>JAUMHL010000028.1:23506057-23561632 GCA_032362345.1 Sandelia bainsii | reverse complement strand
GTTATGAAATCTGCTTTTCTTTCACAAACATGCTCATTTCTATGTGTGTCCAAACTTTTGACTGGTAGTGTATATAAATTCCTATTTCAGAATATGGTTTATTGTGAAAGTTGTGGCCGGAAACTAACCTTCTTCTTGAGACTTTTATTTTGAAGGGCAACAAATAATAATAAATAAGGTTACACATAACATAATTAATTGATTGTTTAAGTCAACGCTAGAGAACAAGTAGATAATCATTCTTTATGGGTTTAAAGTATTTTTACATAAAATATGCCGCTTTATGAAATGATAACATGGTTTCCCCCGTTTTATTTGGATAATCTGACATTCTTCAGTGAGTCTCGTTTCCTCAGGGTCCAGGATCAGCTCAGGTCTTTTTCACCGTGTGAACCGGGTCACGTGGTCCACGTCTCCTCCTTCTCCTCCTTACCTGTGCGGCGAGTCGACGCTCGGAGGGACGTTGTCCAACCTGCCGGCCATTCCTGCTCTCCATAATCACCAGGGAAGCGAAGGAAAGGAGGAAAAGGAATCATCGTACCGGAATGTAGCGCACACGTATGATGAGGAGAAGTCTTAACGCTTCCTGCTGCAGGTTATAAAGATGTTCTCCTTTCTGCGCACAGGTGAGTTCTCTCATTCATATCATGTCTTTTTTTCATATGCCCCTCCAGTGGTGGAACGTAACTAAGTACATTTACTCAAGTACAGTTTTGAGGTTCTTGTGCATTGAGTATTTCCATTTTAAGTTACTTTTTATTCGTTCCACTACATTTATTTTACTTTGCAGATTTCGGTTTTTAATACAAAATATTCACTTAATAAATGATGATGTTTTATGATGGATTAATCATCTGACAGTAGCCAAATGTAGTAAAAAAAAAAAAAAGCCACATAACTGATGTTTACACATTCATGCATCAATACTGTATGCTCCAATAATATAAAATTAAAGATGAAAACACTGTAATAATCCCAGAGGGAAATAGTTTTGCCTTGTTTCAGCTGCTCTCACCAACAGAAACTCTAAATAACATCAATACAAAAAACTCAAGAACAGAAGAAAGTCTAAAGATGGATGAGATAGTTTGGGGGTGGAATGTAATGCAATGGAGGGTGATAACATAAATATGACATAAATAATGACTATGATCAATGTCAGTTCCCCTCCCCTTCACAGCGGGGGGAGGAGTTGTACAGTTTGATGGCCTCTGGCAGAAATGATCCCCTGTGTCTCCGTGGAGCACCTGATGTTGATCAGTCTCTGGCTGAACGTGCTCCTCTGTCCAGCCAGGACAATGTGAAGTGGGTGGGAGGGATTGTCCAAGACTGAGAGGAGTTTGGACATCATCCTCCTCTCAGCTACAACACGTAGAGGGTCCAGTTCCTCACCCAGAACTGAACCAGCCCTCCTGATTAATTTGTCCAGTCTGTTAGTGTCTGTCACCTTCAAGCTGCTGCCCAAGCAGACCACAGCAAAGTAGATGACACTGGACACCACAGATTCATAGAACATCCACAGCATGGTGCTGCAGGACCTGAGCCTCATCAGAAAATATAGTCGGTTCTGGGCTTTTTTATACAGTGATGTTCAGTTTGTTGTCCAGTCAAGTTTATTGTTCAAGTATACTGACAAGTATTTGTACTCAGATATAATCTCCTCCTCCTCCCACCAACAGCTCTGTTGTTTTACTGATGTGGGAGGATCAACCTGCATGTTTTTTTTTATTTCTCTCCCAGCAGTGCAGGCCGGATGGTGTTAAATGCACTGGTCAAATCAAAAAACATAATTCTCACTGAGCCCTCAGGCTTGTCCAGGTGGGTGTCAGTGTGACATGGGCCATTTGGTATAATAAGTTTCCAGTGCATGACTTTCACTAAAGAATTTTTACACTGGGATTGTCAAATGTTTTCCTTCCTGTCACGTGACATCTGCTGATCACGTTCTACACTAAATCTCCAGATATCAGACATCGTCATATTAATTACTGGACATACTTTGCCATATTTTTCATCTTTGAAAGTTTGTTTGCAGTTTATAGCACCAATGAATATATAATAAATATATATTTTCCCCTTTAGTTTCACTGCTGTTTTTACTGTAAGAGAGTAAATTAAAACATCATGTTCAATATGTGTTTGTTTTTTACACTGATTTTCAGTAACTCAGTCAGTTTCTTTGTGGAATACACATTTCTTTGTATTTAAAACTAAGCTTCAGCTTTAACTGGAGTACTGGGCTTGTGTACATCTGCCCCCCCCCCCCATTTTAAAAACATTTTAACTAGGATTTATAGTGCAGCAAAGTTCGTATTGACCTTATCATGCTTAATGACATTATCATTTCCTCTGGTACAATATAAGATAAGATTCCCATAAAATTCTCACAGGAACTTGCTGTTTTGCTGTGAAAGCAAGGTTGAATTATGAACCAGCATAGCAGGCAATTACCCCACCCCTCAAAAGTCCCAGCTTCACTCCACATCAACTGACTGTTGGTAGTTTTTCACACTAAGTACGACGAGACCTGTATGACTGGTTGATCAGCCTAATTGATGAAACTATTTTAATAAAGATGTAGAGTCACAAGAAAATGTTTATTGCAGTATACTGGTTTTCTGCATAAATTGGTCATGAAATGTGATCTGATCTTCACAAAACAGATCCATTAAACATACAGAGTGATGGAGGAAAACATAAGTGAAACAGTTTTTAATAACTGGTTGAACCACCTTTGGCAGCAATAACCGTAAGTAAGTACTTCCTGTAGCTGTGGATTAGACCTGGACGTTCAGGGGGAACTTTGGACCATTCTTCTTCACTGAACTGCTTCACCTCAGACATATTCTTAGGAAGCCTAATGTGAGTGGCTCTCTTGATGTCATAACACAGCATCTCTATTGGGTTGAGTTCTAGGGTCTGACCGGGCCACGTCTCCGAAGTCATTCTGTAGTAGATTTACTTTGGTGTTTGGCATCATTGTCCTGTAGCTTCACCCAGCTTCTTCTGAGCTTCAACTTCAGACAGTCACCCTGAAATGATCCTTTATTATCCTCATGTTAAACTTGGGAATTCATTTTCCCCTCCAAGATGGCAAGTGGTCCAGGTCCAGAGGCAGCAAAGCAGCCCCAAATCATGATGCTCCCCCCACCATACATCACTGTTGGGATGATGTTTTCATGTTGATTCGTGGTCCTCTTTTTGTGCCATAAGTAGCATGACACTGCCATGCCGGGCTGCAACCTGGTGATTACCCATGCACCTTTTTACTCGTGGTTTTGTGTGTGAAGGATTTAGTTTTGTGTTTACTGTCATCACGTAAGTGACTGGAATCGCAGCATAATTACATGTTTGCTTTCAGTCAGAGACCCCCCTTCTGAGAACATCCACATCTCCTCTTTGCCTCCCAGTGTTCCCACAGATCAGGAGCCACAACAAACTGGAGGACAAGGTATGGATTTTTTTTGTTGTTGTTGTTAGGGCTTATTAAGAGTTTTATGAAATACACCAAGGCTCTTAGTAAGAGAAACACTAGTATTTTCCAGCAGATGCTGTTACTATATTGCCAAATTATCACTGTGTGTGTTTACTACATTGGGGAATTGTAGGTGATGTATATGTGTGTGTCAAATTTCAGCTGATGTTGGAGAGAATGCAGTGATCCAGACCACACACACTCACAGAGTCTCTGCCCCCTCAGTCTTCCTCCACAAACAGAATAATGAACCTGTTTCTAGTCCTTACTTTGAAGAGAGGGTGCCCGTTCCTGAGGAGGACAGTGAGGTAACAAAGAAGTGCTATGTATGATGGTCTCTCATGGGACAAAAGAAATGTCAGCCTCCAGTTTCATACTTTTTTTAACTGTGGTGCTTATCCTGTTCCTGTAATTCAATGTGGCTGTACAGTGTTAGACAAAGTTTATTTTATGGCAGGGACAATCCTGATGGTAATTCAAGTTCCCCCTTATTTCTAGTCTTTGTGCTAAGCTAAGCTGACTAGCTGCTACCTGTAGACTATTTCCCACACTAACATGAGACAGATCTAAATCTCTGCAAGAAATCAAATAAGCATATTAGTCGAATGTCAGACTATTTCTTCAAAAACATCAATTTCTCTCTTCTTGTTTAATCTGTAAACTGAAGTTTCACTGTATCATGACATATTAACACTGTGATATAAAATTACATATACGATGACATGAGTAATTTAACTTATATCACCCACCCCTAATTTGAAAGCACTGATTTACGGATAGCTGTTGACATTGTTAGTGTTACAACTTGTAATTCACTCTCCTGTAGAGAGGGATTAATCTCCGTAAACTGTGGGCCTTCACCGGGCCGGGGTTTCTGATGAGCATAGCCTACCTGGACCCCGGGAACATCGAGTCTGATCTGCAGTCTGGTGCTAAAGCTGGCTTCAAGGTAGGAATGCAAGTAACGATTATTTTCATGTTTTACCTCTTTCTTGCTTAATCGAGTGATTACTGATATCAGTATTCTAGCACTCTCTTCCCTCTTAATCTGCTGCTAGTATTAATTCACCGTGTACTTGTAACAAATATAATACTTGGGACACGTCATCTCTATAGTAGAGATTAAAGTTTAACAAAAAGGAACTTTATCCTGTAAAAACTGGAAACACATTCTTGAAATGGTTTGTCAAACTGAGTGATGGAAATGAAGTAAATATTCACAGTGAGTGGCACAAGAGCTACATTTAGAATGACTGCATATAAGTCATCGGAGCATGTGTTTAAAGCTTACAGGATGTCAAAATGAAACGCAGAGGTTTGTTGTGACTATCTTGAGGCAAACAGCAGAAATACAGCATTCGTGTTACAAAGTAATCCACCAGACGTGCACGTTGGCATGTGCATGAATGACACATGCAGTATCCTGCTAGATACACGGATGACCTACACTAAGTACTGTCCCTGAACACAGCACCAGATAGAACACTCCAGACACAACCTATAACCTGCACACAGAGGGAAGTGATAGGTCCTGTTACAACAAGAAATACCAGATTTCCAGGATACTGTCTCAAACCTGTGGGAGTCAGGGAGTATTAATAGCAGGTGACTTCACCATGAGAGAGGTGGGTCGTTTCCAACGGGCTGGCAGCAGGTTGGAGTCACAGTCATAAGGCAGAAAATGTTGGCTAAAAACACTTAAAAAATAAATACTAAAATACTTGTTAATGATGTCCCACTGTTGTTAGGATGAATTCTATGGACAAGTCAAGCTTTAGTGTGCTGTTTAAAACAAGAAATGACTACGCAAACCTGACAATATTTAGTCTTCTAGCAGTGTATAAACACACAAAGAGTGCATGTTATAATAATGAAACTAGACTTCCTTCATTATTTTTAGACTTGCCTGAGATGTAGATTGTTAAAGGGTTTGTTCATTATCTTCCAAAAGATATTGTCTGTTATATGCGACCCAAATTTAGCATTTCACAGAAAAACCTGGCTACATGTTGATAGGAAAGGTAGAAGAGACTGTAAAGAGTCTGAAGAATCAAAATATTACACGTGCAAAAGGTTGAAAAAAGCGACGTAACTTAAAGGGTCCTTTCATCCATCCCCAGAAAAATCAGGCCCAGTTCACACATCCACCAGGTTGGCCACACTTACCGACCCACTTCCAGATTACAGCAGTGGTGTTTTTACAGGTCCTTTTGTACAAATTCAAAAATTCACAAATGAGTTTACAGCTGCAGGCTGGAATAAATGGATAACCTCACATTACAAGGTCAGAATCATATTGACCTTGAGCTCATAATGTGGCTGATTAACAGATTATGACTCTGTTCTCGTCCTGCCAGCTCCTTTGGGTGCTGCTGGGAGCCACCATCATCGGCCTGCTGCTGCAGAGGCTGGCAGCTCGGCTAGGCGTGGTGACAGGGATGCACCTGGCCGAAGTCTGCAACCGGCAGTACCACACTGTGAGTCTGTTATGTACAAATATCAGCTGTTTATCCCTTTCCTTTTGCATTAGATATCTACTGTGCCTGCTCATATTCACTCTATTCACTATTTTCATCAGTTATTGGTCCTTGCTTACCAAATGTAATGCATCACCAGAGCTTCCTCAGCTGCAATAAAGACGGTTGTCTTTACAGTTGTTGTAAAAAGTAGTAGTGTCCTGACACTGTTTCCTGAAACTGCCAATGCTCTTGTTTCAATAGCTGTATTGACACAAATCATATATACGTTTTGTCTCAAGTATGGGTAAAAAAATGCTGGATCCTACCTGGTAGATGCTCATGTTGAGACATGTTACACAGAAACTTTTTTCACAGGCTGAGATAACATGACATGACACCAAACTGTGTCGTCTGTGTAGGTGCCTCGTATTATCCTGTGGTTGATGGTGGAGCTGGCGATCATTGGCTCAGACATGCAGGAAGTGATTGGCTGTGCCATCGCTTTCAACCTCCTCTCCTCTGGCAGGTGGTGGAAACAAACTCAAAAACATGGATCTAGTAGCTGCTGTGACAGTTATACGGTTTGCTGAGTGTATTATAATTGCAGTATCACCCTGTTGATTATTTGTTGTGCCTTTCTTCACCCATAGGATCCCTTTGTGGGGTGGTGTCCTTATCACTATCATCGACACCTTTGTCTTCCTCTTCTTGGACAAGTATGGTAGGTTATGTTTTACAATGATCTTTTTTTTTCAATTACAGTGGAATAATGTACAGTACAGTATTGTAACATCTCAAAATAAAATAATTCATCATCATTTATATTTCCACAGGTCTGAGGAAGCTGGAAGCCTTTTTTGGTTTGCTCATTACTATCATGGCCATTACCTTTGGATATGAGGTACAAGCATTTAACACATCTGCAGACATCGCTGAGTATCAGTTAAACAGGTTGTCCCTCCACAGTCCTAAGCTTGTCTCCAGCATTGAATGAGTCAGTTACATTGGATTTAGAGGTTGGATACCAGAATTGAACCAGAGGGATCGGATCAGGT
Source organism: Sandelia bainsii (assembly GCA_032362345.1). NCBI lineage: Eukaryota > Metazoa > Chordata > Actinopteri > Anabantiformes > Anabantidae > Sandelia > Sandelia bainsii. The sequence goes on along the minus strand of JAUMHL010000028.1, from coordinate 23,554,643 downwards.
TCAGTTCAAAGTGTTATTAAAATTAAAATGATGAGGTGGCTGTGTTGCTTCTGGAAGAAAAACACTGTACAAACTCAGCTGCATTGGGTTCAGACAAAAATACAATACACTTGTCAGGTTGGGGTTGGTTCTCTGGCTCAGTACGGGTTTGGACAGAAAACCGCGCCCTAATCCATGCTCGTAAGTTGAATATAAATAGTAGCAGCAACACACATGCTCCAGTAAATCTCTCAATTTACAACAGGTGATAAATCGTAGTTCATCGCACTTTATTTTGGTTGGTTGGTTGAAAAATACAAGTGGCACAAAAAGCAGGAAACAACACAAAAGTCCTCCCAGTTCCTTTGATCTGTAAGTTATGCACAGCCCGGGAAATTTCATGGCAATAAAACTAATTTCATAAACAGAACAAAATGGACCCTTAAACTAATAGTTTGTTGCACAGCTTTTAGATGCAGTCACTGCAACCCTTTTCAGACAGATATGTCACATTGCTGCCTTCATCAGTCTGTTGAAGTGTCATCTTTCTGTCGTTCAGATGTTGGTCACTTTTATGTTCATGTTCCTCACGGCTTCATTCACACACGCTCTCACTGTGTGACAGAGAGATCCACGGTGCGTACATGACATTCACACACGCAAGATTATTTTAGTTTCAGGCCCCTTTATGCACAGACATCAACAAATTACACGTTTTTAACTGCAGTACTGAGTGAAGCAAAAAACATTAATAACAGACTGACTGTTCGAGAGGATTCAGATCAGGGTTCATAGATAGTAGATAGTACAAATGTCTACAAGTGCTTTTTAAGCATATGCAGCAGCTGTCTGCTTCTTCTCTGTCAGTATGTGACAGTGAGTCCAGACCAAGGCCAGCTGCTGATGGGGATGTTCTTACCGTACTGCAAGGGCTGTGGGCCTGTTCAGCTTGGTCAAGCTGTTGGGATCGTGGGAGCCGTCATCATGCCTCACAACATTTACCTCCACTCTGCTCTCGTCAAGGTGTGATCAACTGCTGGATAGATGTCACATTCCCGTATTTTTAATTAGCTGTATGAAACAGTGTGACTTCATCAGCTAATCATTAAATGTGTAAATATCCCCTCAGTCTCGAGAAGTGGATCGATCGAACAAAAAAGAAGTTAAAGAGGCCAACAAGTATTTCTTCATTGAGTCAACCGTTGCGCTCTTCATCTCTTTCCTCATTAATGTGTTTGTGGTGGCTGTCTTCGCTGAGGCTTTCTACCAACGCACAAACATAGAGGTGGTGAGTATGTTTGCAGCCTCTCTTATCCTCTAAAATGACTTACATTTTAAGCCATCTTTTAGAATTTCAAAAGTGTGTGAATTCTTAAGCTGCTGTGCTACAGTTGTGTGTGTGTGTGTTTTAATTCTAGCACAATGTGTGCAGTGAAACAGGCAATCCTCATTCACAACTATTCCCTCTCAACAATGAGACTCTAGAGGTGGACATCTACAAAGGGGTGAGTTTTTGGTTTAGTTTTAGGTTTGTTGTTGTTATCAAAGCGCAGCGAGTTAACTTAACATTTGACATAAAGGTTTGCATGTTGACCACAGGGGTAATGTTGTAATGTTGAACTTGCCATTTACAGACCTAGAGTAGTGGTAGAAGTTTCTGACTCCTCTGGAATTATCTCTATTTCTGCATATATATCTTAAGAGTCAAAATGGAAAAATTCATCAGATTTTCATGAGTGTCCTAAAACTAAATGAAGGGAACCTCATTAAACTAATGACACAAAAAATGCACTTTTCTTTTATTTACTGTAGCAAATGATCCAATCTTAAATATTTGTGTGTGGAAAAAGTATTTGATGGGGAAATTAGATTCAGATGTTTCAGTTGAAGGGATGACAATCAGGTGTGAGTTTGGGAGGCTCTGTCTTGTTTAAAGAAGAAAAATCTTCAGTCTATCAAAGTCTGATCTTGACAACACAGGTTTCTAGAAGTGTGTCATGTCACAAACAAAGGAGAGTTTGTACTTAAGCAGTCGACTGTTAGGCAGATCATGCACAAATGGAGAACATTCAACACCATTGTTGCTCTCCCCAGGAATGTTTGACCACTAAAGATCACTTCAAGAGCAGGGTTTGTAATAGTCCAGGAGGTCACAAGGAACCTTAGAGTAACATCTAGGAAACTAAAAGCCTTTATGGTAGTGACTAATATCAATGTTCATGAGTCCACCATTCAGTCTGACATTAAACAACGATGGTGTGCAAAAAACACTTTACTGCCCCTCTACAGCCATGTGGAAAAAGAAAGAAAGTTACTGTTCTGAGGGTGGATGAGACCAAAGTAGAACTTTTTGGTCAGAATAAGAAGTTATGTTCAATGATGACCAAACACTGCATTACAGCAAAGAACCCTTTTCATCTGTCAAACATAGTGGTGGCAGTGGCATGATCTGGGCCTGCTTTGCTGCCTCTGAACCAGGACAATTTGTCATCATTGATTAAGCTGTTAATTCTGAGTTGTACAAGCAAATTCTACATGAAAATGTCAAAGTATCCATCCATGAACTGAGGCAGCAGCAGAAAATGAATCACACTGTGAGACCATGAGTCATTATGCCAAACCATGTTAAAAGCAGAAAAAGTCAAATGTTCTGGAATGGCTGAGTCAAAATCCTGATGTTAATCATCTTCAAACACTGTGGAAGGACATGAAGCAGCGAGTTTGTGCAAGAAAGTCAGCCTGCATCTCTGAGTTGAAGCTGTTCTGTTAGTAGGAATGGGCTGAAATCTCTCTGAGCCAATGTGCAGGACTGATACACAGTTACCAGAAATGTTTAGCTGTTATTGGTGTATAACAGAGTCACACCAGTTATTTGTAGCACAGGTGTATATACTTTTGCCACATACGTATATTTAAGGTTGAATAATTTTACACAGTAAATAAATGAATAAGTGTAATTTTTCTGTCTCATTTGTTGTAGTTGTTTTAGGGCTTGCATGAAAATCTGATCGTGTTTTATGTTGTATTTGTGCAGACAGGTCCCACCACACTTTGTAAGACAGGCTTTCTGTTAAAAACATAGGTTGAGATAATGATGAAATGTCCTCCAGAGTCACAGAACAACATTAAACAACTGTTTTCACAGTCGTGGAAATATTCTACTACACATGATGATTAAACTGAGTTAAGTGTGTCAAATTAGCAGAGTGTCACTTAAGTTGAGCTACATTTTCATATTTCAAGATCAATATTTTATGTTAACAATTAATCAAATGACTGTGTAATGTCAGATGTGTAATTATGTCATTATGACACAGAGAATTATTACCCTGTCTGCAGCTCCTCTGAGATCCATGGAGCATCATTTGAGCATCTTTCAGCTCATTATTTATGAGTTTACTCCTCTGGTTTTGTTTGTTTCAACGCTCTCATCTGCACGGTTTTCAGATGCAGCTGCAGGCAGCCGTTTTCAGTGGCAAAGCGCAGAAACCCGACCACATGATTCCTGCCCAGCAGCAAAAAGGAAACAGACAAAGTTAATGAATACGGGCTGAAAATAGTCAAGCAATTAGCGACTAAACATGACTGCAAATGAATGCTGAGGTTGGATGTGTAAATAGACGGCTGTTTGCTAACACGTTCAACAACAGCACCACAAAATGTTCATCACCATGTACAACATGATCAGCACCTCTTCAGTTTCAACCCAAATTCAACATTGTCACATTCATAAAGAGAGGATTTACTTCATTGCTTAGCCTTAGACTCGCCAGCTTTAATTAAAGATTTGGGGGGATTATGTTCTTGATGTCCATCCACAGTCTTGTTTCTGCAGTTACATGGGACTATGTTTTCTGCTGTGCTTATGTCTGCCTGCTGAATTTGTTTTCTTAGCTTGGTTTTCTTGACCGTCCTCCATGTTTGCATGTCTGTGGCAGGGAGTGGTGCTGGGCTGTTTCTTTGGTCCAGCAGCGCTCTACATCTGGGCCGTGGGGATTCTTGCAGCTGGTCAGAGCTCCACCATGACTGGAACATACTCTGGACAGTTTGTCATGGAGGTCAGTGGAGAGAGGAGGAAATCAGCAGCGCACAAAAGCACACAGACACACAGACACACATTGCACAAACAGTGGAAAATTCTGTGTCCTTTACATTGGTCAGTGGTCACAGATTTTTCTTTCTCCCACATTGAATTTTTGTTTTAGTTGTGAGCTGTTTTGGTGACTTTACATCCAAACATTCTGAGTGGAATCTAGCTTTTTTTATTTAAGTGAGGTACTTGTATACACTGATCAGCCACAACATTAAAACCACCCGATATTTTGGGATAACTCTGACCCGTCTGCAGCTACACACTGTTTACTTTGTTGAAAGAGTCATATACAAGTACAGCTTTCTTGTAATTGTCACTGATGACGTGTGTTCCTGTTTTCAGGGTTTCTTGAACCTGCGCTGGTCTCGTTTTGCTCGGGTGTTGTTGACCCGCTCCCTCGCCATCACTCCCACCCTGCTCGTGGCCATCTTCCAGGACGTGCAGCACCTGACGGGGATGAACGACTTCCTCAACGTGCTGCAGAGCATGCAGGTCAGGCATGGTTCAGTGCCGTCCTTCTACCTCTATTTTGTACAGAACCCTTTGATCACTTTTATGTCATAGAACTTTATCTGTGCTTTTTAATCATAATCATAATCATAATTGAAAATATTTAAGCAGGTAGGATGAGTTTTTAAAAGTAATCTCACGGTCTGATACATTTTTTAACTGTTTATCTCATCTCAAATTTTTTACAGTACAAAAACGTACAAAACGTTTAGGTAGTTAAAAGGAAAAACTGGCTAAATATGTAATCTATCAGGTGAAAGACTGTTAGCTCTTCTTTAAATCTTTGAATTCTAGTTATTAAATGTTAAGTTATTTACATGTTTTAGTAGCATAGGACTTTTGAAAGCTAAATCACCAATTTTACACATGAATGTATGTTTACGCATCATGGTTAGTACTGAAACTATTGTGTCTGTTTTTGTGGTGTGAGGAAATAACCCCTAAAGAGCTTATCTTCAGCTCGGGCTTGTAAATTGGTCTGTAAGGTCTGGGTTACAAACTCAGAATGTGGATATATAGAAGATGTTTGCTTTTACTGGTCAAGGAGGGTCTAATGAAGTCCAAGTTGCATTATGGGAAATGGAGGATTCGGTGTATAGTACCCTTACTAGTGCTTCTAGTGCACAAATGCATACATTTTGGCCATTCTTCATCTCTCTCCTGCAAGTTCCTCAAATTTACAGGTGGAGTACCCGTTTAATAGAGGCTTTGAAAAAGTTCAGATTCAATACTGAAATCACCCCCTATAAATACCGTTGAACTTCAACCTTATCAGCAATTAGTCGCAAAAGAAAAGGTTTTAAGCACTAAAATCATAATTGGGGTACTTTCAAAAACAATACCATGAATAAGTTTTATTTATTTGTTCTCCTGTGAGATTGGTTGTTCAAACAATAAATAGCTCCATAGAGCTGTCTATTGGACAAAAGCGAACCATTTGAAATCTGAAAAAGAGGAGCAAAAATAGCCAATATAAGAATTTTGAAAGAAAGCGCTGGTGTACGGAGCAGCACACACAGAACAGGTCACCCAAAGAAAACAACAGTTGTGGAGTAATGTCGTGGCTTGGACTTGTATGACAGCTTCTGGAACAGGCTCTCAAATCTTTACTGATGATATAACTCATGATGGTAGCACCAGGAAAATGTACAGAAACATTTTGTCAGCAGACAAATGCATCTAAACTAACTGAGAGGGGCTTCATCATGCAGTATGAAAATGACACAACAAACACTGCCAGGTTGACGTAGGTAAAAAAGTAAAGTGGCTTTACTTAATGTTAAAAAAATCACATATTCATCCTGTTTTTTCACTCAGTTGCCATTCGCCCTCATTCCCATCCTCACATTCACCAGTTTGCCGTCTCTCATGAATGAGTTTGCCAACGGATTGTAAGTTCATCTTTATCATAAGACACAGAAGCAAATTCTACCACAGTATCAATCATTTTTACTTCTAACATATATGTTCTCTTTTCTGCAGGGTGTTTAAGATAGGAGGAGGTCTGGTGATCTTGATCGTGTGTGCCATCAACATGTACTTCGTGGTGGTGTATGTGACTACACTCAACAGTGTGTGGCTGTATGTGCTGGCATCGCTCCTCTCCATATTGTACCTGGCATTTGTGGGATATTTGGTAAGTAACACTTAAAGGAGAGGATGCAGCCAAACACATAAGTCATTTTTAACGAAAATACCAGATTTTACTGTGTCTAACCCTGGATGTGTTGTTGTGTTAGTATTTGCTGGTTTTCATAGTTTTCTATTACAGTAAATTGAAGAATAACTGCTAGTTGAAGTGCGTGAGAAATTAGTCTTCTATGACATATTCGTTGTTTTGGCTCTTAAAATGGGATTTCTGTCTGTGATGGGATTGTTTTGGGAATAATTTACAATATTCAACAAAGAGAGTCACAAACAGCAGCATGATTGGCTTACGTTTGATGCTGTTCTTTACATTGTAGAATGAGTGATCGTCATCTGATTGATTATTGATTAATCGCTAATCTGTGTGTCTCTGTGTGTGTTGCAGGTGTGGTTGTGTCTCATAGCTCTGGGTGTGTCCTGTCTGGATCCAGCCGCCAGGAGAGGAAATGATTTGACCATCCTGATCGAGCAGCAGCCAGAGTTCGACTCTTGAACCGAACGCGTGTTTGAATGGACATTCATTTCAGGGCTGCAAAAAGCTGACATTCTGCCAGCACACACAAAAATCAAGACACTTGTTAATGAAAATCAATACTTTGTAATAGTTTGTACAGTCATTAAGAGCTGCAGATGCCCTGAACTCTCCATGCAGCTTCATATTTTGCCACAGGGAGGCAGTACAGGCCACAGGAGAGACTTCAAGGATACAGTAAACATCTCACCACTGCTGTAACACAGCAACACAACACATTAACATGGTGTGTTACATCATGTGCTAATGTAGTAAAGTTGCACAGAAACAGCATTATTCTAATAAAATGTACCAAATAAAAATATGTTTGACTGTGATATACCCAGTGTACGTTCAGAGTCAGACGGCTGTTTGGCCTGCCTGTGGTGGTGGTAGACTATGTCTGGAGAGTTGCAACTATTGTGCAACTGCAAGCAAGCCCTGCCGCTTTTAAGCGTTGCTCAAATTCCAGTCCTGAAGTGCTTCAGCCTTTGCAAGGCGAGGAGAGGCGGATGGACAGGTTTTTCTTTGCATTGTGGCGGGGGAAGTTTTTTCTCTCTCTCTGTCTCTCTCTCTCTCTCTCTCTCTCTCTCTTTCCCTGTCATGGAGGCAGAGTTATGTAAGAGGGGAGAGTCTTCCCACCGCCCCTCTCTGTTTTTGTTTTTCTCAATGAGCCAATGTATCCCTGCCTAGGCCTCACAGCCTGTCCAGTAGGCCCCTTTTCCTGGAAACACAGCCTAGCAAAGGCCACTCAGGGCAGGCCTGTGAGGTGGGTGGGGGAGGGGGTGGGGGGTTCTTCCAGCAAATCACATGATTGTAGACCCTTACAGTCCCAGCCCTACAGGAGGCTCAGATGCTGCGAGCACATTTCAACAGCTAGTTTGTCATGAGCGACATTGGATGTGGCTAATGCATGTCAGAGTACGTGAGGCTATAAGCAGACACTGTGGAGTCCCAGGTGTGAAATATAGAAATAGAAACGCCTCATGGCTGCAGTGTATGTGTGTGTGTGTGCGTGTGTGTACAAGAGGTTAATGTGAATTGCTTTTGCCATTAATATCTTAACATCACCACTGTTTTTTTTTACAGTTTTTGTCATATTTTGTCACACATATCAGTTATTTGGCAGCTAATTGAGTGGAATTAACTTTCTGGATCTTCCCAAACAAACACCAATGTGTTTGTTAAGATATCTTGATGGCGTGTAAAAGATTAAAAGTCGTTGATTTAACCGTGCATAGAGATACCCTTGAATTATGATGCTGCCTTATTACTCTGGCGTACCAGAGCTGACTGATTTAATGATTTGCAATTCTAAAAGCCATTAATTGTGAGTTTGTGTTGTAAACAAACCCTTGCACTGACCAAATACAATAAAACCACAACATGGAATACAAGCACAGGATGTCAGAATTATTAGAGAAGCATCACATCAGCGGCTGTTTGTGATTCGACTCTAATGAAAATCAGGTCTCAGGTTTGAAGTGGGATTTATTCTCCTCTCACCTTGTGATGTTCTGATGTGCTCGTGCATTAGTGCTGCTCACTGGTGGAAGATGGATGTAGTTTTTTACTTGCATCCGTTGTTGGACATTTGACACGTTTTGGACAGATTTTCCAGGGGTACAACTGCAGCACCCTTTAAGGCCCAACCCAGGGCCTCCTTAACACCATTTGAGCCCTTCTCTCTGTCTTCTCAGAGGAATGCACATGCAACACTATACGAAAAGAAAAAGGCAAGAGGTACAAGAGACGAGGCAAAACAGAATTTCAATTTGATTTAATAAACAGTGGCATCAGCTTTAAAACCACATGACATTTTCCAGCTGTGCGGTCCATACTTATTTTGTATATATTTTTACTCAGTGCTGCCTTAAAATGTCCAACACCAGGAATGCAAACAGTGGGGCCATTCTTGTTTATGTCTTGCATTGTGGCCACCGTGGGCACTGGCTGAGCTTGTGGTGTAATAGGCCCACATGTGTTTGAATCTCAACTGTGTTATTCCTTTATTAACAAGTTCATTTAGTGTTGTTTCTTCCTGCTTTGCTGCATCAGTCAAATGTGTGTTTTGTGATCTATATTTTAACAAAGCAAATATGCTGCTGTTGCTTGTTTTCAGGCCACAAAGTGTGCTGCTGCAACAAGATCAGCGAGATCTACTCGGAGGTTTCTGAACTTCCAGAGGATAAGAAGGCACTGCAGAACCTCGGTGCTGTAAATATAAATGTTTGGGGACCCGCTGGTCAACCACATTGCGTAACATCATGTCAAGCCTAGTTGTATTTATTTGAACAAGGTAAAAACACCGTGTTTCAGTCCCACATGCTCAGAAAATCACTATACTCAGTACAGTGAAAACAATTATAAAATTACAGATGATCTATTTGCAGCTGAGTACTGCACATTTTAATTGAAACTAATAGTAAAATCAACTATTGTTTTTTTGTTGTTGTTCCTTGGATTTAGTCCCAAATAATTATATCTATTTCCAGTCTTAACTGAGCTGAATCTTTTCATGATGCAACCATCGTGTAATGTTTATGACCAGCGGTTCCATGGTGCTTCATTAGAGCCTGGGTGTATTGTTGCACAAATGGTCCGTGGTTGCTGTAACACAGTGGTTCCTGGAACCAAGTCCACCAGCATTTTTGGGGCAAAACAAGTTACACTTTCATTTTTACTCTGTCACCAAGGGGAAGCGAAATGAGAGAGAAAATGAAAGGAGCCTGGGTCATTGGTTTCACTCTGTCCTCTATTACCTCCAGACAAAGTACTACTGAGGGAGAATTACCATGTAGTTGTACACAGAGTTGTATGGACCAGTCAAACCCTTCTGGTGTGGACATGTTCAGTGGAGACTGTGGGGGTCTTTTAGATAAAGAAAAACTTGAAACCTCTTCTAGATACAGTAGTTCCATACATTATAGGTATAGTACTGTTTTTTATTAAAGGTTAAACACTTAACTTTCTAGTCAAAGCTGTTAATAAATATAGCCTACATGAATAAACATATACATATTATTGTAGTGCATTATAAACAACCTATTACATTTTTATATAGACTATACTCCCTTCAAATGCTAAAAAATGAATCTTTCTAACCTGCCCTTTCTAACTAGAAACACTGACGCCTCTTTAATAATGCACCATATCATTCATAGCCTAGTCCCATGTTATTCTCAGGTTCATTGAATTCTTTACTGTTATTAATAATATTATTCATTCTTCCATTACTCCAATATTCTTCTTTTACTACTGCTTTTTTGGTTCCTACATAAATCGGATGTTATGACATTGATATTGCTTTTTGACATTAAAAACCTTGATTTTAGCATCTTATAAAGTAGAAGATAACCTTAATTTGGAGTAACCTAGACTGTCAACTTTAGAAATTACCATTACCGGCAGTGATGAGGCACAGATGTTTGCATGACCACAATACCTGCTCCTCTGATGTTAAATGTAACCTATTATGATATCATAATTATTAAAGTAAATACCAGTGAAAAGCAGAAAAAATACACACTGTAAACAATAAAAACCTGTGTGCTGATATAAAGAAAAACAAAGGAACAAAGAAAACATTTCTATTATTACACTAAACCTTATAGAATTTAAGAGAAAATATACATGTGAAACTGTCTCACTTAGTTTATTTGTTAACTGAGCTGTAGAAACACAGTTAGTTTAGTTGTTAATGAATCGTTGACAAACAATGTGATGTGATGTGATGCGGGCAGCAGCGGTGGAATGTGTTCGCTGCGGAGCGTGCGGGACTGGGAGGAATGCCTTGACCACGCCCCCTCCTCCCGGCCGACCAATCAGAGGACTGAGCCCGTTTCAAGGCGCCCGCGGACTCCCAACCGTAGAAAAACAAAGCCCCGGATAACAACAAAACTCACATTTTACATCTAAGTACACACGAGAATCCATTTTTCTCCCTCGAAACCCGCTCCAGTGACCGACATTCGGTGGTTTTCGTCGCTCTTTCAGGCTTTTCGGGCGATGTTGTTTATCTGTAGTAAGGGGGGGCTTGAAACCGTCATCCCTTGCCCCATTTCCTCGGTTGTTTTCCTTCTCTCGCCTGGATTCTCCATGTTGTTGGTGCAAAAGTGAGGACTTCACAACGACGGGAGAGCTGGAGCTGCTCGCTGATATTACCACGACTAGTAGCGATATTACCGAGAGCACGGAGCGGGACAGAGTCTCACATAGCCCCCTGAAAACATATCCAAGTGCCTTGTCCCCTCCCCAGGCGGACCTCCGAGAGAAGAAGAGGAGAAGCGGCGGAGGGGAATAAAAGAAAGGAAGGAACAAGCTAACGTAAAAAAAAACCTGCTCTCGTCGAGGCTTGTTAAGTGAGGCGGATGACAAGTGAACGTTACCTCGGTGAATAATTGAGTCGACTTGACAAAAAGAAACCCAATGAGGGATGCCCATCAGTGCTCGGGGACAGGATTTGAGGATTTTGAGGGCTCCGTGATTGTCAGATGGAAAGTTCTGTTATCACCCAAGTGCAGAAAGAAGACGTTCAAGTGTCACCGAAAACAGGTGAGATGCGACTGTGTTATATCTATATAGAAATGTTTCTATAAAATGTCAAATGAGAGGAACACCTGCCTCGTGTGGCCCCGGGCTCTCTGTGTGGATGTTGGTGAATAATCAGCAGTGCACTGAGGAAGACTGTTGTTCGCCCATTTGACAGTTGCGCTGCGGACGCGGTTTGAACGCACTGTCTTCTCTTCTGACATTTGCCGAGCACATCTGTTGTATTTAGATCAAACCCCTGTTAAAAAAAACCCACAGCAATGGAGTCTGATCAATTTCTTTGCGAATGATTTTTTTTAATTATTTTTTTGTCCAGCAGCTGTGACCTCGTTTGTTTTTTCTCCAGCGATCACCTGCAGATCACACATAAAGTGACTGAATATAAGACTATAGGATCAATCAAACATCAGAAAGCACATTATTTTGATGCTCACTCTGCTCAACCACAGCCGAGTGATTCCTAATGCGTTGGCTCGAGTCGAAGTTCACAGCTCGATTACGCACTGGCTCTGCCATCCACAACCTATTGTTGATCTGTTTTTTTGTCTCTGCTTTGCAGTGGGCTAACTCTTCTCGTGCAAATCCGTGTCCGCTTCTTAACATGTGTTGTTGTGATTATCACCGAGGTCTGCTCAGCGTGTGTGTGTGTGTGTGTTCTGGCGGGTGGTCACCACCAGCTCTTCAAACCTAGCTACTGTGTGTTGATGTCCATCAGGTTCCAGCTTGTTTGGCACCATCCCGTATCTTTACTAGTAGCAGGTACAGCATGGGGAGCTCGTGTGTCACTGCAGGCAGCGCTACAGTACACTGTAAACCAAGGTGTTCTCATTATTTGGAAACCACGGTGTGTTTTTGTTCTTTATGTTTTTTTGTTCATCACTGCGCAACAGTGGCACCGTTTCCACCTTTGTTTGTATTTGATTAGACAAACAGCACAGGCTCTGTATTGAACCACGGCTCCTATACAGGCTGTACAGTAGCTGTGGATCAGCAGTGGGACTGTATAGAAATACCAGGTGCCGCGGTATTGACGGCGGAATGCACAAACACACCCCTCTGCACACTCCCATTGTAGCTCGTCTCAACCATTTCGTTGTTTGCACGTTTTCCTCGGGCTCGACAGAGGCTTTGCTCTTTGATTGTGGCTCACCTCATGATTATGAATAACCTGCATTTTGCATTATATTGCCTCGTATCATGTTTTGGGTTCATCAAATAAATTTCAGTGTCTCCATCCAGTATTTTCACCGTCATTATTCAGCAATCTGTACATATCTGTAGGATCCATCAGCAGAGACTGGATGTGTGTGTTCTCCTGTGAGAAATCAATAGGCTGACTTGCACTGACTGGTAATCAGATCAGGATTCATATCCATGTGTTGCAAATCATGTGCACTGTATTGAATGACAACCTTAATATTTTCACAAAACGGTTGCCAGGATAATGAAGGACATGTGTAGATTTACCAAATCAAGCCCCAGTGTCCTTTGTCTCTTAAACATGAGGTTGCGTAACATGGTCACTGGTGTGTCTGCATTATGTCTTCAGAGCAGTGTGGGTCACAGAGGTAGAAGGTGTAGATTATGGGGGAGGAAAACACATGTGAATCTGTTAGGAAACAGTTTGCTGGCACACACTTTTGGCTCTTCCTCTTTCTAGTAGGTGCTGACTGTCATTACTGATGGATATAAATTCAAGCAAGTCCTCACATGCAAACACACTTTGAGGGAACTTGCGAGAATGTTTTTCCTCCCCTTTTCTTTCACTGTAATTTATGTGTGGGGCCAGGACATCCATCGTTACAGTAACTGATCAAAGACCAGCACAGAGCACTGAGGTGTGACTGCTTGTCCCGCTCACTGACTGACTGACTGTCTGGCTGGCTGGCTGGCTGGCTGGCTGGCTGTTCTGGCCAGCTGCAGGCAGCCCTGAAAGGTCTTGGAGTTTAAAATGGTTGGAATGTTTTCTGTCTGTGTTTTCTCTTGAAGGTACTGCTGAAGAGTGTGGGTTTTCCCGCCCTCTATGATTATATAACATGTACCAGCCATTTCCAGCAGCAGCAGCAGCAGCGGCAGGCGCATTAAAAACAGATTTCATGTGCAGGCTGTGCCATCCCTGTAGACACATGGATTGTGCCTTTAGGAAAGGGGACGCTTGTTCCACACAGTAAAAGCAATCCATACCTAATAATGCAGAGTTTCATTTATTGGTGAATATTTGTGATTTTTTTGTAATATTGTTTCATATGTATGTTGTTTTTAACACAGTTAGACAAGCTGATGTGAGTTGTGGTATGTAATTCAAGGCCCCATTTATCATTTCCATGTTGCCTACATGCACTTATACTGACGACAGCCTCTCTCTCTCTCTCTCTCTCTCTGTGTTGAACAGGCCAGGTGAGCCGCTCTGCCCTGAAACAGCCTCGGAGTTGTAACATCTTCAAAGCTCTCTTCTGTTGCCTCCAAGCTCAGGATGGCCCCAAACCGCCACCAGTGCCACTGCCACCAGCTTCCCAGCAGCCCTTGCTGGAGTCACAGGAAAATGGGACGGTTGTCAAGGTAACAGCATTCGTATTCTAAGCAATCTTTCACACCGCTGAAAACAATCTTAAGACCTTAGCTCAGTCCTGCCTTTATTTTTGTTTATTTAAGATTTTACATCCTTGTCACACACACACACACACACAGCTTGCCATAAACAAAGGTGTTTGAATAGTTTGTCTATCTGTGTGAACACACTTCACATTCGGCTGTAAAGTGTGCTTATTATTGTCTTCAAGTATTATGTTTTACAACTACACACTAAAAAAACCACCAGTGCACCTGCTCTCAACACCTTGAAACCTAACCGCAACTGTCTGCGGATATGGAATCACTTTGATGTGCACTCTTGATCCTCCGAGGAAGATAAGAGAGACACTATCAATACTTTAGGCAGATGGCGAGTGTGAGCAGAGAATGGTGTATTGTGCGCCTCATAATTGCTGAGGTGGAGGGGGGGAAAATAATAATAATAAAACCTCGAGCCTGTCAGCCTGATTAGAGTTTCAGAGCCATGTAAGGGGCATTTTAATGAGATGCCATGTTTCTTCACATTGAGGAGTATCCTCCGGCATCAGCAGGAAACAGGAAGCAGCATCTGTAGGGCCTGGTTATTGTCTGGCAGGCGCCTCACTGAAATGAAACTGAATTAAACGTTGGCACCGATGGGGGTACGTTGCATTGGGCTTGGTGAAAGATGATTGTTGTGACCCATGGATTGTATATTTGTCAATCTTAATTTGCCTTCCAGAATGGATGCACTTAGTGTTATGTAATATATTAATAATTAATTTCTGTGTGGTTGTGCTCATAAAGAGCCTGGACTGAAACAAAATGAACATAAGGGGAAAACTGGATGTCTGAAAATTAGATTACATCAAGGTCATTTGTTTTCCCTGCAGGTGAAGATGCCTTTAAAAGTATCATTAAATATATACAACATAGATGCTTTTACAGTAAATAATTAAGCACACTTCATCATCGTATACATGCCTCTCAAGACCGTGTCTTATCTAATTTCCCAGGAGTAAACTCAAGGTTTTCATATGAATCACTGTACTTTTGGGAGCAATCAGGCTCCTCAGCTGTAAACGCAGCGCAGATGAGACAAATCATATAGGTGTTATTAAAACACATCTCCTTTGTGTGTCGCCTCAGCAGGTTCAACACAACCTCCTGCCTGATGTGAAGGCCCAGGACCAAGGGAAGATATGCGTGGTCATAGACCTGGATGAGACCCTGGTGCACAGCTCATTCAAGGTAGCAGAGCTATCATTCACTTGATCACCAGTTACACTTATTTTTGTGTATGTCAGTGTTCAACATTGTTGTTTGGCCCTTCAGCTAGCTTTCTTCTGATTCACTAGAAAAAACATGTCCATCAAATAAATCACCACATGTTTATTTGGGAATTATATACAGAACAGCAGCCTGTAGCAGCGGTAGGTGGTTCAGGTTGGGCTGTGTTTCTCCATTAGTTTCTTCACATGTTTTCAAGGAGCATGCAGCATATTATATTTTGCTTGCTATGTAATGTGATTTATGGCAGTGTTTGAGGAGTGTTCAGCTGTTATGTAATGCCATGTGAATGTACACAGTGCGCCTCATGTGAATGAGCATACCAACCATCTCCCTCTGTGCTCTCCCTGCAGCCTATTAGTAATGCAGACTTCATCGTGCCTGTGGAGATAGAGGGGACCACACACCAGGTAAACTAGTGTGTGTGTGTGTGTGTGTGTGTGTGTTTGCCATGGAGGGGAGGGGGCTGTGTTTGTGTATGTATGTTGGTGTGTTTGCAACAGTTGCTGGGCTGAAAAAGGGATGGGCCTTGTAACTGATCAGCTGTGGTTCTCAATGACGGGCAGAGGGAGCCCTCTGCTGGCCAGATGTTGAAAAAGGGACAGCCAAGTGGAAGAGGACGCATAACCAAGAAAACATGTCATGTCAGCCCAGTACATCCGAAGCAAGTTATACAATACATGTTAGTTCCTGTGTGAAGAAGAAAAAAGAAAAAATGCCTAACTAGCACTGTGCACTAAGCCATTTGTTCAATTTTGGTGTTGAACCTCCATCTGTTTGACATGTGGAAATGTAATTAACTCAGAAATGTGATTCCTGGGACCCCGTGTGCTGGTAAGGAATCCCCTGTGGGCCTCTGCCTGGTTCAAGTAATCCAGGATAGGCTGGTTAACACTGGCACGGCCTATTCTTGATTACTTGTTTCAGGAACTGGCTATTAGCAGCCAACGGATGGAAATGATAGGTTAATGATGCAGATGTAAAGAAAAATGAAGCAATACAATGAGACAGTGAAACAGTTTACTGAGGGTCTGTTTGTTTTTACAGGTGTATGTACTGAAGAGGCCGCATGTGGATCAGTTCCTGCAGAGAATGGGAGAGTTGTTTGAGTGTGTGTTGTTTACTGCCAGTCTCGCAAAGGTACTTTGCATCAGATCCTGAAATAGATCTTCATATTTTATTCAGCGCTAAGTATCTTATGTTTGATGTAATGTCTGACCTATCAGATGTTGTTCTGCTTTCCCTTGTTTTTTAGTTCTCCTTTTACTGTGAGGGCTGTAGCTTAACATGCTGTTAGTCACTTTAATAAACACACTCCTCTACCTTGTGTTTTTGTGCCCAGTTGCATCAGCTGTTCTTAGCCTAAGTCATCTAGTTATTTACATGATGTTACCCAAAATTAAAAACTAAAAAATTTAAATGCATTGCACCACACACTAGAGGCCAATTTCCACTGCATGAACTTTTCCGAGGGACCAGGGACTTTTTGAGGAACTTAGTTCCTCTACTTGTGCTTCCACCAGAGAAAACCAGAGTCTACATTTAGTTTTGGGGCAGTGGTTCCACCCCCACACAAAAATATCCCTGGTCGGAAGGTTCTTTCTGTAGGTCCAGGAACCAGGAAAGGTTGAGGGTGTGACTTGCAGCATTAAACATGACTAATTGGTCAAAGACTGTGTTGCATTTTACACGTATTTTTAAAAATAAACTGCACATGTTAAAAGCAATCAACTATCACACCTTTGACACATCAGTAGATTAATTTGCTCGATCTTCCTGGGTCCTTGGCCCTGACATGCAAATGCAAATCACAGTTGACCAGAGCACCAGGGAAGGTTCCTGGTCTTCTTGGGGAAAGAAAGGTACCAGAAAATTTCAGATGGAAATGGGCCTTGGTTCTTATGTAGAGCTTGTTGATACTAGTTACTTACACATACAAACTGCTGCTATATGCATCAGATTACATGACATAATAGTACCACTTAAGTGAACAGAATCGGCTTGTAGGGCTGCAGTAATTTCCTTAAATTGAAGTTTAGTAAGCTATGAGTTAAAGTAGATAGTACTTCCTTAGAGCTTAGAGCTGACTTTACCAGACTGACTTGGATTTATGAACAGCTGGTACAGCCCAACCCACATGAGTAGATTTTGGTTGTATGATGCTGTTTGTGTAAATATCCACCATTTGTAGAAAATGCTTTACTAGTCCAGCCTTATACATCCCTGCTCTTCCCTCACCCACCACCTCAATCAGTATGCAGACCCAGTGACGGACCTGCTGGATCAACGTGGTGTTTTCCGGGCGCGGTTATTTCGGGAATCTTGTGTATTCCACCAGGGCTGCTATGTGAAAGATTTGAGCCTCCTGGGAAGAGATCTCCATAAAACCCTCATCCTGGATAACTCTCCTGCTTCCTACATCTTCCACCCTAATAATGCTGTAAGTTTTGATCTGCTTCAGCTGACTATGATGTACCTTGTGTGAAAGAAATATCTAAATTATATTGACATATATCATTAAAAAGATGTGTGATCATTTGTATAAAGGGCAAAACTGACAGTTATTGTCTTTGTCAGGTTCCTGTGTTGTCATGGTTTGATGATGTGGAAGATGCCGAGCTGCTCAACCTTCTGCCTGTGTTCGAAGAACTTAGCCAAGCTGATAACGTTTACACGCGGCTGGACCAGCTTCGTGGACATTAAGCGCACAAGGGACCCGCTCAGCTCCTGTTAGAGCTCCAGTTTTTAAAACCTCTTCAATTACAACAGAACCATATATTGAGTGTAGATTCTCAAGTTTCCAGGCATTGATCTTCTAGGCTCTGTACAAAATCCTGTGTTCAGAAAATTGTATTAACATGGGGTCAAGGAAATTCCAAGCCTGGAAAACACAATGTCTTTGGCTTGAAGAAAACTATAGATCACAATCTGAGGCTTTTCCTCTCAGCGTCAGCTCTGGCAACATTGACAACCACTATTTGAAAGCACTACGAGAATGAACAGGATAGAACAACCAAAGCAGTCTCACCATCACAATCACTCCAGTTACTATGAATATTAAAGTGGTTGTTTTGCCAAAGCAGAAGCCTGCCTGCCCTGACTTGACTTTTGGACATTTTTTTTTATTATTGTGCCTTTAAGGAACAACATAAAAACATCAGCTCTTTTCTTTTAAATTTCCACCAGATTTTATACATTTATGGATTTGTTTGTATAGGTTGTTTTATAAGAAAAACTATTTTTAAATTGTGAACAGTTTTTCTATGCAACCCAGTTCTGTAATTACATGGACAGTACCTCTTCAGTAACCAGTCAATAAACGATGAAAACGTTACTGTAGCGTTATATACTTGTAAATGGGCAGCGAGACATTGGTATTTTTTTCATTTGTAACATAATTTCTACAAAACATGCAAATGTACGTCATTACAGGTCTGATTGATATTTGATATTATGGGTTAGTTAAGTAAAAGGGGCGGAAGCTTGTCTTTGTCACTGGATTGTGTTGGCACACAGGATGACCATAAACGCCACAGTAGTTTTTAGTCAAGGTGTAAGAATAGTTCATTTGTTACTATGATTTTAATTTTATTCAAACAACTTGCACTTGCGTTATGTTGACAGTGCTGAAAGTAAAAACAGTGCCTTTGAAATTCAAACAGATAATGGTGTTCTTGCCTGAACAGAGATTTGTAAGGCCTACACACTGATGTGTCATGCTGAGCATGAGAAAACAGTCAGGAGTAAGTGTAATGCCATGTGGCTGTGGTTTGTCCAGTGCAACACTTGAAAACTATCAAATTTTTTAACATGTTTGTGTGTTTTTTCTATATTTATTGGCCAAAAACCTGTATTGTTGAGTATTTCCTAATGCTTAACATTCTGTAATGTAATCCATTTGCCTACTTTGAGGCTGGCCTTTTGTTCCACTGTTTCATCCGTGCCTAAATAACAGAACACTTTGCTGTCAGAGTTAATGGATAAATCAGTTCAATCAACAAATACATTCAATCCTGCAAAAACTGTTGGTGTTTCCTGGGTAATATGGTTTCTCTATGATGTTTAATGTCTGATGCAGTTGTCTGAAAACATAGTAAAATATGACAATGAAAATGGACCAGTTGTGATGACCAAAAGTTTTCGATGAGACAGTCACAATTTGTCTTTGTGTAACCGAATGAATCAAGACTTTTTTTGTCTACCTGATCTGACCAAAACTAAAAGACAAGGTGCTACCAGTTTTTATTTTAAAATAAAAATTGGTTATATTTTAGTGTGTGTGTTGTTCATTGTGTTCATTATTTGTTTAAAACTATAAAACTAATCAATTATCTGTATGTAGTCTTATGTAGCCATTAGTTGAAGTTTTAAATCATTAAATATTTGTATACAATCAGGTACATCTAAAACTAACTTCTCCTGAGGAGTATTTTAGCATCTCAGTACTACTTGTACTCAGCATTATATATAAGCAGATCCAGAATCTGACCAATACAAATACATTTTACATTTTATTAGATGGTGTATTAAGGTGAAATGTAACATTTACATTTATTTTACTTTAAAATTGTAAATTCTCTAAAAAGGAATTAGAAATGCAAAAACGCATAAAAGAGGCAGGTTGCACAAGAATTATAAAAAATGAAACTTAGCAAGAAAATATTTTAAGACCACTGTTATAGATTGAAGTTATGTAAAAAAGGAAATTATGTATACTGATCAATGTATTTTATTTTAAATGTGTTTTGTATGAAAAATAGCTTCCAAATAAATACAGTGGAGTAAATTGTACCTATATTTTTCTCTGAACTGTAGTTAAGTAGACATGTAACATAGCATAAAATTGCAATAGTTAAGTAAAGTACAAATACATCAAACGAGCACTGAAATACAGTATCTGAGTACTTTGTTTCCATCACTGCAGTTTGCATTTATTTCAGTTTCATCAGAGACATCCGCATCTGTAAAACATATAGTCACAGCCAAATGTAAAACTTTGAAGGTATAATATACAGTGGCAAGGAAAAGTAAGTCAACTATTTGCAATTACCTGGTTCTGGTCTGCATGCAGTGGTCACAAAATGATGATCTGATCTTCACCAAAGTCACAAACACAGTTGGTGTTCTTATAAATCAAGGTAGTAACCTCACCTCCATTCTCTTTTCATTGATTGGACTCCAGGTTTGATAACACTTCATTCCAGTTGGCATCACTGACATCAGAAGTCTAGTGTTTCACTTACTTTTTCCACCATCACTTCGTATGTTTAATGGTTGTGTTCAATGAACCTATAAAACCATATATAGTGCACATTAGAAGTTATTAAAACAGATAATACAAATGAGCAATACACCTTGACCATGCAATAATTAGTGTACTGTGAAAATAATTCACGTATAATGTGAAGCAGGAACATGTACGGTCTTTAAGCAGTCTGGAACTTTGAAGTGCTTAAGTGGTTCATTAAAAATCCTGCATCCTTCCAAAGATTTAATTTTAGCAGCACTCTGATCTTATCTATATTTTAACCCGCGATAATGGGCTGGGGGAAAAGTATCAGCTCATCAACAGGTGTCACAACCATTCACATGTTTTGGTGCAGCTAAATAGTAAGAGTCGGCCATTTTAAGTGTACTGGAGACATTACTTAGCCCCAGGAAGTCCCTATAAATGTCCATGTAAAGCGACACTGGCTCTTTGTAAAGAGCAATAACTTTTGATTCAGCGAACAGTAATTATGAAGCTGACGATTAGTTTATTTATGTCAGTGATCAAGGTGAGAAATCACCGTGTTTTCGATTTGATCTTTGGGAAAGGGGAGTATAATTTTCTAACGACGCGGAAGTCAGCTTCACGTTCGTCAAAATGACAGTGAAACCTGTATTTTTTATTTATGAAAGCAAAGAAAACATTTTACTGCTTCCACAACAGATCAGATCGAGTTTAAAAACTATAATAGTAATTAGTCCTATATAGAGAATTATTTTTTAAATGTGTATTTCATTTGTGTGTAATGTTTAAACATTGAAATAATTAACAAAGAAAATAAATGTAAATATTATATAATTGATAAATAATGTCTAAAAATGGTCTAGTGTGTAGGCAGTTACACATTTTCATTTGAAGAAAATAATAAAAAGAGATATTTGAGTTCCTTCATTTGGGCTATAGTCGGTTCTTTCTAAATGAATGTAAACCTACTCAAAGCTGAGACTTAAATATAGAAGGCTATATATTATTTTACTTTAAATGGAAAATATTATTATATTTATTATATTATTAGACAGAAGACTTAAGAAACTTTTAGAGCTTTTACTTTTAAAAACTCTTTAATGTCAAACCATGTTTGATAAATGTTTTTATTGTCACGTTTATGAATAGGACTGAAAGTGAAGGATTTTTACTTTTATATTTCAGTTAACTTACTTTTGTGTTTGACAAGTAGGGATCCAGATGAAAAACTGCTTTAGGTGAACTAGATTATTTTTTATCTTGATCAGTTTCCCAGAGAACTGAAAACTCTACCAATGTGAGGCTGACTTCAGTGTCGTCGTTTTCTGGGCGTTTCCATGGTGACATCAGCAGGCCGCTGTGAGCTGACTGACACGTACCGTTTGTGTTAAAAAAAACTAAAAAGTCTAACAGGTCGGAGCGGAGGAGAGAGGCAGGTAAAGTACGTTAGCACATTACCTTCGTGTTTTTAGTGTGTCGTATTTGTGGTGGCTGTAACATAACTAGCTGTATCTGCTGTAGAATGAACGAGACGTCGAACTGTGTTGACAGACGAGAAAACGTTAGCAACACTGCTAGTTATTTAGAGCGCCTTGGCTAGCAGCTTCAGCTATTAATATGATAGTATCATGCGTCAAACGCAGTTTTTGGCTGGTTGACTGCAGCTTGGCCGTCCCGCTCTGTTTCTAACAACATATTTAGTCATTAATCACACTAATATCTTTTTATTTTGTTCCTAGCTAACAGTTGTAACGTCATTGTGAATATGTAGCATGTTATCAGACAGTCTGTTAGCATTATTGCATGCTAGTTACGGCGCCTGACATTTAGCTTCAACTAACCGGTTGTGTAACTCCGCTGATATTTCAAGCCCGACCTAAACTACGCACTAACGTTAATGATCTGCGATACGCGTGTTCATCATTACTCAGCTGTATGTGTCGTATTTTATAAATTTGTATGATAAGCCACTCATCTGTAAAGTAGCTAGTGCAGTTAACTGTTAAATGCAAGCACGACTGTGTGCTAGTTCTGTCATTTAGCGTTATCCTGTGGTGTTACTAATCTTAGCTCAGATTATTTGATATATATAACAGTCAAAGTGAAAGTGGGCGTAGTATTAGTAAGGAAATAGTGGTAAAAAGTACTAAGTCAAGTCAACTATTTCTGATGCTGACTAGCTAAATAGACCACATTTGCAAAAATGTGTAGTGCATTGTTAAGTATACAAATTATATAATTGACAGTGTTTGACTTGTGATCACTTTACTGTTTTAAGCAGTTACTCTTGTGCTCACAAACATTACAGATGGAAATAAACCAGCATCAGAAGAGTTTAATAGCTGAATTATTATGAGACTTATTATTAGACTCATTACACAATTAACTGAGTGTGTCAGCACATTCTAATTATGTGTTTTCACTGTTGATTTTTGTTTTGTATGTACATGGAATATTCTAATAATGAATACAGAAGTAATACAGTAATACATTCTCCGTGTTACTTTGGGGCTGTTACAGTCTACACACGGTCATTTTACTTAAATAAAAGTACAGAAGGACCAAGACAAAAAGATGTCATTGTATAGTATGACCCCTGTCAGTACATGAGTAAATCACTATACAGTACCTCGCTCTGGCATATAGTAGAAAAACAATGGACATAAGTGAGTAAAGTTGTAAGTAAAGTAGTCGAACACTTTACTTAGTTTTAATAAATGATCTGTAAAATAATTCTTACTTTAAAGTTTAATTGTAATCATGTGCTTTTGTCTTCAGAGTACACGTTATCTGATCGAGAATCACTTCAGATCTAAATTCCAGGTGCCATCATGAACGTGTTTGACCGCAACATCAACGTTGACGCTCTCTTCAAGTTCTCCCAAATGTATGTAAGCTTGCTGTAGATTGCTGTGTGATGTCAGTCCTTCATCAGATTGTCACGCCTTGTTCACTGTAATCTTTACTTTTTTTGCAGATCTCATTCCACCCAGGTGCACTTGAAGAATGTGTACTCCAGCCTGGCAGTGTGTATGTTTGTGGCTGCAGCCGGCTCCTACGTCCATGTAGTCACGCGCCTCTTTCAGGTAACACTAACGACATGCATCAGAGTTTTATTCAAGAACACCCACAGTGGCAAGAAAACGTGAAAGTGAACCCTTTGGAATTCCCTGCATTAATGTTTAATTTGTTTTAAATCTAAGACAAATTAGATATAAGTTACAAATATGAGCAAAGATAATCTGTTTGAACTAAAAATACTCAAATCATAGTACTGTGCTTGTAATTGCTGCTGAGATAATCGACTTGTACTGTAGAAAAGTTAAGGTGACTGCCTTCCTCTGTGTTGGTTCATGGCACTGAAGTAAAAAAATGGTGAAATCATTTCCTTACTTTTAGGAAAACATTTTCAGATAAACATCTACTGTAGTGGCTTTTTTGCTTAGTGATGTAAAGTCCATTATAGTAAATTTAAATGTAATTAAAACTGGTCAGACAACAGACAAAACTATTAAATGATTAATTAGAACACAGTGTGATTAGAACTATGAGTGGGCTTTTTTACATGTTGAGTAAAACCAGTGGAGTCTAACAGTGAATTAAGTGCAGTGTTGAGGCAGTTATCAACATCTACACAAATGTTAAAGTCACCCACCATGATTGATCTGCATAAAGCCGTAAAGAAATATAAAGTGACTTCACACTGGCTATAAATTGAGAGGATTAAGTTATGTGGCTGTGAGGAACAACAGAATATCACAGAGTTAAAAAAGAAGTTCAGACTAACAGCTCCTCCAGAGTGTTGAGCATATCTGATCCACAGCTACAGAATATGTATGTTTGAGGTTCTTGATGTCAAACGATGTTCAAACACTTCAGTCAATCCAATGCTTCACTTATCAGTTAATGCACAAAACCATGTACATGTTGTTATTCTATAATAACCTTGCTGTACCTATACATATATGGTATATATATCATTTTGATCAGGTTGATCTGTTACTTAGATGAAAAGAGTGGCTTTAACAAATATCAGACAAGAACTTTTTCCTACTCAGTGTAATGTGATTTTCTCATTAGGTTTAGCTGAACAGTTCACTGCCGACACAGTAAATAGCTGAATTGTGCAATAACTTTGCAGCCTGACTGTGTTCAAGTCCTTTGTTTGTTCAATAAAAGTGGCAAGCTACCCAGTTTCAACATCTCTGCCCGTGGTCAGTTTTTTTACTACAAGTTAAACAGTCGAAACACCAGTTAAATACATGACTTGTGCTATGAGGTGTAGTGGCTCTCCTTCCCTGAAAGTACCCTGTATTTTTTTTGTTTTCCAGTTTTTTAATTTTAGGTGACATGAATCCACCATGAAACACTGAGGGAAACCTGGATGTCACTTTGTTTTGTTATGTTAAAGTTCTTTGGTCATTCACAGTGAGATGTGTCACCACTCAGCCCGCACTATATATGCTATATATGCTGTTGTTAAATGAAACACCAATGAAGGTGATTGGTGCTGCTCAATCACCTTCATTAGTGTTTCGTTTAACAGCATAGTGTAGAAGGCAGTGAAACTGAACTCAACAGATTATGTGTGTGCTACCAGCATTCATTGGGATTTACATGTTTAGAAGGAACATGTTCCTTCTAAACATGTTTAGAAGGAACATGTTCCTTCAAGTCAGTGCTTTACAGACTGAGAAAAGAATTACAATGTTCATTTCACATTTGGATCATATGAAAGGCAACAAAAAACAGAACAAAACTGATGAGCACCAAAAACTCATGTGACATAACAAAATGTAACAAAAGAACTTTGATAAAGTTTTTGTTGTGTCATTTGCTACATTTACATATGTGTAGTGCACTCTGGTTTATCATGACTCTGCAGGTACATTTAAGATATTACAAGTAGCACAGGTCAATGTACACGTGTGTAATTTGACTCAGAATCGCTTCAACATGTGAACACAAGTCTTATCTCACCGGCTCACTGAGAGCCTGTAACTTCAGCAGTGTTCAGCCTGCTACTGTAAAACACTGACACTTTTTTAAAACATTTCTTAAAAACAGGCACGACCTGTGAAAGAGCTGTAAAGTAATTCAGTGGAGATGAGGAGTGTTTAGTATTGTTGCTGCCATGTGTTTACCTCGTGTCCCTGTTCCCAGGGTGGTGTGCTGTCTGTGCTCGGCTCCCTGGGGATGATGATCTGGCTGGCCATGACACCACATAACCCTGAGACAGAGAAGAAGAGACTGGCTATCCTTGCGGGATTTGCCTTCCTCACAGGTAAACTGATGATAATGATGATGGGAATGTGACAGATTCTGACTGTTACTTAGTGTGTGAACTGAGATTCAGCTCAGTTCACCTTAGGTCATGCAAAAGTCTAAAAGCACTGTTTGCCTCTCTCTCTCCCCCCTCCTCTCTCTAGGTGTTGGGCTTGGCCCCACACTGGACTTTGTCATCGCTGTCAATCCAAGGTGTGTGAAAGGTTACTCAGTGTTGAACATCTACACACATTATAATCAAGAATCTGAAAACTGAACAACAGATGTAAAGAGCTTTGTGTGATGTTGCTGTGGGCGCGTTCACATGTTATCTAAATGAAACTTAGTTTGCTCTGGTTTGTTTCTCCTCAGCATCATCGTGACAGCTCTCATGGGAACCTCAGTGATTTTCATTTGCTTCACTCTCAGCGCCCTCTATGCCAAACGCAGGAGCTACTTGTTTCTTGGAGGTGAGAGCAGCTTCTTATTGTTGTCACAAATGTCCTCTAACACACGTGGAAAACAACTAAGTGCACTTACTTAAGTACTCAAGTACTGTACTGAAGTTTAGAGGAATTTCTACTTTGAGTATTTCAGTTTTCTGCTACTTTAACTAACTGCATTTCAGACTTTTTGCATGTGTACAGCATCCACAAAAAGCACCAAACCAACAAGTTGAACAAGTATTTCTCCAGAAAACAGAGAAATATATGAAGTAAATACAACTCAAACAATCTAGCTTCTGATGCTGCTACTACTACGCCCATACTTATAGAGCTGGGGTTACAATACATAACCAAAGTTATGTGTGTTCTTTAAATCTTTTTTTAAGCACAGTTTCATGTTCAAACACATAAAAACAGAAAGATGTCAAATGTTAAAAGCTGTTTTACATAAGCACTGAGGAAGGTGCAGAAATTCTTAACCCTTTACGTGCTTTTTTCCTTAACATGTATGAACTTGTTTTTTCCTGTCAGGCACGCTGATGTCGGGCCTTTCCCTGCTCTTGCTGATGTCTGTGATGAACGTGTTCTTCGGATCTCTGATGCTGTTCAAGGTTCTTACACACGCTAAACGTTTGACCAGCTGTGCGTCTTGATGTGCAGACTTTAACATGCCGTTTGTGTAACGTTACGTTTTCCGGCAGGCACACATGTACCTGGGGTTGCTCATCATGTGCGGCTTCGTCCTGTTTGATACTCAGCTTATCATTGAGAAAGCGGAGAATGGTGACAAGGACTACGTCTGGTGAGGACATGAGCAAACTCCACCTGGGCCATTATCTGTGGGCTCATACCTTCTCATAACCAAATGCCATACAAATACATAACACTCAACTGAGCTCCTACCCTACGGAAACACTGCTTTATATACACATCCTGGAAACAGATGCATCAATAACAAATGTCATCATTTATTTTTTGAAGGCACTGTGTGGACTTGTTCCTCGACTTCATCACCATCTTCAGGAAACTGATGGTCATCCTCGCCATGAACGATAAGGTACTGAGTGTGTTACATAATCTCTTCAAGCGAAAGTGATGTTTTATATTTTTATTTTTCTCAACAAATTCCATAAAAGGATGATTTACAATTCTACAAACAGATTAATTGTCTAACAACGAGCCTTTATGCAGCATCTCTTCTGAAACCTCTGTCTTAAACAGTTCGTTTTAGCTCCTCCCCCCTCTGCTGGTGGTTCAAACTATGTCCAAAACTACTGCTATTACTGGAGAAGACGATACCGGGCAGGTTGTGAGAACAGTCGTCTGTTTTTTTTTAGGACAGAAACAGCTACGCTCCCGCTGCACAAACTGTTGTCTGACATTTGCTTCTTTGGGCAAACAAAACATAGTTAATTTTCTTTCACAACCTAAAGAAACACTTTCTGTGCGACACACTGAGCTCTCAGTACAGACAGTCCTGAGCACAGTGGTGGAAAAATGTCACTGCTAATCTGAGCTGGTTGCTACAACTGTGTAGTTAAACAGAGGTCTGTATATAGACTGATGATAGTTGTACGTACTGAAACGTTTTTGGAAGGGTCCAGTGAAGGTCTCTGCCAGAAGACTCAAGATCAATTTTTTGTGTAATTTCTTGTCTGTACGTTCAGCACCTGTGTTTAGAACTGTGGTGTTGTTTAATATGAACATTCATCCTCACTACAATGAAAGTACAAGTAAAACTATGAAAAAGCATAATCTGGCCCCTCTTACAGATACAGGTGGACTGTTACCAAAAAACATTTCCCCTCCAAACTTCCAAAATGTCCAGACTCAAAGAGGTCGAATTCTCCAAAAGTAGATTACACAAACGTCCAACAATGAATTCAAATGTTTTTGTTTTTCTGATTTCCTGTTACGTTAATCATCTCACAACCCCTCAGATTCATGTGGTGACCCTTTGAAGGGGCCTGACCCCTAGGTTGACCACCACTAGACACGCCTACGTAACTGTGTGGAAAGGAGTTATAAGCTACTCTTAGAGGACGTGTGTACATTTTCTTCAATAAGACTTTAGAATAAGGACATACAGTCGTACCACAGCATCTTCATGCTGTTGTTCTCGTACGGATGGTGACAAAGCTTTTAGAGGCAGATATCTGATCCACAACTAATTATGTGTTCCTTTTTCCAGGACAAGAAGAAAGAGAAGAAGTAATCAACCTTTGAGAAAGAGAAAATTAAAACCAATCTGTCAGAAAAGGCACAATTTGCAACGCACTTGGTGCTTTTCACTTTCTGTCTTCATTTTCTTGAATTAACTCCTATGTGGTCTTATATTATTGAAAATTCCTTTTGATTTATTTTTGAAACTTAACAGCGAGGGCTTGAATGTAAGTTGAGGGCACACACTAATCCTGTTCCCATCATGTTTGTGAAAGCTGCAGTGATCATGTTTGGCCTGTAGAGGGCAGCGTTGCTCTTTGAAGCCTCCCAGAAGCTGAGCAGCACTTAATCAAGATTTTCTTATTGTTCTTTAGTGCCATATGTTAACCACATGATCAGCTGCTGTTAGTGGGTCATGTGAGCTTCTGAGACTGATCATTGTTTTATTTGAAGTTGTATAATTTCATTTGTTGATTTGCTTATTTATAGTTTCTTCCTCAGTACTTCTGTTTAGTGGAGTGTCACAAGATGTTAGTGTCCCATGAGTTTGACAACAGATCACTCTTTCACTAATTTCCCTCTAATAGTTTTATTCCCACACATTTAGTTGTGTGAGCAACATTTTGAGTAGGAACGTTGACGCCTGCTAGTGCTGACACAGAGCAGTAAGTCTCTCAGACTGACTTCGATCCACTCGGTGGTCTGGATTTTGGATTTTGGCTGGAGAGAACCGGTGCCATCTGTCCCATCGTTTCAACTTGGACAGCAAGGACAAAAGATTTATTCAGACCACTCCCCTTGTAAATTTCTCTAAATATCTGTTGTCTAGAAATTAGTTTGCCAAATGATGTGATGTTAACCTGAAGCATTGGTATGTTTTGTTTTTTTTGGGGGGGGGGAGTGTATACTGTGAAAAATTTATTTTATTGATGTAAAATTCAAACTACTAATTTGATACATTTGCTCAAATAAATGTGTTGAACCTTGACACAAAGTGATGGTGTCTTTTATCTGAATCCGGCTGAAAGAATTAGTAGATAAATTCATTAGTCAGTTGTCAGGAACTGGTTTAACTTAATCATTTTGAGTGCAGATTTAGCAGATTTCTTACTTATATCATTATGTTATGTGATGAACTTATTACGTTTTGTTTGGACAAATGTGATTGTAACTTAATGTTTGTTGTTTAAACACCAAGTCACTTTCAGCATTAGGTGAGACTTAAAAAAGAACAGAAATAATCTAAAAATAACTAGACAGAGGCTGAGCTTTGTTGCTGTGTAAGGTGTGAAAGCTGAAGCTGCACTGCTGTGTTGCTGTGATCAATCTGGATGCAGGAACTGTAGTTTAAAAAGCCGGAAATTCGTTTGAATTCAGTGTAGTGTTTGTCACCTCTAACCCTGCCGTATGTGCTCACAAAAAGGTAACAGTTGTCACTGAACGTCATATTACATATGTGAGAATTCATTGTGTGTGTGTGTGTGATGCTCACGTCGCCTATTGTAGCTGCAAACATTTCACAGAGACCAATACGTTTCTCACTATTTGACCCAGATTCAAAGAAAGTTGAATCATGTGAAGTATGAATGGGATTAGTTACATTTCCAATGGACATTCTATGAGAAAGTATGAATGAGAAGTTCAAGAGTTTGAGGGAAAACATTTCATAATTCAGTTTTAAATGGGAAGAAATGTGTGGAAAAGGTATTTTACAGAAATACAAGCAAGCGAGTCCTAACTGAGCTGAACAGTGGCAAAAAAAGGTAGGTGAACTATTTGCAGTTTCTAGGTTGTGATCTGATCTTCACTAAAATCACAAATGTCAAACAATATTTCTAAGCTGATAAAATACAAACACCCAAAATTCCTCCTGGATGTTGTGCACGTCTAATCCACAGCTACAGGAAGCTGCGTGTTGCTGCCAAAGGTGGTTCAACCAGTTATTAAAACATCAATTTCACCATTTCCTCTGTATGTTTGAGTGTTTGTGTTGTTCTTTAAGAACATCAGATCATATTATCAATATTAAATAAAATCAATTTCTGGAGAAAACCAGGACATTTAAAATAGTTCACTTACTTTGTCTTGCTGCAGTAGTTGATTGGTAGAAGTAAATCATGTTTTATAGGGTTATTTAATGTGTGTGTGTGTGCAGGTGACTACAGTGAGTGTGTGTGTGTTTCCCTGTGATGTGCAGCAGAGAGGAAAAAACATTGAAATACATAAAAGCATAAAAATATGTGCTTAAGCAGAGTATTCGAGTAAACATACACAGCGCTCATAAATGCTGCTACTGGTCCAAATAAGGACCTGCATTAAAAAATGACAAACAACTAAATGAAAACATTTTAATTAGAAAGTTGGAAAAAACGGCAGTAGGTACGTAGAACCTCTATTGGCTAAGGATCCAAGAGCAACAGAGATGTTGAAATACAACGTATGAACAGAATCTACTAAGCGAGAGGAGATTGCAAAAATTTCACAGAAAGATTACAAAAAAGATGAGACTGCAAATGAACGTTTCAAATAAATAAATAATAGAAATACATATTCACTGAATAGTGTAGCCATTTCTCTTTTCTATGTTATTATTGCTGGTATATATTACCTTTAAATGTATTATGATTTAAAACAGACATATTCTGACAACCTTCCTCGGTCTCAAAACCATATCAACATGATCAATAAAATCGTTTATACATTTCAAACTGTGATGCATGAGCTGAGCGAGAATCACAGACATGAACATTCTTTTCTCTTTTTTCCCATTTTAGGAGCTCCATGTTTTTTCTTTTGTTTTTTTTACTCAGTACATTATGTGATGTCGAGAACAGAATGGATGAATTGATGCGGTGCAGTGCGTCAGCTACTGAACTGGTCGCCGGTTCCTCGATGTACAACTAAGATCTGTCAACCAGGCTGAGAAAAAACAAAAGACAAGCTGCTGGACAGCTTTGTGCTAGTCGTTAGCTTGGCCATGCGATTTGTAGTCCTGTACACATGAGTTTCAGAGAAACGTCCACAGTCAGTCTGATTGTGAAAAAGTGAACAACCTGTGTTCCTGGGGTGGCTTTTGGCTTCGTGTTTATTGGAAATCCTGAGGAGAAGTCTATCGATCCATCTTTCCAGTTGCGACAGAGAAGCAGCTGATGAAATATCACCAGAATGTTCTTGCGGACATCATCAGAGCAGCACCACAGTGCAGTCAGAGACCAGGAGACGTGTTCATCGCAGTGCTGGGTCTGACTGTCTGTGGACTAGGTGAGCATGTGGCCCTCTCTGCCCCCCCCCAGCTCTCATCCTTTGCTTGGATCATCCTTGGCTGCCGCAGGACGACAGACTGTCGTACAGAGAATCACTGAGAGACTCGGGCGTCTCCAGGACCTGAGGGCGGCTCGGGGAGAGGGCTTCCTCTGGCCGCTCCCTCAGCAGCTCCAGCCCGGCCTCCCGGCTCATCTCGGGTACGCTGGGAGTGCGAGTCTTTCCCCTGCGGCTCATCCCCGTCTGGGCAGGAACAGGCAAGCTGCCCGGGTCGACCACCCGGCTGGAGGAGGGGCCGCCGGCCTTCATGTTCTGAGAGGATGCAGAGGGGAGGGAAAATTTTTTAGGTCATATGCTTCCTCTTGCGTAACGCCTTCAGGTGCAAAAAAACTAAAGTGGGTTACAGACATCATGCGACTGTGAATCTTTAATATTGAGCTGATTAATAATTTCTAAAGGGAGAATGCAGTTCTGTGTTTTTAGATTATGTAAGATGCGAGTGGAGATTGAAAGAAGTAACTTGTCTTTTTCTCAGTCTGTGGCCTGACAGTTTTTCATGTTAACCATAGACGAACAATCTCATTCATTTCAGTAGAAAACAAATTACATTTACTAACAACTACATGTTACCAGCTCAGGATTTTCTAGCTAATTTCCTGAAACTCTTCCACAGTATTTCCTAAAAATCAACTGGTACTTACTAAAAATAACAGTGATATATCCAGTAATGAGTTACAGGGGAACAGACAAAATGAAAACCAGCACTTTTTTAAGAAATCATGAGGGATGTTTTCTAACTTCATCAGAATGAAGTACAGCGTAGTACAGCCATAACTCTCACAGATAAAGCTTAAATTGGACTAAAGGGCGACTAAATTAAGATCCCTACCCCTCTGAATGGCGATCCGAACGACACCGCCTCCTCCTCTTCCTCCTCCACGGCCAGGTAAACCTCGGCAGGTCCTGCTGGGGTCTTCAGGTTGGGGAAAGTCCAGGTCTTGGAACGAGGAGAGAACATGTTCGCTCCAGGGACCTCTTTGTCTGGAGATGGAAAGATTAAAGACACGTTTTCACCTCTTCTCCTCACATCACAGGGTTTTCTGATCTGGGTTTTTATTAAAATCAAACACTTTTAAAGTTGGTTAAAATGATAATCTAAACATTTTCCTACAAGAACATATACAGTACATATGTTTTTAGCCGCGCTAGCTGCACTGTTACATGGATTGCCATGAAACTTAATGCAGACATTCATGACTACGATGGGGTGGATCGTCCTGACTTTATGTGAGTGGATTCACTGTGGTACCCTCTGACAGTCTTCTATCTGTTGTGTGGCACTGGGACAGTTAGTTGGCACCTTTGCGGATGACACCGGCTGAACTTCTTCCCTCCAGCATGGAGCTGTACTGAATGGTAGGGACCATCTGTTTGTGTGGTGGGTAGCACTCCTCCTGCGACGTCAGCTCTCTGTCCAGGGTG
This sequence comes from Sandelia bainsii, assembly GCA_032362345.1. Classification (NCBI taxonomy): domain Eukaryota; kingdom Metazoa; phylum Chordata; class Actinopteri; order Anabantiformes; family Anabantidae; genus Sandelia; species Sandelia bainsii. The sequence goes on along the minus strand of JAUMHL010000028.1, from coordinate 23,521,662 downwards.
CGAGCCCGTCGCCCAGCCCTCCCTGGGGAGCCGGAGGAATGGTGCTCGGCCCCGGCCCTCGTCTTGGACAGGCCTCGGCCTGCTGCGCCGCTGCTGCAGTCAGGCAGGGGGAACGTACCGATGCCGCTGTCCAGGGTGTACGTGGAAGCACCAGAACCTGCAGAGGTAGGAAAGACGAGGGACATCCAGTGAAAGATGATGATGATGATGATGATGATGATGATGATGATGATGATGATGATGATGATGAGGATGAAATGCATAAATGAATGAATGAAATGTTCACGTTATTTAAGAAACAGATTAATAAGACACTAAGGAACAATGTGTAAAATAATAAATTCCACACTATTTATTTTCTCTTTTACTGCAGTCCCTGAATGGGTTTCCCCTTGGGGGTGTGACCTAGTTTGTTTACCTTTGATATGCTAATGAAGGTGTGAGCAATTTATTTCCTGCATATGCAAATGTTGTGTTTTATTCAAAGTCTGATGGATTGTTGCGGATTAGCAGCAGCAGCATGTACTACTGAGTCTGTACAACTTTTATTCAAGTACAAAGCAAAGTTAAAGTTGTCAAAACATCTCTGATGAAATGAGAAGCTACAAAACTTACTAACCAAGCAGAAACTATTCTGCTGGTTAGTAAAAGTTCTGCTGTATTAAATGCTGTATAAAAATTTCAATCTCGATTTACCAAAGTCCAATGTGAAGTCTATGAATGACTTGCTGACTTGCTGAGCTCCATAAACTCCTAAACTCCATAATAGTGTATATTAACAATTTAAAGTAAAGAAAATATTGCTAGAACCAGAGTTGTTTTAAAAATGTTTTAATCTATTATCAAAATAGTTCTGGAAACACTAATATTTATGGGGACAGAAGAGAAGCTTTGATTCTCTCATTTATTTCCTGATGAGGTCCAGATAAGTCAGGTTTGATCTTCCATCCGTCACAACCCTCATGCATATTACAAAATGTGTGTCTAAACATCGCGGCAGACTCCTCTTACCTGCAAAGTGTTGAGAGTGAACCGAGTCTGTGAGGTTTTCATCTGATGTGATCTTGCCAATTCTATCTGATCCCTGCATGAAAGAACGGGTTGGAAGATGGAGCAGTGAATGTACTGACAGTCAGCTCTTCACATCAGTACATGACAAACTAGACTGACAAATTAGATGCCAAGTTTAGACTTCAAAGTTCATATCACTGTATGTAGAACTAATTAGACAAGAGAGGGTGTTTTTCATCTACTCCGTCCTGTCAACTCATCACATCATCCTAGTTAGGATCTGTCTACTGAGCAATAAATAAAGACGTACCTTGTCCATGTCATCACGACTGGTCGTGTGGCTGATGACATCGCTCTGTTGGGTAAACACTGGTTTGGAGGTCTTACAGTCAAACGAGAGCCGGCGCTGGGGCACGTTGATCACGTCTTTCCCGTCCACTCTATAGTCATAAAACATAAAACTTCAGCTACGCTCTGAGATGCTACACATTTAAATAAACACATTTCACTACAGTCATAGTAATGATACATTATTGCTACTGTAAAGTAGTATAATATTAGATTTGTATTTGTAAAACAGTCAGTTAAAACTACAGTTTGGTACTTTACCACTTGCTCTGGTCCTCACCTGTTTAGCAGCTGCTGCATGAAGTTGTCAGAGCGCACTCCTCTGTACATGACAGCCAACTGTCCCTGAGCTTGGTCCATCACCACCTCACACGAGTGCCCCCTGCCTGACCTCTCCACGTACGCCCTCTCCTCCTCCAGGGCCCTCCTCAGCCCTTCCGCTTTCTCCATCAGGGTCGAGATGTTCAGACCCTCCACGCCTTCTTTACACCTGGTGCCCATTTTCACAGAGTCCCTGCCCACGGACGGGATGTTTATCTTCCACTCCTTCTTCTCATCCTTCGCTTTGGTCACGTCCGCCTTGCGGCTCAGCGCGGGCAGCTTGCTCTTCTTCAGGCCGAACCAGCTTGCGATGCCGTTGGAGGCTTTCTGCTTGACCTCACTGGCCTGCCCTCCTCTGTCCTGCTCCTGAAGCTTCAGCACGTTCTCCTCGATGCCTTTCATCACCTTCTGCTCGATGGCAGATTGTGGGCTGGGTACCGGCTGCATCAGCTTCTCCCCTTCAGATGACGGAGGTCTTGGAGGAGGAGGGGGCAGGCTATCTCCGTACATCGGGTTCTTTTTCCCCTTCCCGCTGATCTTGGTCCTCTCTTCTGATTTAGACGAGTAACGTGGGGCCTCTGTGGGTTTTCCCCCTCTTTGGACAGATGGACCCTGGTAAGGTTTGGACGGTGACTTCGGGGGGATTTTGTTAGGGCTGTTGCTACTGTGAGGACCTACACCAGGTTTAACATTATAGGCCAGATTTAGAGACCCGGGAGACTTAATGTTGTTGCGTAGTACCTGTGGAGCATCTGCGTTGGGGGAGGGCAGACCTATTTTGCTTTTGGAGCCTTCTGTCCTGGTCACACACAGTTCCTGTTTAACTACCGCTGGACCAGCAGGCTGAGACTTTCCTGCCTGTTCATACAGCTGCGATGACCCTGGGTACTTCAAACCACCACTGCTGCCTTTAGATTTACCATCCAAAGAGTCTGTGTATTTTGAATGTCTCTGCTCCTCTTTATGGAGCTCCACAGGCCTCTCTGCTGTCTTACTCCTTTCTTCCCCATATGTACCTTCACCCACCGTGTCCACTGGCCTGAGACTGACTTGTAAATCTTCTGAGCTCCTCAGCTTGCCCAGCGCAGCCAGCCTGTCTTTGAAAGCGTGGTGACTGGAGTCGGCTTGGGACCTTGCCGACCCGGCCACAGGCCTCTTGGGGATGGAAGAGGAGTCAGTCCTCCTGGCTGGAGGCGGAGGTGGCTGCTGGACAACGTCAGAGCTCTGCGCTGTGACCTCTCTTTCGTCTGACTCCTGTTTCTCTCTGGTTTGTGAGTAGTTAGCTCTGCCCTGAGCTTTGCTGAGAGCAGAGGAGCTGGGCAGACTGTGATGGTTAACCCACACTGGACTGTCTGAATCCTCCTCATCATCTGATGTGGACTCTGACGTGGAGGAGGACGACTGCTTTCGCTGAGGAGGGGGATTAAGGACGCTTTCTGGTAGCGATTTAACAAGCTTCCTCTCACCACCATTCACCTTTGTTTGAGTTGGAAGTGTGGTTCTTTTCTCAAGGCTCTGGGCTTGCTCCTGCTCTCTAGAGTTGGTAGACATATCACAGACATTTTCATAATGCGGGACCCTCTGTGACACTTTGGGTGAGGAAGCGGAGGTGGTGGACGGAGCGCCCATTTTTGATCCAATGCTGGCTTTAGGTGCAGAGAGGTTGCTGTAGCTTATTTCCTTATCGGGCGGAGAGCAGACATCTTCAGGCTGCGGTGGTGAGGTTGGGGCTGAGTGTGTGGCAGGGTAGGATTCAGACCTGGAGGGTGGAGGAGGGGGCTGCTTGCATCTCTCTGTGGTGGTGGCTCTGCGTGTGGGAACCGGGGAGTGGTACACCTCATAGTTGTTGGTGCGACAGGGAATCCTAGAGCTGCGGGTGAGCTGAGGGCTCAGACGGACGGCAGAGGTCGATGCCTGAGTCTTCTCCCCAATCGAGGGAATCTTCAAGAATTTGAGCAGTTTGGACGGCGAGTTGATGGCGGCGGATTTGACGTCATTGAGGCAGGAGGAGCTGGGGCTGATGGAGGCGCTGGCTCTCACAGAGGAGACCTCGAGGTCTGTGCTGTCTTTTTCTTGGATGGCTGAGGGATCACTGGCTGCAACGTCGCCAACAGAGGAGAGCGCCAAGCCGTTGGGAACACCATCACTTGTCTGCATGTCACAGTGGGAAATGTGTGTGTTCTCCTTCACAGGCAGGTGGGAAGTGGGACAGAACCCAGTGAGCTCTTCAGAGGCACTAGCATTTACACCACTCTCTGAATTATCCTGCTCCTGCTCCACTCCCATCACCTCCAGGCTCTGACTGATTAATTCTGTGGCTGATGAATGAGTGGTGGTGCCTGCGGTTTGCTGGTGGGCTTCATTCTTGGTGCATTGTTTAGTCAGTGGAACAGATTCCACCGTCCTGCTCTTACTGTGACATTCACTCATAGCAGCTGCAGGAACTACATGGCTCTGGGTGGCAGAGTTGGCTTTTGAAGGACTACAGGCGTGGTTGCATGGCTTTGGAGGACTGTCTGGGCTCCTCTTGCAGTGTAAACAGCAGGCGTTCCCTCCCTCACACTTCACCGCCCCGTCACCGTTGACATGCTGGTGTGCGTCAGTGTCAGAGCGGGAGCAGTGGCAGTGTGTGTGGTGGGATTTGCACTGGAGCGGAAGGGGGTCTGCAGCGGACAAAACAGCCTCTGTGGACATGAGCACCTGGCTGTAGTCACAGAAAGACAAGCTCGCAGTGGACGGATGGAACTTCAGAGGATCCGTCTCCTCCATCTTGCGTAAGACCTCCAGGATGTGTGCTTTCTTCTTGAAGAAGGGCGACAGGGCCTCCATGGAGGCGGCTGGGCCACGAGGGCCTGGGGAGGCATGTTGTGTGCGGTAGCCATTTCCCTTTGGATAGAAAAAGATCTGTATCAGCATAAAATTCACTGCTGACACTTAATGAAAGCCAAACAGTTTAGTTCATGAAGACCTTTGAGTGCATGTGTACAGGAAAATGTGCAGTGGAGATTAGCACTAGAGGCCTATTTTAAAGCACAATAGTGGAAAAGAGAGCAAATGTCAGATAGTTCCCACCTGTCGTCGCATTTAGACGCTGTGATATAATCACAGTTCCACTCTTAATGTTTGCTAAAAGCTTTGCTGTGTTGTCTTTGTAATAATCACCTTGGCTTGTGCTTCAGTCTGTGCAGGCTCCACCTGTTTGGCAGAGTCATTGTGCAGCTGTGCATTGTAGTCTGGGAGGGGTCCCGTCTGGACCTGTAACAGGAGATTCATGAGGCACTGAGGATGACACTGTATACACTACAGGCAATTGTATACACAGACAACTAGGAGCTACATTATTCCTGGCATCTGTTGGAACAATATAGAGCAGAGGTGAAAAGACAGAGATCCACTACTGGCACAGCAGTGTTTGAAAGAATGAGGCTGAGGTGACACATGAATGAGAAGCTCTATATGAATCAGAGCAGTGCACTGATACAGACAGCAACGCAAAGCTAACTAAAAACATTTACTCCAGTACTGCGCTTGGGTAAATTATTGAAGTACTTAAACTCCATTTAGCATTTTTTGACAGTTGTAGTCACTGGTTACTTTGCACATTAAAACATATTAAATCAACATACATATCAAACCACTGCATCTAGAGTGTGTATAAAAGGAAGTGATCATCATAGAGGAAGTGAAGTCAATTTACCTGGTAGTGAGCAGTGGGGTGGTTGGGCAGTTTCTGTTGAAAAAGCTCACAAAGTGCTCGGTTCTGTCTCTCCAGGTCGAACACCAACATCTTCAGCTTAATGCACTCCTCTCTCAGATCCTGTTCAGTGACACACAAAGCCATAAGATGACGCACGGACCTCGGCCTGGTGACACAAGAGCAAGTTGAAACCCAAACCCAGAAAGCAGAAATAGAGCGTTGTGTTACCTTTTGATTTAGCAGAGCCTGGACCACATGGTTGGCCACCTGAGAAGAGAACATTTACATTTAACAAATTGTGCTGACAGTTGTGTAGGGGCCCCGCTGAGCTGAATGTATCAATGTTAATGTGTAAATTCAGTTATACTGTGCAACAGTATACTGTTACTCACCTCATCCAAGCACCTCTCATAAGCCTCTCTCTGACTCTCATTTGCCAACATCAGGGCAGAATTCTCTGCCTGAGATAAACAGGAGGTAAAGACAAAACGTGTTAATATGAAAAATACATAGGACAAATGTTATGGTGCTTTAACATAATAAATCTATCACAAAAAACGGCATAAAAATGATAATTTGTGAGATTTTGAAATAGTTCAATTTGGACGTGTTGGGACAGAGTGACCCTCAACTGGCTACAAACTTGATTTTCCTCAAGACGTTTTACAGTTTGACAGACATGAAATAGAGGACGTGTGTACAGAAGAGCAACGAAGCCTGTAAGGACAAGGGTGGGAGCACCAAGGACTGTAAACATGATCTGTGATAACCTCCTCCAGCAACACCTCCAGCAAACCTGAGCTCCATGACCTACAATCAGATCTCGTTTTTGAAGCAAAGTGTGCTGTGTTTGTTTACTCGCCTCCAGCTCTCTCAGTCGGTCCATGAGCTCGCTGCTGTTGTCCTCCAGGTAAGACTCCACGTCTCCTTCCACGCCCTCCTCGTCCGAACCGAAGTCCTCATCGCACAGTCTCTGTTCAGTCTCATCAGACATTGTTCTCATCTGCGCACACACAAGGTGAAACTGAAACCGTCGCCACCAGAATCTCTACACAAAACTAATGTTCGCACCTGCAAACACAAAACAGCAAACTCTGGCTGCTGCGGCCGATAACCAACGCTATGAGAATGTTTCTTAAAAGTCACTACAAGTACATGACACGTTTGCTGCTGCGCGCTGTAGCTACAGCTGCACATGTAAACTAATCTCTCATTTGCAAAAGAAAACTGATTCTGTTTATTTGGGTCAAACAGCACATGCAAAAAGTTGAACCTTACAACTGGGTTGTCGAAAACTATTTTATGGCTCCTGCTAGTGCACTGGTCTCGTGTGGTATGGAGACACTATAAAGTTGAGTGTTCTAACTTCCTGCATCTAACTATTAATTCCCTTGTTGATAACCTTTTGTGATTGCCTGTCACAAAAAATGTCCATCACAGATTCCCAGAGCCAGAGGTGATGTCCAAGCACCAGTCCAGAACACAAAGATATTCACTTTACCGTCATTTAAAACACAGAAAATCAGCATGTTTATTGACATATTTGATTCATAAAGTCATTATTAATATTATCAATGATTAATCTTGTGCCAACTAATCGTTCAGCACTTGCTGGCTGTCTACGACTTGTCCTCTTACAGTAAACCTCAACCATCTGGTTCTCCAGGCAAACCTAAACAAACACTGGAGATACCAGTAAACTGAGGTCTGCTTCACATCACACACTGTTCCCATCTCCAAGACTGACGTTAACATTATTACCACAATTACACTTTGTTTATACTCTGTTTATCTGTCAGCCGCAACATTTAGCCTCAGCACTACTTCAAAGTTTGGTTCTCAACAGACAGTACAAATATGGACAGAGCTAAGAGCTTGTTGCTGACACTACATCACATTACCTACTACATATTGAGGATTACTGAACAAATACAATAATCCTTCCATCCTGCATGGTTTCAGATACAGACTGTGTTGAAAGATAAGCCTTTGTGTCCATGTTGCTCTGCTTTAGGTCTGTGGCTTCAACAAATCCACAGATCAAACTGCAGCACCACGCTGAGCTCACAGGCTGCCTGAGTCGGTGAGCGTGGTACACTGCAGGGCGCATGGCTGAGGACCAGCCTAGTAGGCATGGCTCCAGGTGTGTGTCTCACTGAATGTGTGTGTGCGTGACTGTCAGAGCAGAGCAGTGAAGGGCCGTGAAGGGAAGTAAGTGTTTCACTTTAGAATTTCAGTAATTTCTGCTTCATTAATACTTTTAACAGCATTCTCAATGATTGTAACTTCATAATGATGACTTCCTGAAGCGCTGTGCAGAGTGTAGCAGAGCACAGCGGAGCAGGGAGAACTAGAGCTGGGCGGAAGAGAATTAATTGATCGAGTCTCATGCTAGCGTTAACTTAAGCTGCCACTGTAGCTTTCACTTAGTCTCACAGACACCTTCCTGCAGATGCACCACGTCTTCCTGTTTGAGTAAAACATTCAAGTATTTTTAAGTGACCTGTTTTTAAAGGTGCATTTGCTGATTTTTTTTGCCACCTGGGGGCATCAGGAATAAGTTGTAAACACAAAGCTGATACATTGTTGACTTTTAAACTGACCATAAACAGGTTAGCAAACAAGTGGTTACACATCCAGCATAGTGAGTTCAACACTACAAGCGAGCCTCTTGCCACACTTCAGTCATTGGTCACTGGCAGTGACCATTTACCATGAACCAGCACCATCTTTATCCTTCAAATTGAAAAACGTGTTCACGAGGTGTCAAACGATGCACAGAAACACAGGTTACCATATTGGAACCAGTATAAACAACAACAGTTACACAAGGAATAAAATTCACTACTGGGAAATGTTCATTAGCTTCCGATCATTTCATAAGAAATCAGAGGCTTGCCAGGCCTTGTGTAACTAGAGCTGTTTGCAAAGCATTTACATGAAGATTACTGAACATCACTGAAGTGTGGACTGTGAACAATGACTGACAAACATCCAAAGTGTAGGGTGCTTATTGAGCGCGATTGACTGAACAGAGCCAAATCTACACATATAATGGAGGGCTGATCAATGCAGTCCATCTAAGAACGGAAGCAGATATTAGCTATCCGTTTGACCTTGGATGTACTGAGTGGTTATAAATATCAGCTTTTCTCTTCACTAATGCACATTAAAGCTCCAGGCAGCAGCGCCCAGAAACATGCACGGAGCTCTCTGTGTTTGCCAACACTCATGAAAAATACAGCATGGACCAAATGACAACAAAAATGATGCTAAATATAATATCAGAATGTGGTTCTGCTGCTGTGTAACAAGCCTTTAAATAACTGCTGGATCCAATTCCTTCTGACATCTGATCAAAGAACTGAACTGTTTTTTATAAAACCATCGCTGGTTTATAAAGCACTGAATACTTTAGGGCTGCTGTGAATAAAAAGAAAACACTGCCCGTCAAGTGTCCATTTTCCAGTGTCCATCACAAGGGAAAATGTCCACCATAGTCTTCTATAGTAGATAGTTTTAGGTTCAAGTCTCCAGATGCCTTAAGACCAACCAAAAACCAAAGCATAAAAACAGAAGCCAATCCTCACACGAGAGACAGAAACCACAGAATTAGTCTTTATTAAAAGAAAGATGAAAACGATCCCATTGTCAGAATATTTGCCAATTTCATTTTGATTAGATCATGCAGCTCTACAAAACCCATGTCAGATCTGGTGCTCCTGTCAGTCCAAACATGGATAAGCAGCATTAAAATGTGAGATCTGCTCCAGCTCCGGTTCTTTAAAATCTGAGCTCAATATGATTCAGTGCACTTATTGAAACAGTAACCCATAATGACATCTTCAAATGAAGATATTTTCTGAACTATCACGTGAGACAACAAACGCAGCAAATTCTCACTAGATCATGTTTGGCACTTTGGCTTTAAAAAGCCATTTAATCCTAAGGCTAACAATACATTACTTACATTGTGGCTGAAATGTGCTACACAAATAAACCCGCCTTGACTTAATATCTGACTTAATTCCTGTAGAAACACAGGGAGTGGGCAGCAGAGCAAATAAACACAGAGGGAGGACGAGACAAAGTACTGCTGGCTGCTTTCTGAACTGCAGTATTGTCATCATGAGGATTTTTTTTGTAAAGGAGCCTGTGACTGGCCCGAAACTGTGCACACACACACAAGCTCATTGACAGGGCAGAGGAGAGGCTCAGTGTGTCCCAGTCGGCCTGCAGTGCCAGGGAGCTCCTTCCACTGAGCTCAGCTGGCAGACTTACAGCCGGTGGAGCTGTCAGAGGCCGACAGAGAGAAGCCACGAGGGAAATGCAATGAGAGTTAATGTTGCTGCTCTGCACCGTAAGCTGCTGAGTGGCCTCGCTGCCTGGCAGGATGTTCTGCTACCATCCCACCACTGCAGAACAATGTGCTATTCTGATGAGGCTCACACTCACTGTGGGCGATAAGAACAAGGAGGGCTGTGTGTTTATTTACATCTTACTAGGTGGGGTGCCATCGATGAGGGGGTTTTCCAAAGCAATGCAGCACTGCAACGACTGCTGCTGCTGTGATAACTCTCTGGAGCTGTATGATGCCATCTGTGAGTATCACAAACACGTTGTGAACACGACCTAATGTACTTGTGATAAGCAGTCGATATATGATGAGTTCTGTATGTCTGAAAAGAAACCTGATGACATTGATAGTGATGTTATCTCAGCTTGGCCTGGCACCTTCAGAGCGGGGTTTAAAAGAGGTGGGCATTTAGCTGGACTCTTTCATTTGTATGAAGGCTCTGATGTATCCGACGTCAAAATGAATTTTCAGAATTCAAATGTGATTTGTAAATGATAGTCAAATAAAACAGGCTGAATATACAGTATCATCTTAGTTCAGGAAATTATAGCAGGCACCTTCCACTATTTTCTTATATTTCACAGATAAACGATGGATGATAATTATTTGAGAAAAATCTGCAGGTTCAGCAGTAATGAAAGTTACAATAAATACAACAACAAATTGTCCACATCATTTAATCTTTATGCATTCACATTCTACAGAGCGTACTCGATGATCACACAGTAAAAGCTCTGTTTTGCTTCCCGTGCCCGTTAAAATGAAGAGACACACCACTGAATACAAGCAGAGGATGCTGGAGGAAAAGGGAAGAACGCAAGAAGCAGACAGATAAGAGTGAAGGTCAAAGGCAGCACAAAGCTTCATGTTTTGTTTCTGTAAATCCAGCCGTGTCAGAAACACAGCCACTAAATCTGACTTAGCCAAGTGTAAACAAAGTGCAGCGAGTCACAGCGTTCATGGCTTAAATTTCCAATCACTGAACAAAACTCAGAGGATCATGTGTTCGCCTCTGAGCCAAGTGAGCATGTGGTGCTTTTGTTCTTCCTACAATGACTTCAACAGATACCTGTGCATGAAAAATGTGAGCCGTGGGGACACTGCTGCGCATTCATTGGCAAACTGATAAAGGGGGACTTGACACCAGAGGAAAACTAACACGTGCTGTAAATAAATGGCCGTGGTTTCCTTTAAACAAATAAGCCAGCAGCGACTGCTGCAAAGGCTGGTTTAACTTGTCTCCACTGAGACAGAAGGAGCTTTTTCTTTTTCTGTAAGGCAAGTATCTACCAACAAAACTAATGACAAAAACACAGACGAGATGAAACAAGGGAAGCGGCAACAATAGCGAGTAGATGAGTAATTCTCCTTTACTTTGATCAATTCAGGAACTTCATTTACACAACAAACTAGAAGTGCTTTTTTGATTTTCCTTATTTCTTAACCAAAAAATATCAAATATTCTCTTCACCATCTCAAACATGAGGATTTTAGTGTTTCCTTTGTCATAGATAAAAATGAGTTGAATATCTTTAGGTTTTGGGCAAAAAAAAAAAAAGCCAAAGAAAATTATCACCAAACATTTTCACAGCAAAATGATCTCAAATTTGATCGTTCCAGCCTATCAAATGTGAGGATTTGGTCTCATTTTTAATCACTTTAAACTGAATATGTTTGGGTTCTGGGTCAAAAACAAGCTACTGGAAGATGCTGCCTCGGTCTCAGTGAGTTGGTGATTCAACATTTTCACTATTATCTGACATTCTTTGAAACAAATAACCAATACATTGAGAAGAAAACTTGCAGATGAATTCATATAAAAAAATTGTTGCAGTCCTATAAACATTAATTTCAACACCTTGGATTTTCTGAAATTGTGACTGGAATTTTTTTTTATTATTTTCTGACTTCTGAGTTAATACACCAAACAATTCATTGATCCCAGTGATGTGAAGATCAGATGGAAATAAAAAATGATGGACTCACATGACCAGCTCTCGTTATGATCCTTGAAGAGGAGTCAAGTCTCCTGTCAGGCGCCTGTCTCCCAACAACAAAACCAAGGAGCTGTGGGAGAAGAAAACACATGGGCACATTTTAATGAACAAACTCTCAGTCTCCTCTTCGTCCACCGTCGGACATCCTGATATCGCTGCCAATTCTATTTGTGTGCCTCTCTATGAATCATAAGACAAAAACCACAAGATTTGACCGTGTGAAATGAGATCTGGAAAAAGTTCAACGGTTTTTACGTTAAGGGGGGTGGGGGTTGAGACCAGTGTCCTCTGAGATGGCCTGTGGTGGGCAGAGGTTGCAGCTTTTCTTCTGCTCTACGAGTGAACAGGAAACCAGGAGGAGAGGAAGATGCTCCATTGCCCCCGGGAGATACCAGTGCTCAGCAGACGCCAGCCATGCCAAGACCACAACCCCCCCCCCACTCCACTATCTCACTCTCTTCCTCAAATCTCTCCTCCTCTCGTCTTTTCTTTCATCTCTGAGTCATTGTAAAGTGTAATGAAAGAAAGATGGATGAATAATTCAGCAGACAGCAGCACAGGACACACACACTTCACATGCTGCTACATAATGATTTATTTTAGTTTTTGTCTAATGTTGGATTCCCCCATTAACCAAGTCCAATCACTACAAAGACTTCATTTAGAACCTAAATGGGACTCTTAGTCTGCAGCAGCATCTCCTCAGCTGCCGTTTTGTCTTGATCAGTCCAGATACCTTTAGGCACCGAGCTGCAGCGCTAACTCTTCACTCTACAGGGTAACAAAGCCTGATCCTGTTAGAGCTTGTCAGACTGAAATGGGATTAGAGGTGTTGAGCATCTGCCCTCTCAATCTGGGTTTTATTAGAGCAAGAGCAGATCACCTGATCTGGCTGTGTCCTCGTCGGTCCACCTGGTCCTGGGGAAAAAGAACTGACCGTGATCTGTGATCTGTGTCATGAAGCGAGATCACAAACGCGGCAGATCACAGAGCCCAAAAATAAAAAAAGCACAAGAGACCTGGAGGACTGCACATCACCAGTATTTATTTACAGGCGGCTTTTTGACCACTGGATGCTGGCAAAATGATGAATGAAATTCCTGTTAAATAAAAAAAAAAGGTTTGATAAGATGCTGCAGATGAGGACGAGTTGATGAGGTTAATGGAATGAGGACAAGACTGAGGAAAAAAATTCAAAGGCGACTGAGCCGAAGCAGAGAGGAGAAATGCACAAAAGCTTCTTAAATCATGTCAGTCGCACTCTTGGGGATTTGGCATAGGCAAGGATATGTCACACACAAAAAAAAAACACCCTTTCCATCTGCCAATCTGTGAAGGCTCAGATTGAAGTTCTTGCTGTGGAAGCAAAGTGTGTAGGAGGGAGATGTAAACAATGTGACAAAAACCTAAATCCTCACGGTGGAATTAAGCAAGATTGGGAAAGACTGCATCTTCCCCCTTTTGAAAAAATGTAGGCCAAAGTCAATTTTTTTTTCTTCTGCAGACACAACATTACCATGCGATTGTCTGCATCATTAATAAAGATGCAGAAATATGCAGATAAATATCAAAGATGCAGAGAGACGGGGGGGTGAGACAGAATCAGGCTGGTGGGCTCCCTCGGTTGCTGCTTCCTGTCTGATGTTTGGCTATATGAACCGAGACGAATCGTGGCAATATTTGGGATGGGGAGCAGAGGCAGTGGAGAGAGGAGGTGGGGGAGGGGATGAAGGAGGGGGAGCTCCTTTCCCAAAAGGGCCTGAAAGGTTGGATGTGCGCCATGTATGTCTGAGAGCAATCAAACACAACACAGGGATCCTTCTTAAATCTGTGCCAGGCAACCTCAACACACACACACACACGCACACACAGGAATCCCTATCATGGGCCCTCCTGACAGAACACAATCACTGTATTTTTTTTAAATCACACATTCAACTACAAGCAACATTTAGTCTGCGCTCTTCACCACCACAGTCATTTAGCAGATTGATGACTTTGTTAGCCGCAGCCAAAACAATGCTACATTATCCTATGTTGGTTCAGCCAAAATAAAAACGACACTGTGTGGTAACAGTGCTCTGTTTGCTCCTATAATGTAAGCTAGTCCCCCAATTAATGCTAAACACACAGATCAAATCAGATCTCACATCATGTCCACTCATGTCAGCAGCAGAAAACATAACAACACATGTCCCCTCACTGTCAGCCCACTTCAGTCTTATACAAGTACAAATCTGAACTACATCTGCTACATTTTGACACAGAAACAGCCTCGCAACAGGCGAACAGAGTGGGTGAGAGGCCCCGGAAAACACGTCGTCAGCTGTAAAAACTGCATCAGTGTTTACAGACGTACAAATTTCAGGTCAGCTCACCTTGCTCCTGCTGCCTTTTCAGTCATCCAGTGAGCGCATCCGAAACCTCCTCCCAGCAGAATCAAATGTAAGGCACCAGAAGAAGAGGGGAAAATAAGAGAGCTACAGAGAGGCCACAACCTTACATTTCTGTTTTCCGGCGGCGGAGGTGATTATTCTCCTCTGTTAAAAGTGTCGTCACCCTTCCAAGTGTGGCGAGGAAGCCAGCTTCCTCTATGCTACAGCTAGAAAAGGCCTGTCCTTGGTCATGTGCATTGTGTGTGTGTCTGTGCTGTCTGCAGAGGCTGCCATGTCTCCCATTGTTCCAGGGTGAGTGAGGCAGGCTTCCTACCCCAATAGACCCTGCCTACTACAACAGCTGTGGACCAGCCCCCACCTCTCTGCCGCACTCCTTCTCCCTCTCTCCTCCTCCTCTAACTCCTGCCTCTGTGCCTGTGCTGCTGCTGCTAACATATTAACCCTGCAGCTGCTGGCTCAGGCCATAAAGATGAGGAGAGAAGGGGTGGGGCGGTGGGGTGGGGTTACGTTTCAAAAGAGACCCTACCATGCAGCTGACAAAAGAACGTAACAGAGAGAGGATATCCGACAGCCGGGCTGAACTGACAGGACTTCTGCACAGAGCCAGTCAGTGGCCTAGAAAGAAAACAGGCTCTGTGCTAAGAGGATTGTCTTTCTCAATCACACTGGTAATAAGTGTTGGACTGAGTCCTGTGTGACTGCGCTAAGGAAAAGAAGTCACTGGAAATCTGAATCAACATAGGAGATACAGGGCTGCAACTATTATTTTTATTATCTATTGAATTTCTGGTTATTTTCTCAGTACAGTTACTTCATTTCTCGACGTCACTATATTTAAAGGCAAATATTCTACTTTTATTGTAGTTACTAGTTACATTTTAGAAAGCATCAATAATTATAATCTAATAATATCTTATTCATTGTTCTGCATAGAATTAGTATTCCCAGGTATAGACCGCATTTGAGGCGATCACTACAATCCAGCTCTTTTTGAGGTCCACTTCTCTCAGGTTTGACAGGTACTTTCTCCAAACAACTTTCAACAGAGTTTCGTCTCTTTCCGTGGATGTTCAGCTGGATTATGATCAAGATCTCAGAGCAGCCACTCCAGAAGGCTGCAGTGTTTTACACTCTTGGTGCCTTTAAATATATGTTTTGGGTCATTATCCAGTTGGAGGGAGCCACAAGCTGCAACTGACACAGAGCTCCCGGACACTGGGCAATTTGTTCCTCTCCACAATGCCTTGATTTCACTCTCATCTTCTATGGTCTTGTAGACCCAACATTGATCGTGCATGGTGATTTTTTTCTTTCCTTCTTTCCTCAGACAAGCTTCTTCTTTTCTTTTTCTCGTTCATGTTAAGTGCAGTGAACCAACAGCACAATGACCAGGCAGCTTTTCTCTCTATATACACTACTCACAAAAAGTTAGGGATATTTGGCTTTCGGGTGAAATTTATGGAAAACGTAAAAAGTTC
>JAUMHL010000028.1:23466132-23502709 GCA_032362345.1 Sandelia bainsii | reverse complement strand
TAGGCGACAGTGGAGAGGAAAAACTCCCTTTAACGGAAGAAACCTCCAGCAGAACCACGCTCAGGGTGGGCGGTCATTTGCCTCGACCGGTTGGGGTGAGTGGAAAGAGGAGAGAGAAAAGAACAGGCAAAAAAAACTTTGCTCTTTTCAACAGTTCTTTTCTCTTCTTCGCTTCTCCTACAGGCACACTGGATACGTCACGTGACTGATGCTAAATTCAATGCAAACAATATGGAAAGCAGCACTTGTCACACCGTCATCACATTCACTGACACCTCTTCTTTTTTTTTTAACAGGTCATTTACACATGCAGCTTCTCATGTGCTGATTACATAAGATGATACATGCAAACCGAAAAGACTGGAGCCAAAATGAACAGTCAAATTATTATCCAGCCAAACTAAAAAAACAATTTTCCAAGCAAAAATACCAACATGTCATTGTGGCCTCTCAGGATTAGCTGCTTTCCTTTGTATATTTGTATGTAATTAAAATACCTACATACCTAATTATTGCTGTTCTTTAAGGAGCATGTGATTTGGATCAATTCAAAATGTAACTGCAAGTAAATAAGAAGATTTTATGTTCTTCAGTTCTACTTGTCTTATGTAGTAAGTTAAATATTTTAGGGTTGTGGACTAAAGAAGCAACCCGAAATCAACTTTAGCTCTGGGAAATTGTGGTGGACACAATCAACAATCAATAAACCATATCATTAGTTGCACACAGTCCTAGTAAAAGTACAGAAAGCAGCGATTCTTCAGCAGATGGTCCACCGTGACTGTTTGTGGTCAGATGGCGGATGAAGCGAGGGAAGTGTCAGGGAAATTCTGAATAAACAGTTGTAAATCAGACTCATGGGTTACAAGCCCCCTTTGAGGGGCAGACAGTTTAATGGGCAGTAATGGGCACAGCTCCATGTGAGCTGGAGAGCTAATCCACCTTAAAGAAACATGATACTCCAGGCCTCAGCCTGGAGATGTGCAGGGTCTACAGCTGGGGCTATAAAAACCCCTGGTAGTGTAGGTAGAGGCCTCTTGTGTTAATTTGCATGAAGCCTCAGCTTAGTCAGATCTCATTAGGAAGTCAGCAGTTGTAGTCAATGAGCCATTATCAGCAGCTGCCTATTGTCTGCTGTGGGCCTCTTAGCTATTTGTGCAATGTTTGCAAAGCTAAGACACTCACATGTAGAGCTGAAACCATCAGTCTAACAACCAGTCGAGAGGCAGCAATGGGCAGGAATTTTCATCATCGATAAAGGTGTTGACAAGGTCAAGGAGCTGATTACTCACTTAACCTGTTTATTATAATGAACATCGGTTCATTGTTTTGGTCATTTTAAAAGTAAAAACTCAGAATATTCTCTGGTTTCTTAGCTGATTTTCTTTGTCATATGCGACAAATTTAAAATCTTTAGCTTTTGTACTGTTGCTGAGGCTAAACAAGCAAACTGACACTACTTGAGAAACTGTGAATACTATTTTATCATAATCAAACAACTGGCAGATTAATCAGTAATAAAAAATACCTGTCAGATGCAGCTATAAATACATTACACCGTACAGATTTTAAAATTCTTTTACTTGTTTTTAAAGAACTTGATGTTCTTTCTCTGGCTTATGTGTGTGATGTACTCGCCCCTCAGGTCTTCGGGAACAAGTCTTTCAGCTGTTCAGTACAAGAGCTTTTAGTGAGGCAGCTTTTTGTTTTTGTGCTCTCGGCTTGGAGCGATCTGCATGAGGAACTGAGAGCAACACTGACTGCTTATATCTTTAAAGAGGTAATAATTAATAAGAACAACGTATAAAATGACAATGTGAGAATGTGAAAGGAGTCACTAACAGTGATGAATCTACAGAGAATTATCACCTGAATCTGCATTTTCCCATCAGTGGATAGTGATTTCTTTCTTGTGCCGTTTGACAGTTTTTTGTTTTATTGTGTTCATGTCTTCTCTCTCCTATATATTGGACTTTTAATTGTCCTTTCTTTTTTTGTCATTAATAATTGACGCAGCCCTTGTATCAGTCTCATTGCACAGCTCCAGTGACCGTAATATGTGAAAAAATTCAAAGCATGCTCTTCATTTCATTTCTGCAGTCATAAAAGCTCTATAATGCAAACCATTTGTCGCGGCCCCTATAAAAGCAGGTTTCATAGAGTGGAGGTGTCCCCTGCCAACCACACTACGAGCCATGTATCCAGAGGAACTGCCTGCCTGCCAGAGGAATAACTGCATTTTGTCCTGTTCCACACCAGCTTCCCATGTGTGTCAGCAAATGTCTTTACTACCTGATCCTCAGTGACTCATATTCACACCAAACTACCAAAGCCTGACATGCCTGGAAAAAATGTGAAGGTTAAACAAGACTCTGATGGGGCCAGACATGTTAATCCAGGTTACAAGCAGCCATCGTGAAACAAATGTACCACAAAACATCATCAGCTGGTTATCTAAAGCTGTCAGGCATCACAAAGCTGGCTCACTGTTTTAACCACAGTAGATCTCCATGCTGCCCAAACGTAAAAAGCGCTGTATTATTATTTTTACAATAAAGTGACAAGTGACACACAAGTCACACCATAATATCAACACAGGCCACACCTTGTTTTAAGTATATAAAATGGATAAAATCTTATTTCATTGTAGAGCTGTGCACAACGTTATTGATGCAAACGTCCAAAATCTCTTATTTTAGGAGAATCACAGAGATCAGTTACGCTATGTCAGCTTTCTGAAGATTCCTGCGGCTTTCAAAAACCTTTATGGAGTTAAGCTACAACCTGCGAGCCAAGCGTATAGTGTGTGAATGTTTGTGATAGATTATCTGGGTTGTTAGCACAGCTCAGAGCAGCTCCACATTTTGCTGATAGTTAAAGAGATTGTTTAAGATGGTTTTTAGAGGTATCACTTTAACATTTCTGAACAATCGGAGTGGACTGAGTGTTTCTGTAGCTCCATAAATGCTCAAAACAGAGTGAGAATTCTGTGGGAAACACTGCACGCACTGCTACGTATCCACTCTGGGTTTAACACAGTATGTCTATCAAATAGAGATATTACACTGGGACTATTATTAAAGGCCCAGGTTTGCTACCGTTTTCACTGCTGCAGTAACCAGATTTCCTCATGGGGGATCACTGTTTCATATCCTATCATATTAAACATTCCACTCATGGTTTTATGAGGTTTCTCATAAGTATGAGCTCCTCCTCTTTTACCTGATGGTGCTTACAGCCGGATTGGTAAAGTCAGACATAACAGAGCCGTAACCAACTTCATGTTTATCCAGAATCATCAATGTCAGGCTCAGTGGAGCCGGTGACCCACAAAGAATCACATTCAGATAAACCTGCTTTGTGATATGGCCTCCAGGCAGTTAAAGAACAATGACACCAGGCAAAAGAAAGTACTGCATAGGAGCAGTGAATTCACATCTGGCCACATTTGGCCACCAGCCGCAGCAGCTCAAACTCAACCAGGAGTCGCCTGAGACAGGCGGACTCATCATCCACATCCTTTTCCCGAGGTCCGGCCAAGAGGAAGACCTATTTATGGTACAGAATGAGGGATAATATGGAGGGTTATATATGGAGATCCTTGTTTAAGCCTCCACCACACTGACAAACACGATCCATAGGAATAGTGCTGGTGTTTTATAAGGCATATACAGTAGATTGGGCTGATGGAGAGGTTTGAAACAGGAAGCTCCTGAGAATTTCAAAACACTGAAGCCTGAGCAGATCACTAAGCACCTTGTGGGAGAGGGTTTAGGGACTGAAGCAGTGGGGGTGGGGTGGGCGTATAAAGCTCCTCAATAACAAATTATTTTAGGACAAATGAAAATAAACTGCAGAGGTGCACAAAGAAACACTGTTTACGTGGGAGGACACAAAAGACAAAACCTCCCACTGTCACTGTTATTCTTCATCTTCACAGTCTTTATTCAACTTATCACGGGTCCTGACCAAAAAGATAAATCTCACAGATTTAAGACCAAGTCTGACCCACTGTGTCTGCATACAAATTGAACAAAATGACGACCATTTAATACTTTTTCAGGCCAAACAGGACATGGTGGGGACCGGTTTGCTTGAATTGATTAAAGCTACATTCCAACCCATATTTTCTCTGGCCGGACTGATGAATTGAATGTTTGTTACAGCTGCAGCAGCAAAAGCAGAGTTTTGCCAACCTCAATGTTTGTATGACCACAGATTCCTCTGTAGGGTGGATTTTGAATGACTTCTCTGGATTTGGTGGGAGATCGCTCGCATGCTGTTAGGATTCCTCAAGCATATTCAATCATGCATGTTTCAGAGGCTGTATCGGACACAGCATGCACCAGTACATCAGCTTATGTGAAGATGGAAAACACAAGGCCGGGGCTTTAGGTTGTTCCTTGTGACTCCTTGGGCTAATATTCTCGCTGATGTGCATACAAATAATCTCAATAAGGCCTGAGCTGAGATGGCTGGGTTCAAAACAGAGAAAACAAAGGGCTGTGGGGAAACAATGCAGGCAGAGATAAGTCCTTTGATCTAAATATCGGCACTGTGTGCGTATAAACAGTCGTGATGATGATGTCTTGTGGAGCTCTGTCAGTCTTCCTTCCTGCTGTGAGCTCTGTCATCCCGCGCCGACTCCGTGGAGTAACTGATGAATATTTTGCAATGCTAATGAAGACTCCAGAAGCGCCTGTTGTGCCTTCGGTATATAACCATGGTAACTACAGTACCTGCATGCAGCAGACAGCGAGGCGATAAAGTCCTGAACTGATAAGTAGAGGTCCCAGCCCCAACCTAGCCTATCTTCAAAGCATGGCTGTTTATGCAGGAGGGGGGAGGTGATTCTGGAGAGATAGGCTGTCTACAGGAGGTTCTGACCTGTCTGCGCTCCCCTACTAGACTTCAAACTGACTAAATGATTGTCCCGTCGCTCTCCTCCCCCCAGCTATAAAACTGGTGAACTATGACTTAATAAAGTGATATTTCACAGGCAGACTGACCTTGAGAGGCTGGAGGGGTTTTTGCTCCATCAAACCCACAGTTTACCTCAGTCACAACAAATACAGAGATCTAGAGGTTACAGAGCAATAATTATATGCACCTTGAAGACGTTTCTAAACGAAATACGAACTAAAACAAGTCCAGTTGCCACTGAATAAACTTTTTTGGGATAACCATGACCTGGATGACTAAGAATCTTCACAGACAATTATATGCACAATTATTTGTGTCAATATTGAGATTATTTAACACAACTGCTCACTAATTAAAAAACAAAAACAATCTGACCAAATTTTACATTAAAATAATTACCCTCATTTTGACATTTTTAACAGGCATAGCTTGGCCTGAAATGTGCGGGTCCTTCGCTTGTTGCGTTTCCTCCTGTCGACTGGGTGACAACAGGACAGCAGACAAACCAGTACTGTTACAGTAAATGTTAGAGTAGGCAAAGGTAACTGTTATCAGGCTGGTCCAAAGTAATGGAAGTGATACAAACATCTACAGGAAAACAGACTTGAATTTCCCCAGAATCTGCTCCTGAGCATCGTAATAACCCAACGCTAACCATAAACTGTCATGAAGAAAGTGACAGAAACAGGTGGCTTGTTCCAAATTCAGTCTAGTTAACACAGAAAGTGTTCTAACACGAGGCGCACTGATTCTCCAAATCCACAGGTCACTTCGTACCTTGCCTTTTGTTTTGGTTTTCATTTTTTGGGGACTGGGGCCTTTCAAAACATAGATGACCTACACTCTATGTGGTCCCTGAATGCAGCACATCGCAGCAGCAGTTGATAGACTGCTAACACTACTCTGGACACAATGTTACTTTCTTAGCACAAAATCTGTTCACAAAAACAAGTGACAGTGTGATTAACTGCAGCAGACAACTGTGTGAGAGGTGGGATGACCGGATTGGTTTCAGAGCATTCACACCCCTAATGAGTACACACAGAAAGTTTAGATGCAATGAAAAGAGCACTGCTGTATAGGACAGGGATGCACAGGATTTATAACACAAGACATCAAGACAAAACAAAGGCATAATAATATTTTATCTTGATTATCTTGTTCTCATAACCTCTGGAAGCCAAAATCATTGAAAATGAAATTTGATTAAATGCACAGCACAATAATCACCGGACCTATTTCGTTTAGAATGATGTAAAACAGAAAAAAGCAGCAATGCTGAGAAGCTGAAACCAGAGAATTTGACGAGTTTTTGATTCAGAAATGTCTTAGATTAATCAATTCTTAAAATTTTCTGTCTTTCAACTAATGGAACGTTTGTTTAAGCTCTTTCAGGTTTGTTTGTAATTCATTTTTAATCCATCAAAAAATCAAGTCTGCTCATTTAAAACTCTACGTTTTGGTGGTGGACTGCAACGCCTAATAAATGATTTCATAACTAAAACCAGTTAACAGAACCAACAGCCAAATTAAACACTTACTCCATGCCACGTTTCCCCTCTGTAATAAAGACTAAACAGCCGGCTGCAACAAGATGTGGGACACAAAGGCGTGCAGAACATCTGTGAACAATTAAGAGGCGAGCACTTACACTGCACATTACACTGGAATAAGTCACTGGCTTGGCTTTTCATGATGTAATGTGGCACAGCTTCGATATGCAATCTCAAGGTTGCACTGGGACAGAGCTCCAACATGGACACACAGACCATAAATGTAATCGAGTGAGCGTAGAGTGGAACCACATTTATCTGCAGATCCCCACCAACCCCCTCCCTTCCCTCCCCTGCAGCTCTGAGGTCAATCCTCAGGATGAAATGTTCACAGCCCCACCGTCTCCTCGTGTTCTTGGAATAAAATACCGTGACACATTCATGCACATTTATTCTTTAAGCCACAGAGTGTCAGTTACAAGAATCCCCTACAAAAACTCCAACAAATCACTCAATAAAAACATAGTTTAGGATGTGTACATACAGGTAGAATTTTTGATATCACAACTAGTGTAGAAGCTAATCGACAAGGTTGGTCCAACCTGCAACTCACACAAATGTGATGTAAAACTTTTTGCACACACACACTGATATTTAATGATTATATTCATTATCAATTACCTAATAAATAGTTTTTTTCTGACATTTTATTGAATAAAGAGTAAGAAATGTCCATCCTACACAGCAGCCAACGCAAATGTCCGAGGCAGTTGGATCGAACATTAAGCTGACTTTACTGTGCCAGTTCCTTAGCACAAATTCTGTATAATGTCCGACTGAGACCATGTGTGACTAGAGCAGCTCATTGTCTGGAGAGTTCACAGTGAGCTAGTTTCTATCATGTAACTAGCTCTGCTTAAACATGCTATAAATAAAAAGCTACTTTTGCAACAGCGCATTTTTTGCATCACGTGCTGCCTCCTGTACGTGCTACCCAGGTACCACCCCTCATCTAAACCAAGTGAGAATGCGCCACGTACATTCTCCTGTTGTGTACTACATGTGTGAAAGACCAACTCCAGACCTGATTCTCCAAACACAAGTAATCAATTAGTCAATCAACCAATAAATTAATGGTTTTAGTCAGTGCTAAACATTTGCTCGTCTCAGTTTATCATAATATATGATTTTGTTTTCTGTGTCATACAGGATTATAAACTGAATCTCTTTGGGGTATTTAACTGTTGGTTGGACAAGACTTGTGAAGACATCACCATGCGAGACATAATAGGCATTTTTCAGCCTATTCTGACATTACATAGAATGAACCATTAATCTGCAGATTAACACATACATTTGAGAGGCTGTAAACTGTTTTTGGCATTTTTGATTAACTGTTTGATCAAGTAACATATTAGTAGTGATTATTTTCCTGACAACTGACTGATCTAAAAACTCAAAATCAAATCTTAAAAACTTTAAGTATCCTATGTGTTAGCTTCACTGCTTTTACACATGCGAGTCTGTTGCTGGAAAGTGTTCCTGCACATGTAAAAAACGTTGCATTAAGCAGTTTGAGGTTCCAGAGTCACCTGCTGATGTCTGAAATCTGATAAACTGCATTAAGTGATCACTTTAGTCACAGAGTCGATGAGGAGGATAAAATCTGGGGGGTGTGGAGCCAGAAAGCAGTGAGCTGACCAGACCTAGCAGCTCGAAGCTGCATTAGCAGCTGCTAGCATAGCATACCTGAATCTCTAAGTGAACTGCTGGCAGTAGAGTGGCATTGTGGGTAATGTAGGCAGGAGGCTTTGACAAGGAAAAAGAATGCATGCAATAAAAAACCCTATCCGGCCCTGATGCATCAAACTTTAGTTTTAAACTGTCCATCATAACCATGATGGATAAAGAGACACGAGTGCAACACTGCATCAGTGGAGCGCACTTTGAACACTTAAGTTTAGAAGATCAAAAGCTTATCCGACATCTCAAATTCAAGTAAGATCGACTTTCTATGTCTCAAGCCCTTTTTTCTATTAGATTTTTCAGGAAACTAGTTCATTACTTTATTTCAATCATGAAGTCATGGTTTCGATGGGTCTGCGTTTGCCCCAGAGTCACACGGATTTCTTTACATGATACACAACAGTTGTGTGCAATTGCCAAAAGCAACAAACTGCAACACTACATCAACATGCAATCTGGAAAAGAGATACATCACTTCTTTTCAAAGTAAGTTAGGAAAACGCAGCCTGCAAACACGAAAAGATTCATCAAGCGTTTCACAGAGATCTTCAGTGGAACTTAAATATTTTACAGCCTGAGTTCTGGCCATCTCTGTGAGGCTGGAATTCAGAAAAAAACCTTAAGCTGATGAGAACAGCATGAGCGTATATCTGGCCTTAAACCAACAAGCCCAGATCATTAAGCATGGCTGTTTTTGCCCTAGAAACAGCTGCGCAGAAATATCTTAGATGTTTTAAATCTTGTTTAATCTCTGAACAGGCCTACAGCTTATTAAGATCACCAACACGTTTCACTGCCAATAAAAATTCTTCACAATGTGAAACAATGCACTCCTCGTGACTAGCCTGCCATTCACACTATGCGGAGCGGATCGCATTTACTGAAAAGCAGCATTGTTCAAGTATAATCCAATAACACGTATTTACTGCAAACTACAGCTCAAAAGGAGTTTGTGTACTGGGCAATATGACTAACATTATTACACCTGAAATGATTTGGCAATTAGTTCACAAAGAGAAAAACAAGTTTAATAATCAATTAATTGTTTAAATAATATTTCAAGTCTATTCAAATCTGTTTCTTAAATGTGAGCACTGGTTTTCCTCATCTTTTGGGAACACAAATTGATTCAAATTGTATTTCAGCCAACTACATGTAACAGTGCTCCCTTTAAAAAAAATACTCAGTACTCAGTGTCTGTCAGTCTAGTTTTTGTGGTGTCCCCTGCACCGTTGGCACTAGTTGGACCCTCATCGGCAGCTTTTCAGTCAATTCAGCATGTTGAATCTGCAGCGTATCCACTGGGGAGAGGAGAAATGGACCCCAGTGCTGTTTTCAGCATCTTATCAGACATATTCTAGGTTTGAAGTAGCTATATAAGCAAACGCCACAAAGTGCTGCTGTCTTCATATCTTGTTATATAAATCTGCAGTCCTATGTCTACAAACACAGCAAATATAAAAGCAAAATAAAGTAAATACGGGATGATGCACGAAGCATCTAACTTCACATAAAACTCACTCTAGTTTCTGCTGAGATAAAAGTCTGATCCGTGGGAAAATGACGAAAAGACTAACTTTCCTCAAATTAAGATACAGTATAAAGCAAATACAAATGCCATATCATTTGAGGTTTGACTGAATCTCTTTTAATTACGTCATTTTGTCTGACAGTAGTGGATGTGTTTTCATTCATAGACTTTCTGGAAATTTTGTTAAAATTTATGCTACATTCGTATGGAAAGCTTCACTTTGTGGTGTCTGCTTGCTTGACGATACCATTTAAGCTTATGACATTAGCCCTATATTTCCAGTAGAATGAACTCGTCATTAGTCTCTGCTGGACAAACTGTAATGAAGACACTGTTTCTAAGGCTCTGTTTAAACCTGCTATTAAGACAGTCTTGGGAAATCGCATCACAAGTGGGCAGTACAAGTGTAAACAGCCACTAAAACAGATTGTGATCCTAGTGGTCTCCCCACATCTCTTTTGTAGTGTAAACGCTAATGTGTCCTCAAGGGTCCCCAACAACGATGTTACAGATAAACACATCACTGATGTAGGACGCTGCGGTTGTTTTGGTTTGAGTGTCAAAATGCTCAAACAGAAAAAGAAAGATGCAAGGAGGTAAACACTGATGTGCGTGGTTGGTGTGTCAGTGAAACAACATACCTGGTTTCCATTTGGGCAGGAGACTCTGTCCAAAGGAAACTTCATGACTGTGATCGTAACTGGGCTGTTTACGAGGATAAAGTTAGGGAAAATGGGAGAAACTATTATGACGACTGAGTGCAGAGCCTTTGACACTGTCGTGGAAATGACACAGTAGTAATAAAATCTGCTGGATACCTTGGAGACGCATGTCTGTATACAGGTGTAAATGTTGATTTGTCTTTGTCTTGGCTGTTCACCTGTGATCTGATCACCAAAGACATATCATACCACATACACACCACATGTAAGCAGGGCCTAAAATGCTTCAAACCTAGTCCTGCAAGTTTCTATCAAATTGTTAGGAAAATTTTAACTGAATTTTCAGAAAATTTGCAAAAGGAAATGTGAATAAACACTTGTTTCTACCCATTACTGTTACACGAATAATAACAGTTATTGGTTCACCAAGACAACGTAAATCTCCGTAAATTTCTTATTCAGGAATATTGAAGTAATGTTTGTTCAAAAGGCCGAGACAAACAGTTGGTGGTGCTAATTCTCCCTTTAACTGCTGCAGGAGAAGGGGACACAAGATGCAATTTAAAGAGCTCCGAACAAACATCAAATGATGGAAATGTTTTAGTTTGAGGAAGGACACAGTGTCCTCATCACTGCACAGATCTGATGATCATTGCTTCAGTGGATGTCACAATGTCCTTCCAAACACGTTAAAGACATAAAAATGCTTTGCTTTGAATGAAATGTGGTGTTATTTTAAACACGCATCCAGAATCTAAAAGTATGAGGACATTACAGGACTAGTACTTTGTGGTTTACATATGCTCCTTTACAATAACTGACCAAACTAGTTTCTACCTCAGAAAACTGAAGGTGAGCACTGACAGACTTTGCTCCTTCAGAAACACACAAACCAACCTTCTACTGTCACATGTAGTGTGATGGATTCATTTTACACATCGTTGTACACAGTGAAGGTCAAACCAAAATGAATAAGGAAAAAACACAGTTGTGTGTGTGGAGTGTTATGAACCAGCAAAGAGTGACATCCCTGCAGTGCTAAATGTGTTTAAAAAACCCTGGCTTCACATGCTACTAAATAAACCAGCGTGCTTCTTCCTCCACTCCACCCATGCTGCAGACATATTCACATCTCAATTCATTCTCTAACACTATTACTGATGCTGCTCTGGTGTCACTTAAACCTGGTGGTTGTGGAGCACTGTGTCCATCACGGGCAGGATTTTCTGTTTAAATGTAAACAGCTGTAAGAGAATGTATTCATTCTTCTCTGCCTCGCTGTGAAACGAAGAAACGAGCAGTACATGTCCACGTACATACACGACTTGTATGACAGTTCCTTTTCCATGTTCCCTTTTCACTTCCCCCAAAAACACACTCAAACTGCGGCGTTGTGTGTTCAGCTAACGTCTAACGCAGTAAAATAAAGACGGACTTTAAAGACAGGAACAAGACCGAGAGGGGAAAAAAAACCTGTCCATTTTTTCCCTCAGAGGGGACAGGCCCTCCAAACCCAAAACCCTGTACCTGCTCCGACACGGGTAACGCTGTTACGCCCTTGCTAACAAACCCCGGGAAAACGCAGGGAAAAAACACACACACACGTTTAGTGTTAATATATTAAAGCATGACGCCACTTTTTTTCTTCTTAACATTTCGGCTTCATGTCGGTTCAGAGCTGTAAGGTTACTTTCCGGCTGCTGGTGAAACAATGAAAGTGTCGGCATTCCCAGCACAGCTCCCAGCAAGCTAACAGCACCGCACAGCGACTTACACACTCACCTCATTTGGTTGGAAACGGACGAAAACGGCGCAGACGTACCATGGTGAATAAAGACTGAAATGTACTAGTTGTTCGGTAAAATGTTTATAGGCTTGTGCTCATGTTCTAGCCGCGTCCTCTCCCTGCAGCAGCAGCAGCAGCTCTCTTCTCTGCATCACTGTTTGGGTTGAGGAAAAGTGATGTCATTGCATGAAATTGCAATACCCGCCTCCGTTCTTTTTAAGAGGCTGCCCCATACTGCCAAACATAACTTCACCATATACTTATACAATCTGCCCTCATATCCATGGTAAAACACTTAAACATAGGCTCAGCTCAGTTTAGATCTGGACATTATTAACAAGACTGCAGCAAACGTATGATAAAATAGTTTATTTGTGGATGGATGAGAGAGGAGTGGCTGGTGGCAAACACACTGACCAACTGGCTACAATTTTAAGGCAACAGAAAAACGCATGAGAACAAAATAAATACACTCACACAACAAAGATGTGCCATCACTGAATGTCTAACTGTGTGTTAGAAGTGGCCTCAAGGTGTCATGTCTACAGTAAAAGGTCAACTCAGCATCGTGAAACACAGGTAACACTTGATCATACAGCCCAAAGTTCAGTGTCATTTTGTTGTATGAACCAGGCAGGAACAGTTCTACTGATACAGAGAAAGAAAACAAGACGAGGAAATGAGAAATTAAGTATTTTTGTAAATCCTGGGTACTTACCAGGTACAGTACTGGGAAGCAAAACGGGAGTTTGGGAGAACACAACTTCTACTACTACAGCCCACATATCTTCATCTTGAGTGTGAAACAATTGTGCCATGTAATAAATAACATTTATAGCTTTTCTTTTCTTTGGTGACAAATAATTTCCACAAATGCACATTTGAGCGTTTGTTCCCGTTCTAAGCTCCCGCCCTGCTAGATGAACACCAGCTGGGAGCCAATTTAGGTTAACACAGACCTATTTCTTAACTTATCTTTATATCTAATCACACAGTCAATTGCAAGACATAAATATGATGCCCCTGGACTGTGGGTGTAGCTGTAGATTACACATAAAGGTCCACACCATTGTTAACACACAAACGTCAGTTACTTAATCCTGCACGTACTTACAAAAATACTTGATTTATTAAGTATTGTTCTCCATAACGCAGATACATTTATGTAGCAGTTCAAACAGTATGAAGAGTCATTTCTTGGTACCTGGTTCATACACTGTGATTGTGGGTTGTATTCTAAAGCGTTACCTAAACATGTTCTTTAGCTAAAGCTGCAGACTTTGAGCTCATTCATCTGGGAGCATCAACTGTAGCCAAGTCTTGGAATGAATTATCAGCGGCATCTTCTTCACCTCCTACAACCTCTGACACCACCTGGGTGGAAGAACAGGAAGTTAGGTGACATAAGTAACGTCGCTGCTGCTGCTGCTACACAAGATCTGCTTTGTGTAAAAGCTGTGATTTTCTAGTCTGACAATGCTTCGATCATTTCTTCTGCATCATGGTTAACATTCCTACATGTCTGCCAATGTGTGACACATGACTTAAAATACAGCAGGAGCGTGTGGAGGCGATGTTGACTCGCTTCAGTGAAGCAAGCGCTACGTCTCACTTCATAGCAATTCTGGGCAGATGACAGCTGAAAGTCCTGAGTTTAACAGTGAAATATTTCAACAACCATCAAAAACTGCAGTCCCAGACCACAGCGTAAGCGTTCTCGGGTAATCAGGGAACAAGTTTACGTGCACTTCTATCTTAGAAGCATGGTTCACATATTTCAACTGTATAGAGTTAAAAAAAAAAAAAAAGATGCTTCCTGACAGCCTTCTCCTTCCACTTGTGATATGTGTTGGGGGAGCTGACTGACAGCTCCTTTTTACAGCACAAACTGAATTAAAGAAAAGTGACTTATTTAGACTTCTACCGTGCACTGTTGGTTTCAGTTTTAGTTGGATTTTGCACAGACTTGATTTAAAGACAAGGCAGCATTGCTCTGTAATGATCTCCCCCCCTTATCCAGCCACTCCTCTCTGCTGAAGGTAGTAGTGTGACGAGTGTCAGCAGCCTTTGTCCTGCACATGTGCTCTAGCCAATTAGAAACCAGATTATGCGTACACATGGCAGAGTAAGAGTTCTTTACCTGCAAAGTTTTTCACATTAAAGTCAGCTGAATTTTCTGGTGGTCTAGAAAATTGTGTATGTTAGGATCATTTAAGGGCTACTGTGAACATGAGAAACTATTTCAAATTGAATCTCCTACAGTATAAGCATGCAGGCATTGTCAAGACGAAAAAGCAGCCCAATCCATCTGTCCTTTTCCTCTACTTCACTGTGTTAAAATTCATTCACCACATAATGACAGATCTTGAAATTGATACTGTAGTCTGACACAGATTATGACCAACATTTTATTAGAACCATCTCTAACAGTGTGACATACATTGAACTTGTTATAGTGCATAGAAGTTTCCAGCATTCAAAATGACAAAAGCTTTATTTAAGAATTAACCTGGTCATCCATGATGGCATCCACATCTCTTTCTGAAAGCTCATGTCCTGAGGCATCTAGGTCGACCTGGTCTGGGTCTTCTCCAGTCAGAATCTCCATTGGGGCTTCAGCAATGGCTCTGATGGTCTGGTCCTCCAAGGCCAGGGCTGTGTCAAACTGTAGAGGGGACGGAGGACACTGCATACCATCCCCTTCCACATCCAGATCCTGTAAAATAAAAATATTGACTAATGATGTTGTAGAAGCCATTTTCGTTCTACATCTACATGTTATGCTTCTTTATGTTTACACTGGGGGTGGGCCCTTGTTTTGGAGTATGAAACTCCATTAGGTGATAGAGAATTATCAAAAGGTGATTTAAGTGGTTATGAAATATCTTGCATTGCATGCAGCAATGTTGAAGCGGTACAACACCCACCAAAACGGTCCAATCCATGAGTTACTTGATACAAGAGTTACTTTAAAATCAAACCAGACCAGAACTATCCTTTGGTCCAGACCAAATGAACCACACCACAGCTGGCGAAAGACCATCAAAATGCTACCAATGATGATCTAAAGTTCTGAAGTATTACCCAGATTCAGATTTCCTCAAGGAGCTTGATGCAGTCATCTTCAGGTGTAGCTGCTTTGTGCATGAGTGCTACATACAGGCAACTATCAAACAAGCCATTCTTGTAAAGATGCTAACGCAGGTAACTGATCCTCTTAGGATATTGAACAGCTATAAAGACCACTCTTGACAATTCAAGAGTGTCGTCTCAGTGTAGCTGTTTAACTGCACCAGATTTAGCAAGTTTCCAAGCCCATATTTATCTTACAAAAGATCTTGGCCCATATTTATCAAGCATGTCAGAATCATGCCAAGAAACCTGCCAAGCCAGGACTAAAAACAGTCTTACATCAGGCTGACATCTGACATTTTGCATCTCCCATACATTTGTCACAAAAGCTATTCCATTCTTGTCCAAACATTATTTTTTATTGACATTCACATTACAAGTCAGCTAATCATGTTCTCTCCCACAGAATCTCTGCACTCGTCCCTGCTTGAGCGCTTTCGCCTGGCAATTCCTAAACGGCGAGGACACATCTGGAGACTTCATTTTTTGTGGAAGCAAGAGATGTCTTAGTTTTAGTCAAAAGTAGCACTGAACATGTGCCACTGTGAGACGTTTTGGCCAATGACAAGTGCCTATTGGCCCTGAACAGCAAACGGAAGCACGGAGAAAAACTGATCAAATTCTGAAGTGAGCAGTTTTGCCATGGGAACTTGATCTGACCCAAATAAAGTTAAGGTTATACTGCAAATCTGAGGTAAGAAGCTCACAAAGCCAGGTGCAGTTTTCTGCAGGTGAGCCAAATTATCAGTTGCAAACAGCTGAACTGAGGTTTGATCTGGACGAGCAATGTGTACTTTTGCCTTTTTTGATATCTAGACAGACAGGATCTTACTCGTTTTGGTTTAGCTTCTTGCTCCTAATGAGTGGAACAATATGATTTTTGTCTGAGTGTTAATATCGTCTCTTAGCTTCTAGTGATTTACTTTCGTTCTCTTGAATTATTCTGTATGAACAGAAACTGCCCCAAGGAGAAAACAAGTTAACAGCAAACAAACTACACAAATGACAATGCTTATAGGCCGACAGCATCACACCGGCCTAAATAACAGTTTGTTTAAACCCACCAAACAAGTTACAGTTGTTGTGAAAGAACCTTAAATACCAGCAGTAGAGTATTTAACAACTAGTGTGAAACATGACATTTTGTTACTTCAGGATCTACATACATCACTGAACTCTAGTGGAAGGCTCTCTGTGGGCTGAAGCTCTGCTGCACTCAGATACATGTCTCTGCTTGCAGGCGTGAGCTGATCCTGTGGAGGAGGTTCCTGCTCGGGCTTGTACATAGGAGGCGGCAGGGTGAGGTGAAGCGGGCAGCGAGGATCATCAGACTGACCCATGTGGACAGTACGGTCACACGGGACCTCTTTCAGGCCAGGACACATTTTAAACAGCACCTGATTGCTGTCCTGGTAGATGTCTGAGTGTCTGGTCAGGGAATATGACATGATGCATAAACACAAAAAACCAAACACCAAATGCTGACCTTCAGACATTGTAATTAGTAGGAATTTTAGTACCACCAAAAACCTCTTACTGTCATAATCAAATCATTTCTTAACATAAACCTACTTATTGTGTTGTTGCTTGCAAAAGCTTCAATGTATTAATATGCCTCAGTTTTGTGCAACAACATGAAATTTGTCTGGGCATTTGAACACTTCAATTTTAGACAACAAAGTTCAGTACATACAATCAATGTTAATGCTGCTGAATTAACATTACAGAAAGTATGAGACTACCAAAAATGATTTGGGGTTAAAAGGAAGACAGGTGGGGAAGGGATTTTGTTCCTTCCAACTGAACTGATTAGCCCCTTTGCAACTCTGGGAAAAATCAACAGACCACAGGAAGGAGTTTATGTTGGCTCCGTTTGAAACCAGCAGCTACTGCAAGCTGATGGTCTTGATTGGGGCCATAGTGAATGAGTTAAAACTGAAACTGAAAACATCACTGAGGATACGTGAAACACAGTGTCTGGTCATGGGCAGGCAGGGATTGGGACACCGAGTTCCATCCACAAAGGAGATGCATTTTTCATTCACTGTTCTTGAATGCAGCTGCAAGAGAGGAAAAAACGTTAATATCAAGGAACTAAACTGGGGCATTGTCGAAATAAAAATTCTTCGTAAACTGTAATCAACCATAAAATTGTTAACGTTGAGGTTGAAACATGATCTATTTGCTTGGACTGACACCACCAACGGTTCAGCAAGTTTGTTTGTGCTGTAGGAAAATGATCATTTTCCCCCCTAAAGTCTTAAAAATTCACAACAGCTTCTACTTTCAACTCAAACCGACTTGACCCACCTGAGGAGCTCCATCTGTCACAGCCTGCCTCCTCTCCCTCAGCTGCCGGTGCAGGAGGGCTTCCACGCCATATCGACGACGGTATCGGCGCAGAGCTTTGAGCTTCTTCAGGTTCTCCCTCTCTTTCATTGAAAGCCCTTCAGGCCCTGTCAGCAGACCACTACCTGTCATCAACATCAACAAATAATCACTGAGGATTATGAGACCTTATGATAATCAAAGGGTACAGTTTGCAACTAATTATATTATTCGGTGAATAATATTCACCGAGAGTTTCATGCTCCACTTTGCGGTTGTGCAAGTATCGACGCTTCTTCTCCTTCAGCAGGTGCTGCAGGCGTTTGAACTGGTCAATATATAGAGACTGAAGCCTGATGAGTTTTTCCCGAGTGATCAGTGCCACTTCTTCTGCTGTGTACACTCCTGCATGTCTGCAATTACAGAGTGAAAATAAAACACACAGAATAAATTCACCATAAGAACCTCTTGCAGTAGGGCCATGTAACAAACCTTATTTCACTACATACTGCTTTTGCCATGAGCATCATATGCTGACACTTCCTCCATCTGTTTCACCAGTCCAAGTAACTTTTTTTTGCACTTGTGAGTAGCCCCTCCAGTTCTTTTGTTTATTGTGAGGACAATACTGTACGTCAACACCAAAATCAATCCAATATTCTTCTTTGCATAGTCACTTGTTTGATTTTGCTCAAACAGGTTTAGTTACACAAAATATAAACCCCATAAAGCCGGGGTAGCCAATCCTGGTCCTCGAGGGTCACTGTCCTGCTTGTTTTTACAACTATCAGCCCATCAGAAGTTGTACGTGCAGGGACGGTTGAAAAACAAGCAGGGCTGTGGCCCTTAAGGACCAACATTGGCCACACCTGCAGTAAAGTGACAATGCATGTTCAGATTAGAAGTTTAGAGGCAGTTTTATTATTAAGCTTACTTTAGAGGATCCTCATGGTCACTGTCAATACTGTCAGCTTCACTGTCAGGGTCTCCCCTCCATGTCTGGTCAAGTACCAAGGGTCCCTGCTCCTCCTCACTCAGACTATCATCATCTGTCCAGAGAGGGTGTAATTAAAAATCAAAATTCCATTATTTATATATAGATGAGGTAAACTTCAAGGGTAACAACCACATTCCTTTCCCCTTCCCAGCAGAATTCACATGACATTTTTCTCAACGAATCTAAAAAAATCTAACAACCTCCTATGCTGAACTAGATCACTTACCTAGAATACGACTTCCTTCAGAGCGGCATCCATCAGGGTTGTTTGTCTCTGCACGGCTGTATCCACTAAGCTGAGATAACAGTGCCTCTGGGGATGGGCCAGAAGACGCCTTTCTCACCTGAGCTCGGAGGGCCATGGCATTCCTGCGAGCATGCTCTGCACAGAATGTCACTCTAAAAGGAGAGTCATGGGAGGAGAGATGTCAGAAAGCTGTTAGGATTTCTATTCAGGGATATACAGTCCTTTTCAGACATGGGACACGTAACACTGCCTTCATCTATTTTCCTGTCATTGGTCACTTTTACATTCATGTTCTTCACAACTTCATTCAAATACACCCGCAACTGTGATAGACATGTGAGATAATTTCAGTTTTAGGCCACTTTATGCACAGATATCAACAAAATGACTGATGCTGTGAATTGCTCTTTGCCTTTTCAATTTAAATTCTTTGAAAGCTTGCCTATAATCTGGCCATTCTAAGATTAATGGAAAGAAGTTTGTGTCTGAACAGGACTTGATGTTTAGATCTCCTGTTGTCCTGCAATTTAATCTGCATGTTCAATCTTCCAATAACTAATATGTCCAACTTATTTCCAAACACTGTGAAAAGGAGAGGAAATTTGAAGTTTGTTTCCCACTCACCCATCTTTTCTCTCAACCTTTGGTGCAGCATTGGGGCAGCGCTTGCCATTTTTGGCAGAGACGTAGCTGCACTGCTTGTACGGTGCATTCTTGTCCTCCAGAATGTGTTTGATGCAGAACTCCAGGCCTTCCAGGCGGGGTTGGGAGCATGGCCGCTGGGTGAAGGAGCAGGCCTGAGGCTCCTGAGGTCGGGGTGTCTGGGTCACCCGGTTACGACTTGATGGCAAAACATGGATTCGTATTCTGTTCATTTCAAGGCTGCAAAAAGTATTAAGATAGTAAGTATCTGAAATAACAAAAAAATAAAAATAAGTCATTTTTAAATCCTTCAGCATAGATGGGATATTTGTGGGTTCTATTATTAGGACAAATCGAAGACAAACGATATTATCACCTTGAGAAAACAAGGGACACTGCTATTTTCTGGAACTGTATGTTAGTATACACCGATCAGACATAACATTATGACCACCTGCCTAATATCGTGTTGGTCCCCTTTTGCTGCCAAAACAGTCCTGACCTGTTGAGGCATGGACTCCACTAGACCTCTGAAGGCGTGGCAGATGCCACAGCACACCAAGATCTTATCAACAGATCCTTTAAGTCCTGTAAAGTGCGATGTGGGGCCTCCAAGCATATCCCACAGATGCTCAATTAGATTGAAATCTGGGGAATTTGGTGGCCAAGTCAACACCTAAAACTCGTTGTGCTCCTTGAACCATTCCTGAACCATTTTTGCTTTGAGGCAGGGCACATTATCCTGCTGAAAGAGACCACAGCCATCAGGGAATACCGTAGAGGGTGTACATGGTTTGCAACAATGCTTAGGTAGATCAGACACGTGCGTGCGCACACACACAGGTGAATACACTGCCACCAATGCCACCAAGTGCGTCTTTTCAGGTGGTGGTGGCAACATGAGACTTTTAAGTAGTTCAATGTACATATCAAAAAATTGTTCAGTTGTTATACTGACTGCTGTCATTAAAAGATAAATATGAACACCATGATTCCTTTGAGTGTTCGTGTCAGCTACTGTCTCCTGAGGTCGGGGTGCCTGAGTCACTTGGTTGTACGGTGCATTTTTGTCCTCCAGAATGTGTTTAATGCAGAACTCCAGGCCTTCCAGGCGGGGTTGGGAGCATGGCCGCTGGGTGAAGGAGCAGGCCTGAGGCTCCTGAGGTTGGGGTGTCTGGGTCACCCGGTTACGACTTGATGGCAAAACATGGATTTGTGTTCATTTCAAGTCTGCTAAAGTTACTACATATATACTAGATACTACATATCTCTAGTAATTTAAGTAATTTTTTAATCCTTCAGCATATTTGTGGGTACTGTCACTGAGCTGCTTAGCTGTTACAAGTCAAAGTAACATCCACGTGGATGACAGGACCGGAGGTTTCTTAGCAGAACATTGCCCAAAACATCACAGGCTTGCCTTCTCCCATAGTGCACCCTGGTACGATGTGTTCCAGGTAAGGGACGCACACGCACCCGGCCATCCATGTGATGTAAAAAAACGTGATTCATCAGACCAAACGACCTTTTTCCATTGCTCTGTGGTCCAGTTCTGATGCTCATGTTCCCATTATTGGCGCTCTCGGCAATGGACAGGAGTCAGCATGAGCACACTGACTGCTCTGCGGCTATGCAGTCCCATACGCAACAAACTGTGATGACAGTGATATGACTTTGATAGATACTAACCACTGCAGACTGTAACACACCACAAAAGCTGCAGTTTTGGAGATGCTCTGATACAGTTGTCTAGCCATCACAATTTGGCCCTTGTCAAACTTGCTAAAATCCCTATGCTTGCCCATTGTTCCTGATTCTAAGACATCAACTTTGAGTAGAAAATGTTCACTACCACCCACTAACAGGAGCCATGATGAAGAGCTAATCTGTGTTATTCACTTTACCTGTCAGTGGTCATAAAGTTATTCCTGATCAGTGTATTGAAATCATCTGAAACCGTTTTGATAAGTTGTTTCACTTTCTCTAAACATCCGAAATGCGAGGATCTGATGTCATTTATGCTTTTTAAACTATCTAAGTTATGTACTGCTGGTTGCACAAAACCAGACATTTGAATACATCAACTAACAAAAGGGTAACATCGCAAATATTACCTTGGACTCTAGGAAAATGGTTAATAGAGACATGGAATACGGAGGCTAGAGCTGCACTAACTGCTAGAGTTAAATCAAGTAGCTAAACATAACATTTGAAAATGCTAGCAACTAAAAATATAGCCTAGCAATAAGCAATTAAAATGTAAACGCGCAGAACGACTTTTCATTCATTTCGTTTTGATAACATTACATTTTAAAACTAACATTTCGTGGCTCATGCATCACTTTAATCACAAAATTCGCCAAGAGGTCAGGGGAATTACAGATTTTATACGCAGTAGTTTCCAAATAATATGAATCTAAATTAACAAACGCTAACGTTTACAGCAGTAAAGTAATGCTGCTCACTAACGTTAAGCAGGAGGCGGCAGGTCAGGTGGCTTCTCGGTTTCGACACTCAAATTCAAACTCTGATTATTTACAGAGAGAGCGTGTTTTTAATACAGATATGATTCTAGCCTAAGTACCATCTCTCTTTAACACGTCTAATCAGGCGCCACACCGAGCTTCAGCCCGCCTCTTTACTGCGTCACTCTTTCAGTTGTGGAGTCGCCATCTTTGTTGAGCTGATGCTAATACTAGCTAACCGCTAATTTCAACAATTTACGGCTAAGAAATGAGTTTTGCTCACTAAAGGCAACGCATAGTCATCTTTCTCTTCATCACCTCAACGTCTTTGTGTCCGAATATTAACACACGCTCAGTTTTAGTTTATAACTGCTTACCTTTCTCTCTGCAGTCCGAACCCGTCCAGCTTCTGAGGCACACTACGTCGATTTTCCTGCATTCTCTTACAACTGCCACAGCTACCGCAGTCACAAGCTTACCCCGCCCACACAGAGTTTTGATTGGCCAGAAGCCTGTACTTCAAGGTATTTCATTGGTCAATGCAGTTACCATTCAAAGCGGTACCAAACACTGCTGAAATACAGTATACAGTATTTCAGTAGGTTTTATAGACATGTAATGCAATAAAACTTAAAATATTTATTGACTTTAATTGAGAATAAAGCAACCACATGATATCAAAACAGAACAGTGTTCACATATAACATTTTTACTGAAAACAAATTCCCCAAACGTTTTATTTCCAGACCTGAGTGTCACTATAAACACCAAGACGTGAAAAAAAACCATGAAACTTATTGTACCTACGTGATTTTGCATTGTTAGGTTGCATGAGTGTCTTCTATTTTGCTCATTTACATTTTGAAATGTGTGTCCTTTTGTATGACTTTCTCACAGCATAAAGGTAATACTTCAATTGGAAGATTTATCCAGATCAAATAAAACAATTTTTAATCATATATTGGAGATCTATTCTAATAGTCTAACCTTTATACATGTTAACACTTGCATTGTAGGCAGACCTACTGAGATAAATATTCAGTGCATTTACTGTGTCCCTGTTACAACCAAGAGTGAATAACAAAACCTCTGCTGCCTGAGCAAAGAGCTGTGCTATGTTCAGCATCCCATATATAACAAGGGAACAAAAATATCTTACAACTGTATGGCTGATTTGTTGTACTGCATTACTGTGAACTGCCTAAAACAACAGTTTTTTTTACAAACCAATAAAAGAAAGCAAGTTAGGAGCAGTAATACTATACAATCAAAACCATATAAAGCCATTCATTATACAGATTATACCCGACTCACTTACCAACAAGTAGCACCTCTTCCCCCATTTAGTTCAAATACAAAACTGAAACATTAATTAAACAGTATTATACTTCAAGATCCTCTAGTGGAGGTATATTGATAACCTGCTTGCTCTGTAAGATTGGATCCAACTAAAGAACGCAGGGAAAGATTTTTGATGATTTGTGGCTTAAGGATGTTTTATAAATGAGTTTAGCTTGACAGTATGGCGTAAAAAAAAAGCTTTACACGATTAAAATCAGACCAGCATGAACCGACAGGCTGCACACTGGGGTTCATGCCTTTAAAACACCCCCAAAGGAAATACATAAATGAAAAAAAGACCATAAAAACAGACAAATGGCCCATGATTAGTCTTTGATATTGTGAATACTGTTGTATATTATGCTCGATATGATCATCACAAAGTGAGCACCAGCAGAAGAATTTTTTTCATACATTTTTTTGAGTCTACTGTTTGTTTCTATTTTTAAATGCATCCATCTCTCTCAAAGACCTTTCGTGGGAATCCTGTGTGACTACTGACAAGATAATTTCTTCTCTAGGGAGATTTTCTTGTTGGTAATTCCTTCATTGTGACCACATCGAGCACCTGTTTAAACCCTTTGATAAACCACAAATATATATCCTTGGTATGAACTTTGTCCATTAGTGTAATCATTAGAACTGAATATGAATATTTTACAACCATTTAAAACAATGACTGCAACTCAAAAACCTAAGACAAAAAAGTACAAGCTTCCTTAATTTACATCTCTTTTTTTTTTTAACTTTTCATAACAAAATGTAAAAAATAGCTCGTTTGTTTTAAACATTTCATAATCTTTGTACAAGAAATAACACAGAAACGCCATGGCCAGGCCACAAAAAAAAAAGACAAAAATATTGAAAAGATGGCTTTGGAGACATGCACTCTCAAACAAGCCTTTACAGTCTTGAAATATCCCTCCGTCCAAACAGAACATAGAAGGAAAATCTTTAAAAAAAGAAAGGTAGAAAAGGGGACTATGTTTGTTTCAAAGCATTCACTTAATAAATAACATACAATAAAAACATTATAAAAAAGACAATCGGTAAGAAGACCTAACAGGTATGGGAAATCTTTTTCTCATGATTTCAAGACGATGACTTCCTAGAAAACTGTAATCAGGTCCCGTCATCACATTTCATTTTGAGTTAAAAAGAAAAAAATATTCTCTACACTTTCCTGTAAACCCCCCCACACACACATTTTGTGAGTTTTTTAAGCCTCTCATTATTGCCCCACAAGTGAACTGTAAAAAGAAAATCTCTTTTTTCTCACCAGTACATTTTTCTGCTGTCACGCTGAAGCCTGCTAAAAATCGTGTGAAATTAAAAAAAAAAATTATACAATACTTTATGTAACAATATGGGATGTTAGTGATGTCAAGTACAACTGTACGTAACACCTCCTTAACAGGAACTCATTTGGGTAATGGTGGCAGTGGTGGAGGCGGATCTGAGGGCAGGGGTGGGGGTCTGGGGTTGTTCCCCCTGGAGCCAGCAGCGTATCGGTAGTCCCCGTACTGGGATCTGTAGTCAAACATGGACGGCTGGGACGGCTGGACCCCCTGTGCACTCAGAAGAGAGTTCAGCATTTCAAAAGTGTCCTGGTACTCATTCGACTGTCCTGAGGTGCCGTGCCCATTAGTGTCTGTCTTGTCGCTTTTGGAGTGAGGGAAGCTCCCTTGGTGGTGGGGAAGGCCCAGAGCCGGGAGAATGTCTGGACTGGGCCCCAGACTTTGCCCAGAAGAAGACAGGGGCGGTAGCTGGTACGGATTCCTAGAGGATTTGCTGACTTTGGAGGCGGGGTGAGAGCCTGCTGTGGGATCTTGGGAGTGTGTTCTCTTACGTGAGGCTGAAGAGGATGAAGAGCCTGTTCTAGTGGAGTCGCTGGGGAGTTTTTTGTTGCTTCCCAACGCCCCGCTGGAACTAGAACTAGATGAATGTTTATGAGAAGAGGAAAGCGAGGCACCGCTAGAGGACGAATGGTGGTGGTGGTGGTGATGATGGTGGTGGTGGTTAGATCTTTCCCTGTGCTTGTCCCTGCTCTTTCCCTCCTCTCCTGAGCTCCCCCTTTGCTTCTCAGGCACTCGTATTCTAACCTTGATGTCCTGATCCTGACCTCGGGCATTGCCGCTATGCCCACTGCCTCCTCCCCCAGCTATGGGAAAACGCATTTTCAGAGAGCTCCTATCGTGCCTCTCCTTCTCCAGGGGAATTTTCAAAATAATGGGCGATGGGTTGGACATGTCAGAGGAAGCGCTGGACTGCTGGTGATGATGCTGCTGCTTTTCCTTTCTCTGCTGCTGACCAATGAGGGCCTGGGCCGCATTGGCGTAGTCCCTCTTCACGCTGGCCTCCATGTTCTCCAGCTTCCTCTTCTGGGCAGCCAGGACATCTGCGTTCTTGGCACGATACTCACTCAGCGATACCTTAGCTGGGGTGTGGACCTCGTGGTTGGGCTGCTGGTGCTGCTGCTGCTGCTCCTCAGGTCCACCCTGACCTTTGCCGCTCCAAGTCTGAGCGCTGCCAGAAGCAACCTGCTCCTTATCAGCCATGGATGAGGAGGAAGAGGCAGATGGTGGAGCTGAGAGGCTCATCAAGCCAGCCACAGTGCTCTCTGATGAGGCCATCGAGATCATGCTCATCATGGTGTCCCTCTGGTCACCCTCCTCCAGGACTTTTGGCTTGACTTTTGGTGTTTGACCTCCAGCCTGGGAGCCAAGAAAACAGACAGTCAAAAAAAAAAAAAGTCCACACAGTCCAAGATGACCTGGCTGTGCTCTATAGTTCACACAGGAGAAAGGAAAGAGAGACGTGTACCTTCCAGTTGCGAATCCGTTTCAGTCGGCTGGGTGTTTTCTCCAGGATCTGAAGGAACTCGT
This sequence comes from Sandelia bainsii, assembly GCA_032362345.1. Classification (NCBI taxonomy): domain Eukaryota; kingdom Metazoa; phylum Chordata; class Actinopteri; order Anabantiformes; family Anabantidae; genus Sandelia; species Sandelia bainsii. The sequence continues at coordinate 23,476,531 of JAUMHL010000028.1, read as the reverse complement.
GCGTGAGCTCTGAAGGAAGTTACACATTACAGTTAAAAGATATTATTCCTTGACATTAGTGAGACTTATTTCTAACTAATGGTTTACTTGTGAGTCCTTCTCAAACACATTTGTTTCTCTTTGTAATCAGAATGAACTGAATTTACAGTACATACCATCCAGCAGCTCGAGTGTGACTGTGGGATCAACATACTCCCACCAATGTTTGCCATCTGTAGACACAGGGATCTCCCAGTTGGACCATTTGCAGGCGAGATGGATGCACACACAGGCCACAATGGGCGGACTATACTGCAGGCAGAATGTGGTCAAGTGCAGACTATGTGGCCGGAAGACAGTAGTCACACACACACACACACACACACACACACACACACACAAAAAGACAGAGGAGACATTCAGCATATTTTTGCATTAAGTTACTTGAGTAAACAAAGCCTATGTTTTACAGTGAACTGTAAATATACCTGTTGGTGGCCATAAAGTATGATGTTTGGGCCAAATCCTTACTCGCTGGAACAGTGGAACAAAGAAAAACGCTTAAAGCCTGCCACTAAACAACTGCACATGGAAAGTCACATCTTATGCTGAACTACCCAAAGAAAATTTTCATAAGAATTCAACAGTTGATGCTCACCTCTGACAAGCTGAGTGCACTTGACAACATGAGTGTGTGGATGGTCAATGGTGATTTCAAAAGCTGCAGTAAAAAGAGGGACAAAAAGAAAAACGGTGCTTAATAAATAAAACGCATAACACAAATTTATATATACAGATGAGGGCAGAATTATTAGCCCCCCTATGAAAATGTTATATTTTTTAAAGTATTTCCCAAGTGCTGTTAAACAGAGCAAGGAATTTTTAACACAGCTTTTCCAAACACCCTAGTTTTATTTTGGTTGCTTAAATTATTTGACTTTGCATACAGAAACAAAATTATTTCAGAAAAACCAAAAACTACCAGGGTCAAAATGACTAGCACCTTTAAAAAATGACCTTTTTATTGAGCTATAGCACAAACCACTGCTGTGTGATGATGTGCTTTAACTTTGTAATGCTCAAAGCTTGTAAAATCAAGTTACACCTAAGGACCATCTTCCAATTAACACACAGTTAATTAGAAGAGGGTTTGGAGCTGTCACTTGAGAAAGCATCATGCCAAAAACAAAAGAAATCAGTTTGGACTTGAGAAAAAGAATTGTTGATGCTCACAAATCAGGAGATGGATACACAAAGTTATCACAGCGTTTCCAAGTGTCAAGAAGTGGAGTGAGAAGTATCATCAAGAAATTCAAAGAGAGCCACACAGTACAGAACAAGCCTGGCAGAGGTAGGAAGCGAAAGATTTCAAAGACTCTGGAAAGAAAACTAGTGAGAGATGTGTCTAAAGACCCCAGAACAACTGCCAAGACACTAGTGAATGACTTAGCCAAGTTGGGAATAATAGTCTGAAAGAAGACTATCACTAGAGCCCTGCACAGGAATGGACTGCGAGGTTGCAGACCAAGAAAAATTCCACTTCTGCGGAAGAGACACCTTCAAGCCAGACTGAAGTATGCTAAGGATAACCTGGAGAAACATTATTCATACTGGAAGAACGTCCTTTGGTCAAATGAGACGAAACTAGAGCTTTTTGGCCATAGAGACGCTGCTTATGTTTGGAGAAAGAAGAGAGAAGCATACAACCCAAAAAACAGTCCCCACAGTGAAACACAGTGGTGGGAGCATTATGCTATGGGGATGCTTCAGTGCGTCTGGAACTGGGAATCTTGTCAAGGTGGAAGGAACCATGAAGAAAGAAGGATATGTGAAGATTTTGAAAGAAAACTTGAAGCAGTCAGCACCAAAACTGAGTCTGAGTCGTCGTTTTGTCTTCCAACGACCCAAAATATACGTCGCTCCTGGTGAAGAACTACCTCCAGAAGACTAAAGTGAATGTTATTGATTGGCCTGCACAAAGTCCTGACTTGAATCCCATTGAAAACCTCTGGGGTGAACTGAAGACCAAGGTCCATGCCAGAAGACCATCAAATCTGGAGGAACTTGACAGATTTGCCAAAGAAGAATGGGCTGGGATTGCTCAGGAGACATGTGTGAGACTTGTTAAAAATTACAACAAACAACTGCAGGCTGTTATCCAGCAAAAAGGATAGAGAATTGACTATTAGCATCAGGGGGGCTGATCATTTTGACCCTGGTAGCTTTTAGTTTTTCTGAAATAATTTAGTTTCTGTATGCAAAGTCAAATAATGTAAACATCCAAAATAAAACTAGGGTGTTTGGAAAAGCTGTGTTAAAAATGATTTGCTCTGTTTAACAGCACTTGGGAAATAAGGGGGGCTATTAATTCTGCCCTCATCTGTACATTAAATCCAACCCATTCAACTGTATTGCATATGGATCCTGGACCATGTGCAAACACCAACAACAGCATGTCAAATAACTTTAAGTCACTTTTTTATTCTTGTGTTATTGAGTGGCTTTAAAAGTGGATAGAAAATTTGTTATTTTCAATTTTTGCAATCTTCCGCTGCCCAATTCAAAGCCTGAAAATATGGAGTAGGATTACACTGACTGTGGTGTTAGAATAATGCAGCGATACATCACAGAGACCTCAAACAAATGGCTAAAAATGTGAACATACACACATACATAAAATGAAATGTTAGACATGACAAAAACAAACATGGAAACAATGGTTAAAGCAACAGTGGTTTAACAGTCAGTGTCACTTTCTGGTGCTTCTAACTGCTTATGAGGTTTCTGTGGACAGAAGTAAAGCAGCTGAGCACTATTTTAAATCATATGTGATTCTGGAGGGAAATTTAGGGACACAGTTCTTCTTTCCCCAACTTACCCAAGGTCTGGAGTATTATGCTCTCAAGAATGACCAGGTCTTGGGCTTGTTGCAGGTAGGCCTGAGGTTGAGAGGACAGGCACGTTACTCACTGAGCGGCCTCTATCCGTTGTCAAACAAGCGCAATTAGACACACTACGTGGTCTTGAAAATGTGTCACAATACATACAAAACACTCTCCAAGTTAAAACGAAACGTCAGGTTGCTCACATACAGAACCTACCTTTTGTTGTGAAGCTGACCAAGCCCCACAGATAAATGCTGAAATGGTTAAAAGGTACATAGCAACTACAGATGCTCTTATTCTACAACTTGTAGACATCATATTGTGCGGATGATTGACAACATACTCAGACACTGGAAATGCATTTCATCTTTTGCTCATGATCCAAGGATCATGCAGCCTCAATATCCAAGGTAGCAACAGCGCAAATCATTCTTCCAAATAATCAAACTGAGTTTAAAAGCCATATGAAATGCAAACGCAAGAAAGTTTAAATAGCTGTTAGCATTATTTAAATATAGACTATATTTTTAAACATCAGGAGAAGAGAGCCTTGTTGGAAAGTGTCACAAATTGAAGAACATGACCCACTCAAATCAAATGTGCTGCTACAAAGAAAGGTTTACTGTTGCCGATCACAAACATTACAATTAAGAAACTTGTATCAGTATTTCTCATCTCTGCATATCAGGTAACACACGCCCCTTTAAACCAGATTATTGCAGAGATTTTCCATCAGGTAAACACAGTAGCAGATGATAAGCAAACACAGATTGGTTTCACTTACATCACTGCGTACATCTGGTGAAGGCTCCTGAGGATTGAGGCATGCATGGGCCACCTTGATAACATGTTCCAGCTTTCGGGGCTGCTCCTCAACCTTTGCAGCGAGGAAGAGAGCGGCAGGAGCAATAACCTGAGGAGGGGAAGCCAAAATAAACTCATGAGTTAACTGACTTAGGTACTGACAGTAGTATCAATGACTTCAAGTGAACATGATAAACGATACTTACATTTCTGTGAAACCTAGTGAATGACTGGACCATGTAGAATCGATGCATGTACACAATGGCTGTATTAATTGTAAGTTGAGACCTGACACATAACAGTTAAGGACAACGTAGTGAACAGGTCTAAAACATGTAAAGCAACATAACGGAAATAGCTATAATTTAGCATAACATCGGTCTGAAGTTAGCCGGAAGCAGTTATTTTTAAATAGCGGCAACACATAAACATATTTTAACATATAATACTTAAAACTATTGATCGGGAATATACTAAACATTACATTTCCAAACAAAAACATTTTGTTCCAACGCTACTCTACGTCTGTTCTTCACTAGCATTTACACTAAGAGACAAAGCTAATGCTAACGTTCTGAAGGCCTGTCGACCACACAGGCCTTCACGGCCCGGTTTAGCCTAACGTTACTACGCCGCTCTCAGATAACACTAGCAAGCTACCATAAACAAGGTAACAAACTACTGCCTGATACGGATGTGAAACAAAAGTGTTAGGTAAAGTCCTTCATACAAAACACAGTAACACACAGCGGCCGTGTTCTCGGTCGAACCGGCTTCAAAAGAAGCTAAACTTCGCTAGCTAACAAGCTAACGTTGGTTAGGTAAGACGCAAGTCCCTCGACAAAAGATACACATTGAGCCGCTGTCCCATGTCCTGGAGCAGGTTCGCCGCCTGTTGTCTGTAGGACAGTTCCTTGTCGGGATCAAGTCCAGCTCGCCGAGATGGGCTGTTTTCGATCTGTTGTCGGGTGTAATACCATTTGTTATTACAGTTTGTGGGGAGAGAACGAAACGAAGCCGCCATCACTGAGAAGGACGAGAGTTTAAAATTTCTGCGCGTCACAGGAACATACGTCACAGCGGGAGCAACGTCAATGTAATTCTTTCTGCGACCAGCAGGTGTCGCCAAAGCAACCACAAATCAATTGTCATTGTGACCCAAGGATTTTTAAGCCTTATTAACAGGTATTCTGAACAACAATGATCACGTCATTCCCAAAGAGAAACACTAATTTATTTTGTTTTTGAGCCATATCTGCAGGAAAAATATGTTTCATCCTCTTCAACCAGGAACAGAAGGATCAGGTCCTGCTTTTCTGTTACCATTAGCTGTATGGTTTATAAGCTGTATGTAATGGCTCTTAACTGATAATAAAAATATAAAATAAATCGCTTACTGACTCTTCATAGATGTACACAGCTGTAAGTCATGAGAACAACAACGTTTGTGTTGCCAGGTTTTAGACACAGCTCTTTGCATCTTTCATAAATTTCTTACCCACTCACCTTCTAGACTAAAACTATTGCTTATCATTTGGAACTGAGAAAAGTCTTCATATATACTTGTGACATTTCCGTGAGTTTTTTTTTTCTGATTTGTAATATAAAGCAAAACAATATTACACAGTAAATATTTTCTAATAGATTAATATAATAAGACATAGCTTTTTGTTAAAAAATGTGGTTTACTGTTATTTGTACAAACAATATACCCTCTTGCTTTATTAAGTCTTTAACCGCTGGCATATTAGTTTTAATCGTTTGTAAGCACAAAGAGTTGTCATTTTAAGAAAAGGTCACAATTATGTCCGAGAAAGGAACATCTGTGCTCACAACAATTTAGTTGGATGTATGAAGTCACTTGACAGTAGCTGCACACAGAAGCAAAAACAATGAAAGGAAGCAGATATCAAAAACTTGTAAACAATTTATTTGAAATCACAAAATGTTATAAAATGGACAGATAACCGAGACGGTGTACCAGTGAAATCCCCAAAAAAAGAACTACAGGCTGATCTGATCAATCAAAAGTACAATTAAATACACAGTAACAACAAAGAAGTGAGTTCAATCATTTAAATGGAAAAACTGCTTTAACTGCTTTACTCAGACAGAAACACACATGTGAACATAAATTTCTCTGCTTTGGTTTAGATCTGCATTTATATTTCTATTGCATGTACGATAATGAAGACATGTTTAGATGTTGGATTGGTTTTAGCTCCTGTGTAGCAGATACTTCAATTTGTTCCCAGCATTATTATTCCACTGTCTGAACAAGTCGCTGGTCTTTACTGTGCTTTCTCACAAGTGTTAAACTCATTTAGAGTCAAACCAAACAGAATTCCCCCGATTGTCGTTTGTCAGCCAAGTAAATGCCTCCTGCAGCTGTTTCACAATACAGACAGGAGTTGATGCAACTTGGGCACGACTTCTGTTCGATCTATGAATTTCAGGTGCTTTTATGCAGCATTTTATGTTAAAACTAAGATCATTAATTACCTGAGATGCAATAAACAGTCTTTACTGCAGCTTTGGCAAAGTGCAGCTAAGAGGCGCCAATCAGCAACAGTTTGGATCCTGTTTTTCTTAATGAGTAGCGAAACAAAACTTCTATGTTACACAGACACTGATACTAATGCCCATGTGTTTATGGTCAGCCCTCGAGTTCCTATGTGAAAAGTCAGGGGAATGAAAGCTGCTGTGTTAGGAAACATGAAAACTGTTATTTCACTCAACTAATCAAATAGTTTTCCAGCCAATAAGAAACAGGTAGATTGTTTTTTTCAGTTTTGTAAAAATCCACTAACTTTGACCATTTAAATGATTTAACCTCACCATTAATTTAATCATACTTTTGATTTACAGGAACTCTGTCAGAAACCTGTCATGAAAATGCTTTACAAAAAAAAAAGAAACAACCTAAAACATTATTTACACTTTTCCAAATCTTTCAGCGCGCTTCATTTTCTTTGCCTGTAGAAAAACAGAAAGAAAACGCAGATATCAACACACAAACATGATAAAACATAACGGATCACTACTGAACACCAGGTCAAACAACATGAAACAAGCAAGGAATGAAAAAAAAAAAGTTACCTCAACGTCGTCTAAACCAGTTGAACCTCCACCTGTTAGGATCCCAAACCTCTCCTTCCTCTTCTTCAGCTTTTCATCCTCTTCAATCTGGAAAAACACATCAGCATCGCTTTAACAAAACTAGGAACTTAATTGACAATTTCACACCACGGAACAACCACACAAGCTCGTGGTCACCTTTTTGGAAATGGATGAAACGTTCATGCCAAATCGGTCCGCTCTTTTCTTCAGCTGATCGACGCTCACCTTCGGGAGACACGAGAGCATTTAAATAAAGTTTTGTTTAAATAAAGAAACGTGTCAGATGTGAGTAAATGACAGACAAACTATTTTTTCCACACTTACAGCAGCTTTACTGTTTGCGACGACACCTGTTTGGGAGACAGAACAAGCAAGACCTTTATCACTAAACATTATGAAAAACATCATCATATAAAATGTTGTCATTACTTTACAGTCGTGGTGCAACAATTCTCCAAATCCATGGTTTGGTTCAGACCTCTTTTGAGATTAGGGGACCTCTTTCAAAACTCAAATGACCTACACTCTGTACTGTTCACAAACACCTTACAACATGGATGACAGAGAATCCATACTATCTCTGAACGCAGCGCACCAGAGCAGCAGCTGACACGCAGCTCACACTACACAGGCGCCGGGCACAGTATTACTTCCTAGCTTAGACAAGTGTTATGTCGCCTTATAACAAGTAATATCACATTTCCAGGAAACTGTAGTGAATTTACTGGCATCAAGAATCCGTTAATGATATGTGGGACACTCCGAGCGAGTCAGCAAAAGGCTGGCAGAGCACTAGGTGGGGACGAGGGCTCGTGTCTAGAACTGTGACACAAGACCAATTGTGGCCTCCGTTTCTGAACTGTTACAACATGAGACTATTGCACCAGGCTAACAGTGAGTCAGTTTAGCTAAGCAAGGAGTAACTACAGACCTGGAGAGGGACTGGAAGCATTTGCAGGTAAGCCAAACCTGAAGAAAAGAAGCAGAATAAAGTCAACATGGCTGAGTGAGATGATATTTGCTTGAAGAATAAAAACACTTTATACCAAGTTGGGTCTTATTTTCACAATTTTGACCAACATTGCTGAACTCAACAGTGTCAGCACCTTCATGTCGGAGGCCATGGTTCTGGGCCCTCTCTGCCTTGAGAGTGAGTTGCTGCCCCAAGTGACACAGAAGTTTAAGTATCTCTGTGTCTTGTTCCCCTGACTTTGGTGGTGAAGAGGGAGCTGAGCTGGAAGGCAAAGCTTCCGACCCTCACCTACGGTCATGAGCTTTGTGTAGCCAGAACGGCATCACGCACGAGAGGCCAAAATAAGTTTCCTCTGCAGGGTGTGTGGACTCATCCTTAGTGAAAAAGCATTAAACTCAGAAACCGGAGCAGAGCTGCAGCTACTTTGCGCTGATGAGAGTCAGTGGAGGTGGTTCTAGCATGTGGTCAGAATTCCTCCTGGATACCTCCCTTTTTCCAGTCATGTGCAAATAGTAAGACATGCCAGAGACAACTGTTTGCTTTGTTTTCATTTCTGTCCTACATGAATTTGATCAATCTTTATTTAAACCCCATCTGATCATGTACCTACTTGTTTTTTCATTCCATCACCTTTTTTGTGATGCTGCTGCGTTCTCACACATCAGTAATTAACAAATGAGCTGTTAACTTTACTGTTAAAAATGATGGTCAAATCCACAGATATAAAATCCAAACTGTAATAAATCAGAATTATCATTTAAAAGATACTTTGATGATGATAAACGGTCGTTTTGAGGCCTTACCTTGCTGCACGTACGGCCTTCTTACTTTCAGATGTTGCTGGCAAGTTGAAGCGTTCAGCTCTCTTCTGTAGTTTCTGTTGAAAGGTGACACTGAATTCCTGCATTTGCAAAATGCTGACAGAAACTGCACATGCACAGACATGGGTTCTGCTGTGCAATATTTTAAAAGGTGGAATTAATCTATTTATGTTCTATTATGAGGTCTTTGGTTTCACATATACATAAATATGTTTTTTGATTTTTTTTTTTCTTCAGACTGAGGCTTCAATCACATCATCAGCACATGCAAACATGTCATACATACATCACTGGCAGATGACAGAGGAGTCACCTTCACCACCTTGTTTTCAGCAGGCCTGAATGAAAAAAAGGAAAGAAGTGCAATAACTTTAGCAGTGAAATCGAATGATCCCATTGTAAACCTGTGCTGCAGTCTGCGGCTGACCACGTGGAACATTCCTACAACTGACACAATGACCAATAATACACCACAAATGAAGCCATATAGCCATGGACGCACACTGGGCATAACTTGGATTCAAAATGACACCTATAAGCACCTTTAAAGTTCACAAATTCAAAAGTTATATTTCATTTGTTTCTTAAAAAGCACTGTATGTGGATTAAATGAGAATGAGCTTACGTCTCGCACTCAGTAGGTTCAGACTCCTTGTCGTCTTTTTCATTGTCGGCACTCTCAGCTTTAGTGAAGTCCTAAAATGAAGACAGAAACATCAATCAGTACTTCAAAAACAAGCTAAAGACATCTGAGAGGGGGATGTGAAAGAGCACATGAGGTGAAAAAAATAACAACAATCACATTACCTCTGGATCCTCTCCCAGCACATCATCAACGTCCACGTCTTCCTCTGTTACTTTGAAAGTGGATGAAGAAATTTCCCAACAGAGAGAGAGAGAGAGAGAGAGAGAGAGAGAGAGAGAGAGAGAGAGAAGGAAGAAAAGTGAGAAAGTGAGTGAAATCAGTGTTTTTAATTGACCATAAGGAAAGGAAAAAATACAGGATAACACAAACAAACAGCCTCGTTATACATTAGAAGTGTATGTGGAGACATTTCATCAACCTGAACAACTCCATGTGAAACAGCAGCAAGAATTATCTTTGCACTTGTGTGGCATCTGATTACAATCCACCCACCAATATGTTTCCACTGTGTAAACTGAGTCACAGCATGTAGAGCAGAGGTCACTAACAGGCAGACCGCGGTCCGGGTCTGGACCCAGACTCTGTCCTGTCCGGACCCAGAGCCGGAACCGACTTGTCATTAAGTTTTAGTCCGTTTTGGCAGAGATTACATTTTGACCGGCGACTGTTTTCTGACAGTGTTTCTACACTGCTACTCAGGCAAAGACCCATCCTACCTGTCTCTGATTGGTCAGTACTCGTTACCTTTGTGGTTTCAGCTTGGTTGGGTTTTGGCATGAGGACTGAGATTGGTCCAGGTGAGGACAAGAATCAGCCAATCACAGGCAGAGTAGGGTGGGCCTTCACTGAACAGAGGCGCGGAAAGTAAACGGCGGCAGTGACAGAGAAACATATAAAGGAGAGAGAAGACGAGAGAGAGAAAAGCGGCGACATTGTGAGTCAGTGTGACATGATGTGTGTTAAACAGAGGAAGGGTGACACCGAAATCCAGGCTTTTAAACCCGAATGGACCGAGACGTTTATCTTCATCCTTCCCGTCGGAAGCTTGAAACCACTGTGTCTCATCTGCTCTGAGACGGTGGTTAGAAGTGGGAATGTGAAACACCACGATGTAACTAAGCACAGAATCACATCTGAGAAAAGTTACCCACTAAATTTGGCAGTTAGGCTA
>JAUMHL010000028.1:23451799-23466032 GCA_032362345.1 Sandelia bainsii | reverse complement strand
AGTGCATTTTAGGTTCATCCTGAAATTTCACCCGAAAGCCGAATATCCCTAACTTTTTGTGAGTAGTGTATATTGTCAGTCTTCAGGAGCCATACAGAAGGGGACAGACCAGAGTGTAGGTCGTCCGTGTTTGCAGTCACTAAGTTTAGAGTAATTGAAATGTTTCCAGATCAACATTATTTTCTTAATTTTAATTAAAATATAAATATACTGAATTTATTAACTGCTGATATTTTAGGTTAAATTTGCTCATTTCTTCTCTCACATTGTTGTTCAAATTTTAGGTTCATCCTGAAATTTCACCCGAAAGCCGAATATCCCTAACTTTTGTAAGTAGTGTATATAAATTAATCTTAAAGTATAACTACATTATAATGCAATGATGATGTTGTGGACCCGGACATGAAGACATTTTCTCTATCCGGACCTCCTTAAATGATACTTCACTACCCCTGATGTAGAGTATTTATCCTCACCGTGTTCGTCCAGATAGGCTTGCAGTCGAGCAATGAGCTCCCCTTTGTTTCCCTTGGAATCCAAACCTCGGGCGCTGCACTCCTGCCTAAGTTCAGCAAGCTAAACACAACAGGAGAAACAGAAGCAGTGATTTGTAATTTAATTGGCACAAATTACCAACGTTGCCTTGCTTAACGTCAAAGAAAAACAGCAAATCCTCACATTAGAGAGGTGGAAACAGACAATCTGTGGTCGTTGCCAGTAAGGAATTAAGATAGCCTATTTTAATTTCCTCAAATGTGAGGACTTTGTGCTTTTCTTTGTCTTGTGTGACAGTAAACTGATATCTGGGGGTTTTGGCTTATTATTTCTACATAACGTATGCATCTTTGCGTCCTCTGTATCTGTCTGCAGGTATCCTCGACCTTGGAGCTGTGGTTACTGGTCCTACCAACCTGCCCAGTGTCTCGTCTGCTGCTCCTTGTTGTTTTGATCTCTGTTACCTGTTGTCCTTTCCTCTCTCCTCTGTCCACTCACCCCACCCGGTCGAGGCAGATGGCCGCCCACCTTGAGCCTGGTTCTGCTGGAGGTTTCTTCCGTTAAAGGGAGTTTTTCTCTCCACTGTTGCCTAGTGCTTGCTCAAGTGGGACTGTTGGGTTTTCTACATTATTCCGTAAATATTTATATTCTGTGTAAGGTCTTAAACCTTACACTGTAAAGTGCCTTGAGATGACTTATGTTGTGATTTGGCGCTATATAAATAAAGTTAAATTGAATATTTATGTTATATGTAACAATGCAACCCTATACTCAGCTTTACTCAAAATGTAAATATTGGAAACAGCAGCAATAGAAACGTCCTGAACAACTACTGAATGATCTACTGATTAAGTATTGTTAAGAGGTGGTGGGCCTCTATCACTAGCTAGTCCGGAAATCCTCTATTTTGATGAAGTGTTTAAAAAGTTGAGCATCTACAGCAGCATAGTTTTGTAGTAACGCTAACGTTACTTACAAGCTCCACAGACCGTGAAGCAGCCAACACGTCTTGTTTAACGTTAGTTAACATGAATTATAAGACTGATAGCGGTCAAACGTCCGCGTCGTTAATTTAAAGTTAATTATCTGAATCACTTTATATCCAAAAACAAGAGCTCAATTTACAGTTATCTGTTGAATAACACCATTTACATACTATTTGTGATTCATTCCCTTCCAAATGTTAAGTATTTTAACTTAGCTCGGTATGTGGAGCCCGGTTAGCTTCGCAACTGAGCAAACAACGTGAACACACCATTAGCCTAGCTACACACCCGGTGGACACATTTTATTCTTCACGGCATTAATTTATCCGTAGCTAGCCTCTCTGGTGTAGCACCTAGCAACATTTATAATATACTATTCACTAGTAAACCGACCTAATGTATGTAATAAAATGTATATTTATATCACTACAAACCTTCAGCTTCTGCAGCTCTATCACTTCAGCCATCTTTCTTTGTTGATGTATTACTTCCTCCAATCAAAGTGGAGCCGCGCTCCATCTGAACACCAGCACTCTGAGACGCAGCGCCGCCTGCAGGGCGGACAGCCACACTACAGGCCAGCCTCACACGTACTCTCACTGGTGCAAAGAGGTTTTATCAAACATTTGAGCACATTTTGTCATGTGATAGCTTATAGAAAAATAAGTTGTAGTGGATTTAACAGGACTGAGGCATCTCTATCACACAGTACCCCATCTTAAAGTACTTCTACTTTACAACTGGGTAAAATGTTTATTTATGGAGTTTGACATTGCTCTTGACCTTAAAAACATACGTGTAATTTTAAAATAGCATTTTTATTTCATCGATTATTGAAAGAGTGTAAAAAAGGCAATTAAAGACTTTACCCAGCAAAAAAGACTTTAGAAGACATACTTTACTTCTACTATTTAAGTAAAAGTACCAAAAGCACAATTAGCTTTGCTGAGTAATTTAATCTATTACAGTGCACCATATTTAGTCACCTTATCATATACTTCAATTCAATTCACTTCAGTTTATTTATGTAGCACAAAATCACAACAGAATCATCTCAAGGAACTTCACATAATAAGGTCAAAACCTTATAGAGTTATACAGAAAGAAACCCTTGAGCAGCATTGGGTGACTTTACCCAGCATGTGATCAGGGTACAAAACACACATCACATCACATCACATCACATCACATCACATCACATCACATCAGAGCTATTCACACTGACTTCTCAAATGGTACAAAATTAATAAACCCAGATACATAAAAATGATTTTATTAAAAAAATACTTATGTTACAAGAGGACCAAAATAGTTTCTGAACATAATGATCACAGCCTTTGGTATATCTGATTCTTATTCTTATTATTTGTATATAACATATCTATCTTTATGCCATATTTGGTAGTTTGTCTTTCTCTAGCCTGCTGTGCATCTCCTTAGAAAAGGGGAAGACAGCAAAATGGTCCATGTTGTTGCTAGGCAACAAGGTGCTAAACTAAGTTATCGACCAATATGGTGCAACTGCGTGCAGTAGATAGATAAGGGTGTATCCACAATTTAATAAAAGTGAAAGTGTGTATTATATGAGTGTCCGCATAGAAGTGTACAGTATAGTATATATTTATCTACGTAACAGTAGCAGTTTTCACCCAGATTGTGGTATAAACATAGCAGGTATACTATAATCAATCATATTATCATTTTTTCTGTATTGAGATAACACCTTTACGCACATAAACACATGTTTACACTATGCTTGCACACGCATGATGCTAAATTAACATTAGAGATGCGGCCTGAGAGGAGTTACCGGGTTCATGGTCAACATAACGGCAGACGACAGAATTTGCTGTGAATACAGACATTGTTTGAAAAGAGGTTTACACAGTGTCACAGTTTGGCATATGATGAGGAGACCAAAAAATCTCTCAACAAAGTGACTTTATAGTTCCATGGGGTAGGAGGGCAAAGCCGGATGAATTTAGGGAGTCACAAGTGTTCCAGTAATCCTCATTAACATTGCATTCCTCCCATTTTTCTCTCCACACAGCTTATCTCAGCAGCATGTGTGATCTATTATTCCAGTGACACAGAACCTAATGCGTTAATATTTCAGATACTCTATCACATTGTCATGTTTTAAATTTGAGCTGACTGAACTTTTACAACATCCTTTTTAAAAGTGTTCCATCGCATGGATTTCACAGCAAAATAGTCGTCAGTAGCAACATAAATCCACACTTAATTAGGTATAAGTAGAGAGGCAGCCCAAATTGGGTCAGGTGACTGTAGCAGAGATTTAGGTGACCTTTCATATCGTGTTTGAGAACACATGCTTTGTGGCACCAAAAAATGAATGATACTGGAACCCTCATGATCTAAATATGATCCTGTTGTGTTGCACAGAGCTTTAAATCATCTAATAAAGAAAGAATAAATTTTACTTGCTTTTTATTACACTGTAAAATCACCAAATGAGCACCAGAAAAGAATAAATTACATATTAATGGGAAATATTCACTCACCTGCAGATAAATCCCTTTCTAACATATAAATATGATCACCTAGTGCACCATATACAGTGGTCAAAGAAGACTTTAGAAGAAAGACTTTACTTTTATTTAAGTAAAAGTACTAAAAGCACAATTAGCTTTGCTGAGTAATTTAATCTATTACAGTGCATTATATTTAGTGACCTTATCATATACTTCAATTCAAATCACTTCAGTTTATTTATGTAGCACAAAATCACAACAGAATCATCTCAAGGTACTTCACATAATAAGGTCAAAACTTTATAGAGTTATACAGAAAGAAACCCAACAATCTCCCTTGAGCAGCATTGGGTGACAGTGAAGAGAAAAAAACTCCCTTTAATGGAAGAAACTTCCAGCAGAGCCAGGCTCAGGGTGGGCGGCCATCTGCCTCGATCGGTTGGGATAAGTGGAAAGAGGAGAGAGAAAAGGAGAGCAGACACTAACAAGCAACAGACAGACTTGTATATAATCCACAAAAACACCAGTAACTATAGCACAAATTACATAACTCCTGTGGACTACAAAGTATAATGTGAAATACAGTGGAACAGAAGTATACTAAAGTGCAGAAGGAGAGTAAATATGCTGTGGAAGAAGCTTTACGTTTGCAGTATGTTTCTTTAAAAATGATTCACCTTATTTAGTTTATGTACACTCAAGCATGGTCTTATGATCAAGTCTGATGCCATGAAACATTACATGAGGATTGTTGCATTTGTTATGTGATTATGTGGCGCTTTCTTGACTGTACGCACAACTGTAATCCCACAGACGTGCTTTTACTGTAAATACACAAAATCACAATCAGACCAGGTGCCTCTAAATCTTATTGACAGAGAAGTGGGCTGCAGGGCGTGTCTTCTGCTAATACACGATGTGAGGTCAAACATCAGAGAGTTTATAAGCCACTTTTCTGTTGCTTGTTGCTCACAAAAGGGATTTTTTTCAGAGAGAGGAGGTGCACTGACAATGAGGACGTCTGTTGTGCTGCTGATGCTGCTGGCAGTAGCCTCACACACTGTGGCAAGTAAGTAAAAAATACTTTACTAGAATGATGGGTAGAAAACAGGATAAGCAGAATTCAAACGCAAGCAAAAGTTGTTAAACTGAATCTCAAATCTTGACGTTGCAGTTTTAGACAAAAGTCAACTTCAGATGTGTCTTCCAATTAATGCAAACTGTTTCAAAATAACACCTTTTCCCCATGGGACTTAAACACATTCATGTGTCTGAATCAGTTTTATCCTCCAACCCCCCCAATAAATAAAACCTTTCAGGTTCAGTGAAATTGAATTATGTCGCTTGAAAGAAAATTCTGTTTTCAACTAACATAATACAATTTTGTGGAATCTCTTAACATTAACATTAATTTAAATTAATTAAAGTCAAGGTTTCATTTTTTGAGTGTATGCAAACATACAAAAAGTGTGTCTCAGCGTTTCAGTTTCCCAAATGTAACATATTAGAATAAAAAAATAAAAATAAAATAAATTAAATAGAGCAAGATACTATTAATAAAGCACACAAAAAGCATGAACATGAACATGAACATGAACAACGACAAAAAAATATTAGAAACTATTTACATTTCCAATTATGATAATGTAATGACAATATAAAATAAAACATGCTAGCATTGAAGAAGGGAATGAGGTGTATGAAGCGGACCATAGTGTAACATTTGCAGCCGACATTGGAATCCAGGCTCAACATAACAGCAAAGATTAACAGTTCTTCAAGCTAAGGAGGTGTTTCTTTATGTTTTAAGAAAATTGATACAAAATTGGCACACTATTTAGTATGTTTATCTAGATATCTGTTTTTGAACACAACTAGCTTTTAAGACACATGTTTCTCCAGTGACCTCTTCACTCAACCATGCAGTATTTGACCCTCGTCTGTTTATCTTAATCATTTGATTTGTAAGTTAAATTCACATTTCATTAAAAAAGTAGGGATTATGTTAAATTATAAGTCATAGTTCACCACTCTACATTGGAGAAGAAAACAGAGAGTGATTAGTCTGAAAGATTCCGGCCTCAATTCATAATCACAATCAAAAGTCTGAACAAACACAACTAACGCACACGTTAGCTGCCTTTATGGTTCAGTTCTTATTTGAACTGTATTCATGTTTATTCCAAATTCAGCCCTGTGACATTGTTAATCCGTGATACAATCGTACACACACTTTCACACTCAGCTGAGCATCACATGAGAGGGATTGGAGGGACCTGAAATTAATACTTGCAGTAAAACACACTCTGGGCCTTGGTGGGCACCTTCTAATAGTAATAGTTAAAATTAAATAAACTAACTCCAACTTTGGAGTTAGTTGAGTTTAGTTGAAAGTTTTTTTTTTAATCTTTATTGTTCATATAGAGTACGTTGAATTTGATGTTTGCCTATAGATACATTGCAAATGTTTAGAATTTTCATTGTGTTTTATTTGTTTTGATATTTCAGAGCCCAAAAATCGTTTCACTCGCTACCCATCATGGAACACTAAGATGTACCCAATCTGGAAAGATGGAGACCCACGATACAAAGACTCTTGGAAAGGTATGTACAGTACGTCATAATCAAAGACTTGTTTATGTTGTACTTCCTTTTTTGTTTAGTATTTCTTGCAGAAATGGAGGATGACGCACTAACTGTCCCTTGGGACCATGCAATTATAGGGTTTTGTTAAACCTTTGTGCCACCAGTATGCATGTTATTTTACACTTATGAAAGAACAACAATATGTCTGACATCTGAGGATCATTCAACCCACACACATGTACATTTTATGTCTCCTGCTCGTGTTGTTTACCTGCCTTCTCTTACAGGTGGAAGAGTGTCCTTCAATGTAGGCAATGATTCACCAACTCTGACTGGAGCCAAAGTCACTTTCACCATTGACTTGGAGTTCCCACACAACCAAAAGGTGCAGCCTAACGGAGAAGTAGTTTGGGCTGAAGACTGCATATTTAATGGTAACACACCATGCAACACATTACACACTTTACTTTTACTTATAACAATGCAGCTGAGGTGGCAGTGTCATTAAGTTCATCACTCCACCCTGAAATATGTCAGCATTGGACCGATCACCACTACATGTGATACAGGTAATCACTGATTTGGGTGATCACCTCACCCTTCCTCTACCCACTGACTTTTTCTCAAGCACCAGCAAACTTTTCAAGTATTTCAAGTACATCAAAAATAAAAATAATCTCTGTCTTAATAGTCTTAATTGAAGTGACATAGTGGTTTGTTTAGTAGCAGCAAAGTCATCATAGTGTAGTTTATACCATATACTGTAAAAACAGAATAGTATGTAATATGACTAAGTAATAATACTTAGTATTTGTCTGTGTTAATAGAAATATAATAAAACATATAATGGAATAAATGATGTTAATATAATATAGGAAGTATATCTCCAAAGAGTCATGACTGTTCATGACTCTTAGTCTTCTTTAAATCTCTCTGTCACAGTCGCCAACATTCACAACAATCTTACTCCTTCTACAGGAACAAAGTACCACGATTCTGAGCCAGTATATCCAACAATGAACACAGACTGGGAAGCCATTTTCCCAGACGGGACACCAGTTAAGAACGACAAGAAGCCCAACTATGTGTTTGTCTGGAAGACCTGGGGTAAGTGGAGCTGTCGTCTCTTATTTAATCCCACTAAATTAAGTCTTTTCTGAGGGTCAGAGGGTCTCTTATGGCACATGCCATAACCTGAAATGGGACCCAGGAGAGATTGTGTTTGGGTCTTTTCACATGACCAGACCACTTCATTTGCCCTGCATGTAAAAAAAATCTTTAAAGCAAACAATTCATGTTTTGACTTTTGGTTCTCAGACCTTGCACAAAGCTCAGCGCTTCAAGACACCGTTTATTTTTATCTGTCATTTGTTGAGTGTCATATTGTCATATTATCCTTTTTATGAAAGCAAGGTCTGACCCTAAACACACACACACACACACGCACACATATACATATATATACAGTATATATATATATATATATATATATATATATATGCCACTTTTTGCATCCCAGTCTGATGCTTATCCCATTGAGCTACCAGGCCGCCTCATACAGAAAGTTTTGTATTTTAACCTTAAAAATCACTATTAAATGAATTATATGACAACCACTTGTGATGAAGATGTAGTGAGTTTCCACATTCCAACAGGCTCTAAATGTTCATTTGGCAGGTCAGTACTGGCAGGTGGCAGATGGCCCCTCATCGACCCTGACCATTGATACAGATGACATCCCGCTGGGCTCCTACACCATGGACATTGTCATCTACCATTACCGCAGCAAGGAGAAGTTCATTCCTCTGGGATATGCCTCCACTCAGTTCTCCATCACTGGTTAGTTAGAGACTAGTTAATTAAGCTATTTACAATAGACAATATAATAAATCTCACAAGAGATGACTGAAAATGCCACCAAAAAAACTATAAGTTAAAAACTAAGATATTGTTTATGTGTTTGTTGACATCAGTATTTGTGTTCCCTCAGATCAAATCCCCTTTGCTGTCTCCCTGGACCAAGTGAACGACATCATGGCTGGGGACATGCGCTTTATCCAGAACAGGGCGATTGCCTTCACCATCACCCTACACGACCCCAGCGAGTACCTCAGCAATGCAGACATCACCTTCAACTGGGACTTTGGGGATGAAAGTGGAGCCCTCATATCCAGAGAGTTGACTGTCACTCACACGTACATCAGCTCTGGCTCATTTAAGCCTCAGGTGGTGATCCAGGCAGTCATCCCAGATAAAGCCTGCAACCCACCAGTTGATACCCCAACCAAGGCCCCTGGTCCACCTGCTGATGAGGGCACCACAGGTAAGCGGGCAGATTTTAATAGGATATATTAACAAACGCTGCTAGTTGCACAGAGCCTGGTCTCTGTATTAGCAGCAAATGTATTTCTCCTGGAAATATTTAACAGTTACAAGGATATTTTACTGGAAAAATCAGTGAGCAATGTAACAAAACAACCAGAACCTCTTTCACTTCTCATTTCTCACTCCACATTCTAATAGTAAACCATATAAGCCATGTTTTCTTCTTTTTGCCAGTTGTGGTCACTGGTTTTGACCATTGAAACGTATCACTAAGTTATTCTTAGAGTAGGGGGGCAAACATTTTATGCTTAAAATAAGTCAGTCTTGGAGCACTCGGTAGCCACATGGTTACAGGACGTGCCATGTTACCACAGCATCCTTGGTCATGCACGCCTCTCTTCTCCAATATTTTCTGTCTGGCTTTTCATTAAACTATCGAATAAAGGCAAAAATGCCAAAAACAAAAACATCTTAAAAAAAATGTCAATCTTTAATTTTCTGAAACGTAGTATTTGCCCCCTTCCGGACTTTTTTTTGCATATTTACCACACTTATATAATTCAGATTATCAAACAAATTATAACATTACACAAAGATAACAAAATGCTGTTTTTATAAGATGATTTAAAAGAAGGAAAAAAGTTGCAGCCAATAGTGGCACAACCAGATGCGAGGTTTAGGGGGCAATTACTTTTTCACATCAAATCATAATTTAAAAGCTAGTTAGCCTAGCTTAACATAAAGACTAGAAACAGGGGGAAAGAGCTAACCTAGCATTATCTAAAAGCTAATGGCAATTCTAAAGCTTACTAATGTCGCTCATTTGTTTAATTACTGCTCACTTCACTGGAATTACACCATGCCCATGACACAACATCATGACAGTTTTACAATTTGGATTTTTTTAAAGAGAATAAACAAACGATATATAGTGGTTTCATTTGTGAGCTTTAGAGGAGCTAGTAGGTAATTTAGTTGGACAGGGTCAGGCTCTCTGTTTATCTGTTTTTATGCTAAGCTAAGCTGCTAAGTTAGTTTTTTATAGAACAGACAGACATGAGAGTGGTATGAATCTTGATATCTACCTCTTAGAAAGGAAACAAAAGTAATAGAGGTTTTGAGTAGTAGCAATAAATATAAGTTCTCAAAACATCAAACTATTCCTTTAAACTAAAATCTGTAGTGATGCCTACAACATTTTGTCGGGTGCAGATGCACTACAGCTCTACGAACACGCTACTGTAGCACAGACCTAACTCATAGACCTTCTCTGCATGCAGTGAAAGCTCCTGCGCTGGCGTCTGCTCTCCCTCTACTGGTTTCCACCAAGGCAACGAGTCTAAATGTCAACATGGTTCCTTCGGACACAGAGGAGGACAACACTGAGGACGAGGCCTCCGCCGCCTCCACTACTCCGCCTGGCCAGGAAACACCCACAGTAGCCAAGACTCCCTCCCTAGTCAACAATGGCTTACCAGCTGAGAGCGAGGCAGGAACTGCACTCGGAGCAGGTAAAACTTGAACCTTCATCATTTGTTCAGTCTCCAACAGAGATGATCTCTGCAACAACAGCAACATGTCCTGTTAAAGATCAGCACCCGACTACCTGCCGGATGGACCAGATAATAGGATCAGCTGGTTTCCTAAAATGTAAATGTGATGTAAATGTCACTGTATGAAACAATGGTGTGTTCTGTGTTTGTCCTCACCAGGTGCAAAGCGAACAGTGACACTAACAGGCCAAGCAAAAGTGGTGGTAGTAGCTAAGAGGGAAGCTGAAGACAATCCCTCTGATGATGACTGTGTCATTTATCGCTATGGCTCCTTCTGCACTGGGATTGAAGTGTTTGGTGAGTTAACTTTCACTGGGGTTGGTTATCAAAGTGAAACATTTTGAAATGATTAGCACTGACAGCTCTCCTTCTGTTCTCCTTGTCTTTGTTTTCAGAGGGCATTGAAAAAGTAGAGATAGTACAAATGGACAATGCTGTCAGGGCAACACCCAAAATGAACAGAAATGTTGTGGATATCACTGTTACGTGCCAGGGAAGGTAAAAGCTCCTGAGATATACTCACTTTGTTTCCTTTAAAAGCTTTTTATTGATCATTTTAGTCACTGAAGGATTTTGTCCATCGTTCTCCAGCCTTCCTAAGGAGGTGTGCAGTGTAATTCTGGATGCTGAGTGCTTGAGGCCGATTCACACAGCGTGCAACATGGTGGAGCCCTCCAAAGAGTGCCAGCTGGTGTTACATCACTTCTTCAATGACTCTGGTGTCTATTGCATCAACGTGTCGATGGCCAATGACGTCAGTTTAGCTGCCACAAGTGCCAAATTCAGTGTGGATGTCGGTACGCAAAGTAACCACCATACAACAGTCCACAAATGTAGCTGTTTGGTCTGGCAAGAAATTTCTGCTTTACCCTGAGTACTGATGGTGTGATCTTTGTTTCAGGTTCCGGTGTGTCGTCTTCTGGCACTATCGCCATGCTGCTGGGAGTACTGGTACTTGTTCTGGCAGCAGGAGTAGTAGCATATTCCTACAAGTAAGTAACCTGTCACAGCTTGTGAATATAGCTCACTGGTTAAAGCAGTCGTCTTCCAACCCAAGGGTGAGAGGTTCAATTCTCAGTGCCAGCAAGCTACATGTTGCGGTGTCCTTGGGCAAGACACCAGAACTACGTAGAAGCACTGTTGCCTACAGTCTGGCAGCCGTCCAAACAACAATTTCCCCAAGGGGATCAATGATGTATTAATTATTGTTATCAGCTTCCTTTAGGGGACAAATGTATTGAAATTCCATGTTTCTCTTATTCGCAATAAATCCAATGAAAAAATAAAGCCAACAATTAACTAATTCTACTAGTACTGTCTGTACAGCAGAAGCCTGATATGTACATCTTATTCCTCTGTGCCATAGAGCTCCTTTGTTGTTCAAAAACTATTAAAACACACTACTGAGTCTATAGATGATTGAGTAAACCCTACATAGCCTGCACTATGCCATTCTGCTATTGAATACTCATCACAGCCCAAAGTGTGTATTCATCCACAGCTGAACATAGTCCCCAGCAAACACAGTACTTACTCTTTAACTACATTAAGGTTGTTGTTTTAGTAAGTTTGGGTATACATCTACTGATCTCAAACACTGCTAGATGCTGTGTTTCTGGGTGCAAATTAAATACTTTTCTGCACCATGAGAATTTAATGCTTAGGAAAAAAAAAAAAAAGATGTTTTAAGAGCTCTATGAATGCAAAGTCTATACTAGACTTGCCAATAAGTATTAGTGGGGTCCAGGCCCCCTGGTGCAATTTGGATCTGGTGCCTCACTGACCCAGTGCATTTGAAAATACAAGACCTTGAACAACAGGGCTGATCACATGGCCCATTATCTTCACTCATCTGCCAAACCTGCTGTTGTAATAGACATAGAGGTTTTAGTGCAAAGTCTATATTTTATTAGAAAGTTAAAGTTAAATTCTTCAGGTTATCAGAAACACACTCCAACTGGAAGCATAAATAAGCTTGCCAACAAGTGTGTCATTTCAGCTGGAAAAAGTGGTAGATCAATCACTTTTACTTTTTTTCTGCCTCCTCCAAGAGGTTAAAATCAGCTAATACATATTCATCTATTAAGTATATTCTTGAAACATTGTTAAAACATTCATGTCTTTAGTAGTAAGTGAGTGCAGCTGAGTGTCACAGACAGACAGATTAACAGGTGGCCATGTAATCTTAGTCAACACATCAGCAAACAGTTATTGATTTATCATCTAGCACAAAGAGAGCAATACAATTATTCATTTGGGGTTATACATCCGACCATATATAGTAATGTCTTTTGGCTCTGAATTTGGTCTCTACCAACTCCTGCGACGAATATCTGGCTCTTTACCTTTACATTCTGTATGTTCACTAGCTAGTCGCTAACTGTGTCTGCCATTTGTTGCTGAGCAGGTAGTGAACCAAGCACATAATTTTGGAGCTTTTTGTCTAAAAATGGCAACAAGCTGTGACCAAAAATGAAACAAAAAGAGCTGCGACTGTGAACTAAAACAGCTGTGACAGCTAAATGTTACAATAAGCTAAGCTAAAAGATGCTATAAGGCTCTTTAAAGTCAAGTGAATATGAAAACACAGACTGTAGTTCCCACAACTCTTTGTGCGTCACCCATCAGGCACTTCAAGTCCTACCACCATCTGAAGGAAGACAGCTCTGAGCCTGAAGGCCCACAGCTTGGCCGGGCTCACGGCTGCTCCGGTGTCTCAATCTTCTGGAACCTCCTGAACAGAAGAGGAGCTGTCGATAACTGCCCCCTGCTGCAGGACAGGCTGGTGTGAACCATCACCAGCCTTACACAAGGAAATACAAAATGAAGCAACATCTGATTTACAACTTACAGGCACCTGGGATGTCTTTTTATACATTTTGTAACTGTTTTCTAAATGACAAGTGTGTAACATTTAGGTTTAAATCAAAAATGTATTATGCTTTAGACACTCCCTGATCTTTGTATCTATTTGAAGTAAGTTTGGTAGTAAAACTGTTTGCTTTCATTTGATCAAAACTGAATTTGAATGTTTTTCCAGTAAACTTTTGCTCAAAACATGTCTTTGTTTTACATGTTAATGACACATTTCCAACATTATAAAGTAGCTACAGAGTATGTGTGACTGGACTTCTTAATGGGTTACTTAAAACAGATCCCCTGATCCACCCAAAATAGTCAGACGCTAGACAACAAAGCTAATGATCAAGAGCACTTCTTCCTTCCTTCCGTCTGAGTTAGGATAAATAAAGACAAGACTATATGCAAAGAAAACCGTTTAACACTGGGGGAAATTTCTAGCTTCGCCAAACTGTGTTATATTAACATTGTAAACCTAACCCTAAACCATGTGTTATGCTCTATTTATTGTTAGTATAAATTATAAATGCTGCAAATTAAACAAGAACATTTTTAAATGCTTGGTATGATAAGGTCACAACTTGATTATATGTGAGTGCTCAAGACTTGTCAACATTTTGCACGACAATGACAAAAGACAAACAACTTCACATGTCACAGGAATTTTATTTGGAACAGAGCCAAACTTGACATTTTCAGTAGTTTTAATCTGAACAGCCAAACTGTAATTGAAAGACAAACACTTGGAATGTATTCAAGAACACGTTGCAGTCAATTGTTTCCTGTATAACTAATGCTTTCATGTCCCTTTTAATATTCTTCTCCTTCCTCCTCTCCCTCACCCTCAATGGAGTCGACTCCGACCTCCTCATAATCCTTCTCCAGAGCTGCCATGTCCTCTCTGGCCTCAGAGAACTCTCCCTCCTCCATACCC
>JAUMHL010000028.1:23402573-23434327 GCA_032362345.1 Sandelia bainsii | reverse complement strand
GTGGGTGAGGGTATGGAGGAGGGAGAGTTCTCTGAGGCCAGAGAGGACATGGCAGCTCTGGAGAAGGATTATGAGGAGGTCGGAGCTGATAGTGTGGGAGATGATGATGGAGAGGAGTATTAAACAGTGTGCAGTCCCTCTGTTGAGCTCTGATTTGTCCCTTTTTAATCTCAAAAATAAAACCTTTCATTGCACTGTTATTGACTCTTTTCATTCATTAATTCCACAGGTCAGAGCACTGAAAAACCAGGGGATCAAGTAAAATGAAAGCATAGCAAACTAATAAGGCGAGTTTACAGTAAACCTAATTGAAAAACATGTGCAAGTGATGTTCAGGGAGCAATTGAGGGTTTGAAAATACTTAGTTCTGCTCTTAGTAGACTGGGAATCTTTAGCATATTGACTGTAGCATTATAAAAATGTTGATTGAGAAAACATACACCACAAAACTAGCATAAGTGCTATTTAAAACCACCAGCGCTGTGAGACAGGAACTTGGGAGTACATCCATAATAGCAGTAATACTCACAAGCTTTGTGTTTTCCTTCTTCCTTTGGTTTAGAAGCTTTGAAGTTTAAGGTTTAGTAGAGAATATTCAGTCTGTAGCTGTTCTCAACTTCACCTCAGCTGGTGATTACACAATACAAACATCTCTTGTGACAGAACAGAATTATCTATTGAGTTTTTCTAATCTGTAGGATTCATTTCCAATTAAAGATTTAGTTATAAACCTTTTTATTGCAACATGTTGACACACTGAAGTTGTATTCTTGAGTAACACTATGTGCTTACTGTGAAGTTTCATGCCATGTTTGTGCATGTGTCCAATCAGTGGAGGATTGTGGAAATGACTATTCACTGGAAAAGTTTGAAATCTTGGGAAAAGTGCTTCATTGCTTTTGTTGGATGAGAGTTACACGTGAAGATTGATACCACTCTCATGCAACGTTGCTATTGTGTGTATTAATTTAATCATCTCATTAATGATGCATGTTTTCCCAAACCAGTAAGTAATTGAGTACATGTATTTAGTTACTTTCCACCACTGTTCACCTTTAATGTTATCCAACTGGATGGACCGATGCCCAGTGACCACAGGAAGAGGAGACAATTCCTTCAACACCTTCAGTGAGACAGGTGCTGGAAAGCACCTCCCCAGAGCTGTCTTTGTTGACCTGGAGCCCACTGTCATTAGTAAACTAAATATTCTAATATTTCTGTAACCAACACTTGTGGGTAAGTACACCTCACTCTAGGTCCGTGAGGAGCTAAGTGTTTAGTGTAGCAATCACAACACAACACAATAAAATTCACAAATACCCTTTTAGTTTGCCTTAGATGTGAACAGTGAAAATGATATTACATTTATAAGAAAATAAAATCTGCGCTCTTTAACCAAAAGAAAATGTCCTTTAAGTGTAAATAGTCCGCTAATGTTTCCTTTGTCCTGTTTGTGATCACTTCAGTTAATATCTTTTGTCCTTGTGATGGAGTCTTTCCTCAACAGAGTTTTGTTATGTGAAGTCAAGTCAGTGTTTGTGAACTAACCTTGTTGGACAAGGTCAACTTAGTGCAAATCTGATCTGAGATGCTTTGTTGTAGTGTGTTTAATTGTGTACCACTCCTGGAGATTGGCCCGATTCTACCACATGTTGGTTACTCCTCAACTTTCAGCAACCATGTAGACGCTGAATTCCAAAAGATCCACTGGGGCTCGCCATCTATAGAATCTGTGGATCTTCTTCGTTGGACCTTCCAGATGGTTATCAATCCAATAAAAGACCTGACCGTGACAGAAGAAGTACAGCTAACCAGATGAAACGGCACTCCTCATGTTCGACAGCTTCTGTGTGGGATTTTCTCTTACTTTCTGGTAGTTTCCCTTCTTCAATTATTGCTTTGATAACTATTTTATCATTACTTGTCAAGTTAAACGTGATGCTCGTCCTCTCTCTCACTTGCTCGCTCTCTCTGCATGAACTGCACAGCAAACTTTCACCACTGCACTGCAAAACTTCCATCAATTTTACTTAAGTATAGAACCCATTGTAACAAAATAAATTGATTGGCCTTTATCAAATCTCTTGCAAATGAGGAAAACTAAATACATTAACATAAATTTGACCTCAAATGAACTAACATTCCCTTTTAATAGTTATATTTTAACCCTGTATGTTCAACCGGGTTACATTTCATTTTATTTCAGTTAGTTAGATGGTAGTCTAAAAAAAAAAATCAATTCTAGCTTTTCTGATGAGGTGCGCACTGGGACCTACCGCCAGCTGTTCCACCCTGAGCAACTGATCACTGGTAAGGAGGATGCTGCCAACAACTACACCCGTGGACACTACACCATCGGCAAAGAGATCATTGATCTGGTCCTGGACAGGATCCGCAAACTGGTGGGTAAAACAGAAGATCCTTCCTATTAAGGCTTGAAGCCTGGGACAGTGTCCAATTAAGAATAATGTAGGTGGAAAATGACAGCAGTGCAAGTATTCAGAAACAGTTCAGGCCTTAATGTAGTTTTCTTTTGTGCCACCAGGGAGCCTCTAAACATTATTCATGACTTCTAAACCCTAGTGAGCAATAAAATGAAAATATCTGATACAGGTGGCTGATTGGTTCCCTTACAGACCCCTATTTTAGAAAGTGTCTAATCTGTTTTTATCCAAGTTTGTACATATATAAAGTATAAAGATATGTACAAATCGCTCTGCTTTGAAAGCCCTATTTTGTCAAGTAGTCAGTTTTGACCATTGCATCACTACAACAAAGATATTGTTGAACTGAATGGTTATCAAACATTTGCACGCATATCTGTTATGTAGGCATTTAGGTAGTTTTGCTTTATTTTGAAGTGGATGAAATTTTTGGGACAGTAATTAAATTTAAAAAAATGACAATTTCAGTGAGTTTGGATAAAGTAGTCATCATGATAAAGTGTTTTTCTACTCTTGATAGCACAACTTTGAGAAGGACCAAATTGTGATGGCTAGACAACTGAGTCTGTGTCTTCAAAACAGCAGGTCTTGTGGGATGTTCATTGTATGCTAATTTTATTAATTAATCGGAGCAATTGTAGATGCTGGCCTGATCTGACTAATCATGTCTTTTTTTTTAACATCATGTGGCCTTAAAGTCACTGAACACTTAACGTTACATGGCTGGAGCATATTAATTTCATTGTCACTACATTCACATTACAGCTGAAGGAACTAGAAGAAGAAAAAGAAACAACATTAGATCTTCTTGGACATGATATATCTATGATATGAGAGAGAGACGAGACAAAATGTCTTATTTGTTGGATTGTTATTGTTGTTGTTGGATTTATAGAAAGCTACTATTCAAGGCGAACTAGCAGTTTCTAAGTAAACTGTGAGATTTGACTGTTGAATGATGTTCTTATAAACACGTGGCTCACATTTTTGTTAAATATGCACATGTATGGAAGTTTAGAACTGCAACATTGTCTACACCATAATTGGGTACATGTCACTTGCCAATATGACTGTGAACCATCAATTTAAAAGATTAAATCTGAAGTGAGCATCAAGTCCTGTAATGTGAATGTAGTTAGAGGATGTAATATACTTTGACTACTGAAATGATCTTGCTGTTCTCTCGTCACTTGGGGGCAGCAGTGTTCAGCAGATGTTTGGACTCCACAGAACGCAGGAAGTAGTAAATGTCTAAGTCATAAATTGAAGGAAGATTGTAGTTAAACTACTAATTATTCGAATAGCATCAAATGTTTTCGGTGTACCATTTGCAAAACACTCTTAATTTAAGGGGCGCTTTGTGTGTTCTGTGAGAACTGAATGAGAAGATCTAAGGTCTAACCGCAGCCTGGTTTTAAAATAGGGTGTGCTATTCACTGTGGCCCAAGGGAGGGATTGGGGGTGTCTGATCCTGGCAGACAGGTGGTGTTTAAAAATACTTAGTTCTTCTGCTACTAGATTGGAAATCGTCTGCATATGAAAATCATGGAATAATGTTAGAAACTTGTGTGGCTAAAATTGGTGGAGGGGAAATACTTTTCTTTTTTTAATACTGACTGATTCACCAAAACGACACATTTAGAAGTACTGAAAAAGTTTTTAAATTTAATGTACGCTTTGTAATTGAAATGCATTTCTTTAAATTCAGCAATGTCATCTCACTTTGTTAAACACAGTAACAGACAAAACAAAATGACTACACTGACCTGTATGAAGAGTACTTTTATTGCACTTAATGTTATGTGAATCTGCCATTTTGATTAATGCATTGTTATATGGGGTTGAAAAAATCTTTTAGTGGGTAAAAGAACATGGAGAAATATTAAATGACACATCTGAAAAATGCTTTTCTCAATGTAAGACATGGAGTTAAGAATCATGTCATCTGTTTTTCCTCCATCTCACAGTCACGAGGTAATCTGACTGACACCTTTCGGGGAAATGAATACATATTGGGTTGCATACATGTATGTGTTTGACAATAATCCTACAGCAGAATACTTTGAATGCTGAAAAGATGTGCACGTCAAAATGGTACAAAATACAGACACATGCACACAAAGTGTCTTCATGCATACAAAAGTTGAAGTCATATCTGGCTCTAAACGGTGCCTCAACAGTGGAACAGTGTGGACAGTTTTCTGTCTCTTGCTGTATAAACCTGTAGATTGAGAACATACTACGACAAACAGTGATTGTTTAAATCCCAGCCTTCATTTTTCTGCTTGCATATCCTATTGCAAAACATACACAACTCTCATGTAAAACCATCAGCGTAGTTTGACAAAACGCCACGGGAACTCAGTACATACACAATAGCAGTGACACGCTTAAGCTTCCTACTTTTCTTCTCTATTTGGTTTATCAGCTCCCAAACCAAAGCAGCAGAATGACGATAAAAGCATAAAAATCCCAGTGAAAATAGAAAATTTCACAGTGCAGTACATCAAGGTCTCAAATGCAGATTTCTCAGGATGCAGTTTCGATGAAATGCAGCTCACAATGCTTTGGAGCCTCAAGATAAACACAATAAAATGGCTTGACAGTAGTACTGGTTTACAGCTTGTAGTATGTCAGCAGTATCTCCTTGGTTAATCAGTTTTAAACAATACATAACTTTTTAACTGGACAATTAAAACAATGATGGTAACAGTCATCACTCCCAAACTCTTCACACGTCTGCTGCAGATATCTTTGTCTCTAAACAGTCAGACAAGTTTAAGGCATAGTGGAGAAAATATTCAGTCTGTATATGCTATCAACGTTACTTCAGCGATTACGTAAAACAAACGTGACAAAACATAATTACTGTTTCTATTGGATTTGCCCAATCTGCCTGATTCAGTGTCAGTTAAGAATTGAGTTAAAAGCCTTTTTTTTTTGACACACTGTAGCGGCGTTAGAATTCTTGAGTGCCACCCAGACATACTCATCACATCCATCCAGCCCCTCCATCTTCACCATCACCCCCCCCGCCCCCTCCACACCTTAACATACAAATGTCATCAGATGTTCTCAATCGTCTCAGTCACTCAATTCAGTCCTTCAGATCCTCCTATGGAAAGAGGAGATTCACTGTGTCACCCAGAAGCCTTTAGAAGAGCTGTGGTTGTCTTTTTTCCTCCTCAGCAGACTCTTTGATCTTTACTGAGGAGGAGGAAGGCCGTCTCTCTCAGACACCGCTGGTGACCTGCAGAAAAACCAACATTCATCTATTAATGGACTCCTCTCACTCACCTTTTACAAGCAAATCATTTGAAATTACACACACTGATTGTCTCATTTCACTGCATCACTTTTCCAACATTATATGTTTTACCTGAGGTGGTGGAAAATGTCTCATGACAAGATGTGTACGAAGAGAATAGCCAGGCCGATGTTGAGCAGGATTACCATGCAGATCATTATGGTGTTTGGGCCCTTGAAAAGAAAAGGGACAGTGAAGTCAGTGAATGAGTATGTTTCATACGTTGCTTGTACAATTACTGAGGGTGGTGGAAAAGATTGATTTTGTTGGCGTGAGTTAGATGCACATTGATACTGTTAAATGTACAGCTACCCGCTTGTTAAGTGATGACGTATCAGTCCCAGTGATAATACTGTTTCTAGTCCAACCTTTGATTCATTTCCCTCAGTTTAGTATGCTGCAGTGTTGTGTTCACACATTAGTTCATTAAAAGATAAAAAAAGTAACATTATTGGTATCTATAACAAGCTACACATAAAAACACTGGATACAACATGTGCACCAATCAGAATACAGTATATTGGCATAGTTTTACTGCTCTGCGTGCCAAACAACGCTAACACTACCTAGCTTTTAACTGTTGCTGGCTAGCTGGTTGTTTTGTCTTTTTCATTGGAAGTAGTATAATAAGTAATTTCATATTTTACATATATTTGAAAACTGTACATCCAGGATATGTATTGACATTTTCCCCAATGGCAATACAGCTTGTCCATTGGATTTTTCATGAGATTGTTAGCTGTTAGATAACATTAGCCTGATTTGACATTACAAGCTTTAGTCCTATTGCTGGTTCAAATGCTGTTTTTATCTTTATTAGCATTTGGAGTTATAGCAACCCTGCACCGTTGAAAAGAAATATGTCATCATAATGGGACAGATTATATTTAAATGTTAGATCGCTAGCTTCCTACCAACTTTCCTAAACACTTCAACCTCATAAATCCAAGATGCTCTCCTTAATTATAATACTAGGAAAAACAACAATACTAATTACTCAGTCTGAAACAACTGAGTCCTTTATTCACTCTCATTGATGCCTCACTAAAAAGGGACATGAACGTGTAAAGCTGAGGCTTCAATCTGCTGGCCCGCGGGCTGCAACTGTCCCACCAGACAGTTTTATACAGCCCTAGACATGTTCAGAAATTAAATTTAAATATGGCCCGCTAATAAATTGTAATTATTTATTGTTATTATTTTTATATTTACACTGATAATTTGGTATTCTAGCTAGATAAAAAAAGATGTACAACAAACTGCATCCAACTACACACATGAAACCAAGAAGATCTCTTTCTAAACCCAACAGAAAGGTTGGACCTGGAGCACAGACAGTTTGAAGTTTTATGCAGACCAGTATGATAATTATGAAGGAGGGGAGAGAGACAGACAAGTTGTTCAGCTTCGGAGAGCCCTGTCCATGCAGCAAAAAGACTGTACGGTGCAGGCTGCTACTACCCTCTGTCCTGAAAAAGCAGCTGAATTCAAAATGTCAGCCTGTCTGAAAACACAGTAGATTTATAAGCAGCTGTGCAACAAATCCCAAAAGTTCTATGTCTTTTCTGTTGCACTTGATGAGAGCACTGATCTAACAGACAGTGCTCGGCTTGCTATATTCCTCTGGGGTTAGAATTGAATGAAGAGCTGCTTAACAAGACCGCAATGCTTGGGAAAACTACAGCCAAGGATATATTTCAGCAGTTATGAGACATAGTTGAACGTGTTGGTCTGTCGTGTAAAACAAAACTGGCTGGAGTAACCACAGATGGCGCGCCATCAATGACAAGGAGCAAAAATGGACTGGTGGCATTAGTGCGGAAAAACTGCTTGAGGGAGAGCTAACACTCACTGCACCTCATTATTCACCAGCAGGAATTGTTATGACAGTTGTGGTAAAATACATAAACTACATCAGATCCAGAGCTTTGCAGCTTATTTCATGCTTTTTTTTTGGAGCATATTCAAACAGTTTATGGTGATACTGTACTGTGCTTCACCGAGGTTCCCTGGCACGAGTAGGGGTAGTGTTCTCAACAGGTTTTTTGACCTGAGAGAGGAAATCAAAGCTTTACGGCATGTTCCTGAGCTTGATGAAGCCAAGTGGATGATGGACCTTGCATTTTTAGTTGACATCACACAGGAGCTCAACATACTCAATATGAAGATGAGGGGCCCATACTAACTTGTGACTGTGGCTTTTGACAGTGTCAAAGCATATTCCATAAAACTGAGCTTATGAAAAAGCTGAGTCACTGACGAAACCTAATCCACTTCCCAACATGCAAGACGTTTGTGGAACAGGGAACTGCATTGAGCTGTGATCAGTATGTTGCTGCCATTGAGAGACTACAGCAAGAATTTTACCAGTGATTTGAGCCTCGCTCAATGATTCTGAGCCACAGAAGCCTTTGACAGTACCTCTTCATATTAAGACATCTTTTGGCACATATTTCTACAAAAAATATTCCAAAAGACCTATATGCTGTAGTTTTATTACATTTAAAAGTATTGGGTGAGTAACATTTTTGATCTGATGGTGGCTCTGGAGAAAAACTGGGGGATCATCAAAGTTCCTGTGGTAAAGTGTAAATGAATGTCTGTACCAAATTTCATACCAGTCCATCCAGTATTTCCAGTAGCTGGATTTTACTTAAAACCATCAATGTCAACCTTGTGGTTGTGCTAAAGGACGTTGGAATCTGAAAAATCAGTCGATTTTATATACTGGTAACCATGAATGTCTGCCCAAAATTTCACTGCAACTATATCTCAACAGCTATTGGACAGTTGTTGAGATATTTAAATCTGGATCAAAGTGGTGGACCAACAGGACCAACACTGCGATAGCCAAGCTGACAATATATAAAAATAATAGAAAATACTGTGAATGTGTGTAATTTAAGACATCTTGTTACCTCAAGATCTAAAGACTCTGTAGTCGCAGCAGTTCTTGGGATTGATGCAATGGCCTTCAGTCGAGCTTCGGCTTTGGGTTCCACCTTCTGGGCTGGTTTGGCAACAATTCCTTTGGCTTCCACTTGGCTTGTTACTGGTTTAGGTTCAAGATTGCGTGCAGGTTTTGGGGTCGGAGCTGGACTGGGTTGTCGTTTTGGTAAAGGTTTTGTCTCTGCTTTACTGGATGGCCTGCTTATCTCCACTTTGTTCTCAGACACGGATGGCGCCCGTTCGTGGACTGATGGAGCTCTTTCAGGTTTGAGCTCAGAGGGTTTAGGTTCAGGGGTCACAGCTTTGGAGGGCACTTTGGAGGTGGGGCGTGGTGCTTCCTCTTCATCTGGAGAGATGAGGCTATTCTTTATAGAGGTGGGAGCAGCAAGAGTAACATCTGGAGCTTTTACTTTTGAGTCAAACTTCTGCAGGGGCTTGATCTCCAGGTCAGAGCCCTGCTCGTTCTTGTTGCTCTGACGGCTCGGGGTACGAGAGGGGCCACGGCTTTTGGGGGCCACTCCGTCTTCAGGTGCAACCAAGGCAGGAGCAGAAGTGGAGGCTGAAGGGGTAGTAGGGCGGCTACTGGGCCTGCTGTTGGGTTTGCTGATACCCTTAGTGCCACCATCTTTACTGGTTTTGTCTTCATTCCAGCTCCCTGGACTGAGGAGTTTGGGCTCCTCTTTGATGATGATGCCTGGGCTCGGAGAGGGGGTGCGGCCTGGTGATGAGCCAGGCATGAGGCTGTCCAGTTCATTCATGAGTGGGCTTTCCGGTGGTGTGGGCAGGGGCTCCTCCTCAGCTAGTAGCGGCTCATGCATGACAGTTTCTGTGTTCTCATTGCCATCAACGACCTCCTGTAGCAACTTCTTCTTCAGATACTCAGGACCTGTGCAAGAAGAGTTTAATCACTATATTACTACTATTTTTTTTATGACATCAAACCCCATGAAAAAAACAATGCTAACAATGCTGTATATTCATCTTCTCCATAATTACTGTTATTTTTATTCTACAAAATGATAACTCATAAATATATGCTTATATGAAAAAAGGTCTAAATAATTTTCATAAAAAACCTGGTCAGTAAATTGTGTATTTTTGGGGGACTATTTTCAGCTGTGGATGAACACACGTTTGGACAATGTTACCAGCAGCAGAATGGTGTGAGTTTAAATCAAAGATTGTAATGAATAAGCACGAGACCCACTGCAACCATGAGGTCCATTGATGTGATTTTAATAGTCTTTGAACAACAATGGAGGTTTAATAGTCAATAAGTAATTGACCACAGGGGCTGTTCTTATTAGTACAATCAGAACATTGTTGTTTTTTGTTAAATTCTTTGACACTAAGAAATATACTGAATATTACCAGGTTTATCCTTCATCATGCAAGGCTAATAAATCAATTACATGGTTGCTGACACTGTACGTCTTTGTTATTATTTCCTTGTTGAGAAATCTTTCATGCAAGAATGCAGGAGTCAGCCAGGCCTTGTCCATTTGTAGTATTAGTAAGAGACAATTCAGGCAGCCAAGTTGGATTAATTTCAGTCTGTGTCTGATTCCTTTGAGCTGTCTGCTGAAAGAGAAAACAACGGAAAAAATGCAAGAGGCTTCTAAATGGCTGCTGTGGATTTGTGTGAATGTGTAAGTGTGTGTCGACAGACCCGCAATGAAACTGATACGATCCCTTCAACCCAATAAGATGTTCCTTTTTTTAGACATTCAAATGTGCCTACCCTTGTGCTGAAGGATCTACTGGTACAAGCTGGAGGTGTACTGGTAAAGAATAAAACTAGATGTGTTATTAGCAGTTGATATTTGCTGTTTCCTTGATGATGTCAGTGTGTCGATAATGCTAATTTTGTGCCATCTTCTCAGAACAGAGATAACACCATAACAGTAGCCCTTCACAAATGAATGTGGATGTCCACTGACCTGGCTGGTAGAATGAAGGGGAGAGCTCTTTGGCCACCAGTCTGGCTATGCTGGACTCGGTGTTGGAGGCCTGAGCGGCCTGATCGGCTGCATCTGACTTGGCCTTTGCATGGGCCGTTCTGCAGGGGACAGATGAAACACAATTCATCACTGGTACCACAGCAATCATCCACATGTTGTATTTGAATCTTGAGTTATAGTGAAAGAAATCATTTTAATATGGAGGCAGTCTGTCCATGCACTGAACATCGCATTTGTGTTGGTTTCGCACACTGCATATGGTTCCAAATTCATCAGTGCAATGACCACAGTTGAATCTACCCAATATGAAGCTAGAGTCACGGGATTGTTCGCTTACACAATTAGTCTAGCATAAAAACTGAAAGCCTTCCCTCATATGAAAAAGGACAGGGCTATATTCAGAGAATGTTAAGTGAAAAGTCTAATTGTTTGACTTGCTGGTGGTGGAAAAGGCAGAGGATCAAGTCGGGTAGTCTTCATGTCCTGGGCAACAACAATGTCTGTTTGTCCCACACTAACTGGGAGAATCACTGATTGTGATTACTGCGTGGATACTTGACACAGTGTAACTTTACACTGAGCTGAAAATAGCTCTCTGGTCCACTTCAAGACTCGACGAGGAAGGTGCTTCCCTCTGGAACAATTAGAGACTCTTGAGGTTCCCTGTTAGAGATGGATGAGCTCCACCTGTCCACAAACAGTCAGCACCATTTAATGATATACATCTTGGGGACTTACTTTTTGTCTCCAGTATAAAGTTGACAACTTGAATAATACCTGATATATCTGAGGGCATTAAAAAAGTCAATTTTCCAAAATTATTGGTGGTTGCTGAAATATTGCTCTGAATGAATCTAGTGTTTCACAAAAACAGGCCAAAACACTGTTAAACTTACACTTAAACTTAAAAAACAAAACAAAAAGAAAGATGTAAATTCAAGTCGAAATCTCCTGAGATTAAAGTCAGAATAAGTCAAATATTCTGACATTAATGGTATAGACTCTGACTTTAATCTCAGAATTGCATTTCTTTTTTAACGTGGCATTAAAGCCCATTTGTTCCTAGTAAAAATGTAAATATTTAAAAACATGTCACAAGTATATAGGTTGTGACATGTACAACTAGTGTTTTTTAGCAGACTATTTTCAGATGCGGATGAATACATATTTTTCACACTGGTGAGTATGAGGGAGCAGGACTATAGGAGACCGACTCAAATTAGACTACACTGTGCCTTTATGTGTTTGTTGATCCACTGTATATGTATTAGGTGTGTTAGTGGCACCAGTTCATTGTTGCTTTTGCTTTTTTTTTCTTGGGATTTTCTGATATAAAGAAAACGTATACCACCACCAGGCTTCTCCTTTAAGGACCAATCACTCACATTTGCTCTGGACAAAATTTTCTACATGCTTCACATTTCAGCAGCTACACTGAGACACACAGTTGTCGGTTGGTTGATGGATTAATGTCACCGACAGAGATTTTCATAGCAAGCGGATGCGCCGTAAACACGTGAATTTGGTTCCTTGTGGCCTTCAAACTGAACGGTGTGTTTAATAGCTGACAATATGGCAGTCAGTCAGTTGTGCTGGGTAAAATGCCAGTTGGTGGGTGGAGGAGAGAGGAAGGCGACAGATGGCTTTTTCCTGCAAACTGACTCTATCATCCACCTCACAGCTCACTCGAATTCCCACAGTCATATATGATAGTGCTGTTTAGAAGGGCTGTACTTCAATTTTATGATACTTGTACAGAAACATGTTGTACTTTACTTTGTTTTGTTTTTTTTGCACTGAGTACATTTTCCTGATCATAAATTCAGGAAACCCACTTATATTAACACATATAGTATAATCTAAATGTAGTGGAGCAAATCTAACTTATTAGAAATATAAACAAAGGAAATACTTAAATAAAGTTACTAGGAACACTGCTTACAGTACATACATAGCTGAATACTACTGTATATCCTGTACAGTAGCAACCTAAGTCAAATTAAACCCTGCAAAAGATATATGACAGACAGACGGCTTGTTGCAGTTAACTGACAACAGTCGCTTAGCGTGTCTTCAGTATTAGAGCTTTATAGCTTGAGACGCTCAGCACCATAAATGTGCAGAACCCCCAGACTGAAGAAGTGCTAAGCAGCACGTGTCCTTGAGAGCAAAGCTGGAGCTCATCCCTGAAGTGGACTGCAAGAAAGACAAGACAAACGGATGTAACCCTTCAATGACCAGTCAAGTTATTGATGCTGCGTTACACTGAAAAAGCAACCGCTTCCACGAGGAACAGCAGAACAATGTTTAATGAATTTTGATTGATAATTCCCACGTACACATAGAAACTGCAAACATTTGATTCCAGTACATGTTAGATCACAGAAGTGATTTTTTCATCCACATGCTCTGTTATGTTATTTGTGTCTAACTTAACTACCAGCACAGCTTTTTATAAACTCTGTTTAGTGAACACAAAAACCTCAAACAGACATCTTAGAACATGCCATCAGTTTACTTCATCACACTATGCCACCTGCCAAAAATACAGATAAAATTAAATAAGTTGATAAAGAGACATTTTATAGCAAACAGTTGCTTATTTAAACATCCAACAGAGCCAGAGGAACATGTACATCTTGTAAAAAATTTTTGGTTGCTTATGTATATAGGATTATTTTGTATATATAGATAACTAACTTACTTGTTCTTCTTCTATATTCCTTTTGTTATAAGAGCTCTGTAACACTTACATTTCTCATTCGTGGGATAATAAAGGTTTATTCTATTCTATTCTATTCTATTCTATTATCATTTATTTGGAATCTCATTTCTAGACATGAAATTTCAACATTCATTCATTCTCTTTCAGCTCTGTTTTGGGTCTCTACAAACCCCTGAGGGACACATCTGGTCTAGTCTCTGATAACCTCTGTATCACAGCTTTATCACAGCTTTTGTAGTGAAAACAGCTTCCTGCTGTTGCTGAGAATGATGCTACATAACAAATAAAGTAAAGCTGCAGCTTGGTCATAAAAACAAACTACCAAGTATTGTGGATAATCTAGTTAGATGCTCTGTGTAATTATTAGATGGTGTACAGGTTGTAGCAATGAGCTCTCAGTGAGATCTTTACATGCAGCCCTTTAAGCCCTGCTAAGTTATATAATTGCTGCACGCTGTGTTGGTCTTCCAGTGTTTCTCTGCAACCAAACATGACATTTGACACTGTGACCTAAATACCCTTTATGCTTTATGCTTTTAGGGCTGTCCTAAGGAGACTGCTCGTTATGCTCTGAGGAGTGATGAGACGTCAGCTGCAGGAAGACTCAGTTGTTAGGAATTTGCTAAGCTATGAATCACAGAATAATCTACCCCATAGAACTTTAGTGGTCCTACGGTTCTACTGTTTGGTAACCATGTGTTTTGTTGTTATGCTGCCGTTGTCCTGGAGCCTGCTGATGGCTACAGATATTCTGTCATTCTGGGATGTGCCACTAGATCTTTGTAGGGGTCCTATTCAACTGTGCAGTGTGTCTGTGTGTGCAGACAGAGGTAGTGTGGAAGAGTCATTTACTTTCTATAAAAAGACGATTAAACTAAAAGTATAATTCAATCACTTTGCCAAAATACACATCTGTTAAGTCCATCCTCAGTATTACAACATTGCTGAGAGGTCACACAAGGAATATCTATAGAGATTTCATCAGTTTCATCAATGCATGACCAGTTATTCTTTCCTCTATGACATAACACCTCATTGAATAAGTAACGTATAAAAAGAGACTCTGAAATAGTCCCCAACTGAGGTCAGAACTGACCTGTGTTTACAAATGTTCAGCTGATCACCCAACAACGCAAAATGCTTATATCAGCAGTACAGTACGTAATCCAAGCTGCACAACTGAAGCTAGGTGTGGTACATATATACGCTAACGCTTTATACTCAAGCACTTGCTTATGAGCTGTGTCATATTTATATCCGTGGAACCATTCGACACCACTGCTGACGCAAGCTGGACTGAGATTTGTGATCTGTTGGTGGCTGGCAGAGGAGCTGCAGCGCACAGAGGGCCGCTGTGTTTCAGGCAGCGCTGTATACCACTTGGACAGGTTTGTGATCCGCTAATACAGGAAAAGACTGAGTGAAATAATCACCTGAAAGAGTGTAGACAAAAAAACAAAACAGGCGCTTTACAGCTTGAGAGAACAGTCTGGGTGTGTGTATGTGAATAGCCAGGAAAGATGGGATCTGAAAGGGGGGATGGGGGAAGAGAGGATAATCAGCTGTTGCATTCCCGTGTGATTGTGATACAGCAAGAGTGCGCCTGTCCATATTTAGTCAGGGCTCCTCTGTGGCCACAGGGCCCCTGAGTGTGTGTCATTTACACCGTGTCCTGCCACACAGGTCCTCCTCCAGATGCCCGGCTACCAGACCACACGATAGAACAATGTCCACAGAGTGTCTGAATGCCAGTGAACGCTCTGCTAACTGAGCTTGAAGAGGCCAAGTCTGGCGTCCCATGCAGTGCACAGGTTGTACTTGTATTTTTAACTCTCGGCTTCATTGCCAAAAGGATCATAGCGTGAGGAAACCACTGCCAGGAACAGATGTGTCATGTCCCCACCTCTTATATGATAATGGATTTCAGTGTAACATTCAGGACCACTCTAGAGTACAGCGGCGGCAGTATTCTGATGCTCTATTTCAGTAAACAACACAAGTATTATCATCAAAATGTACTCAGAGTATCAAAACCCAAAGTAGTCTTCCTGCAGAAAAATGTCCCTTGTTACTGATGTATTATTAAAATAATACTACTAATACTGTTAATACTATTAATATGGATACGTCAATGTGAAACTAGCATTTCACTGCTGTAGCCGATTGAGATGGAGTTAGTTTTAACTACTTTATACACTTAGGTACTTTAGTCCAGTGGTTCCCAACATAGGGCTCACAACCCTCCAAAGGGTCACAAGATAAATCTGAAGGGTCATAAGATGATTAATGGGATAGGGAAGTAGAAAAAAATATTTAGTTAATCAGTTACTTAAATTAAACCTTGTGAGAAATTCAGAGGGGAAAGCCAAACTCAAAATTATGAACAACAATGCATATATAAAAATGCATTATATTCTATAAACTTAGCCAAAGTTTTGTAGGTACAATTGTAATCTAGTTGTCAGACTTATGTAGTGGAGGACAAAAGTACAATATTTGCCCCGGAATTGTGTTGCAGTATAAGTGTAAAGTTAGAATAAATGGAAATACTCAATTAAAGTATGTAAGTATGTCCTCCTGCCTTTTGCAAGCATTTTTCTTGTTTGATCTTTCTAAAATTACCTAAAACTGTATGTGCAGAACTTGCTGAGTAAATAATATTCCACCATTGGTCTTCCTGTAGTCTGGAGATTGAGATACTCAGGAATCTGGTGAAGATGTATTTTCGATGATGTTTGGATAAAGGAAGGCCACCAAGGTGTTTATGAAAGCAGTCCCTCTACATAAATACTAAGTGTTTGCTTCCATTATCTACTCTATCCAGGAGGCCCTGGGTATGCTGTAGGTGATCTTAAAGCACCAATACAATGAACACTGGCCCATAAGTCTTATATACGGCTGATCCCCTGACTACAATATTTAGATTTCATTCTGTTGGGACTGGGATCTGCAGTCCATCAGTGCAAGTCTCACTGCTGTAAACACTGAGCTTATTTCAGGTGCAGAAGATGAATGTGGACAAAAACAACGCAGCCTTGTACGGTCACAGACAAACCAAAGGTCGGCGTGTGCATGTGTGAACAATGTGAAACATGAAGAAAACCCATTGTTCACTACAGTCTGATTGATTTCTTATGGATTGATTTATAAATAGAGAGTTAGCAGTTAGCAAAGACTGGACACAGTGGGAAACAACAAATAAAATTGGAAATACAGAGTACTTTGATTCATTCAACTAAAACACAAGTGTAAGAATCACAATATGTGGTTTTATGGGAATACATTTCACTGGAGCAGTGACTTGCTGCATTCACGTTGTCACCAACGGACGGCCAGGCTGGGAGCAGTGTCTCTTTCCCAAAATGTCAAATTATTCCCTTGAGTAAACTTAAATTCTTGGGACAAAAGTACAATATTCATAAATTTATCTTCAACTAAAGCTGAGTAAAATATGTTTGAATTTTATTTGGCTAAATAATCACTAGCATTTTTTATATTGAAATTCTGTGTGCCTATTATGATATTTATGTATAAACATTTAATAAATGGGTTACAACACTCAATGAGGTTGTAAGCAGCTGTATGTATTAATGTATTAGCTGACAACTACTGTACAACTCCTCATGTGGGAACCCTTAGCTTAAGGCAGCTGTATAAAAAAGCAATTTAATGGATTCTGTACATAAATAAACACTTAAAATGGCCCTATACATTGCAAAAACAACAGGTAACACCTAATTGACTTGAATCCAACTAAATAGTTATTATGGTCATTTATTTATGTGGTTTCTACTAACATTAGGCCCCTTTTGTTATTGCAGATGTTGTTATATTCTAAACTTTCTTTCTAATGAGGGTGGTCATTCAGCAGCCACACTGCCTGACTCAGGTACTGCTAATAGTTCTCTGTAGATTCTAATGTGATGGGGACTAGCATTAATCTTATTGCGAAGCTAGCAACCACAGCTTGAGCTCTCACAGTACTGTCTCCCCCACCTCTTACAGTGGCAGTTGTGTGTCTGTTACCTGTCTTCCCCCAACCCACATCCTGGTGGAGCTGTGGAATTCCACATGAATTGGGAGTGGATAAACCTAAACACATCTGGATAGCTTTTCAGTTAGACTGTTTTCAATAAAGAAACACAGTTTTGCCAGTGTATGGTACCAAAAGAGCCATAGGCTGATTAGCCTACTCTGAAAGGTGATGCTGCATCATGCATCATCTGACTTCATATTTAGTACAGAGACTGTAAATATACAAAAACACAGCACTGCCCATAGTGCTGGTGTACTCTTAAAACTAACAAGTCACAATTTATAAAGCAAATCGTATCATATTGTTGCTTTGGAAGTAAAATACTAAATGAACTTATTTTAGGTCTTTTGTTTAATTAAAAATCAATATATCAATCAAATCAACCTACTGATTTAGCATTTCAGGGTCCATGAAAATTAACTTCTGGCACCTGGACTGGTTTTGTTTAATGTTAAATTTAATGCTATAAAATGTTGTCTTATGCTGCAATTTATTCTTTATCTGCTGGAAAAGTTAATAAAAACTCAAACCACGTGAATCACCCCCCCTGCTAAGCAGCT
The DNA here is from genome assembly GCA_032362345.1 of Sandelia bainsii. Lineage (NCBI taxonomy): Eukaryota > Metazoa > Chordata > Actinopteri > Anabantiformes > Anabantidae > Sandelia > Sandelia bainsii. Next base: position 23,416,345 of record JAUMHL010000028.1, on the reverse strand, counting down.
TTAAAAGGGTAGTCTTAACTTAGTTGTCAAAATGTCACATATGCTGCCAGTTCAGAGAGATTTGGCAACAGTGACAGATGCACACTGGAGAAACGTTGTGAAGAAACTAGTAGATATCTTTTAAGTATTCTGTTTGATTGGTGCAATCAGTGTTTGAACTACAAGTTAGCAGAGGCCAACAATTTGCTTAACACCTAATTTGGAGAGCACAGGCAACTTTAAACATGGGATTATCTAGAGTGTGATATTAAATCCTGAGTTTCAAACAGCCACTTTAGAAGGGGCACTTATTATTTCTTAACTGTAGTATGATGTTAAATAAATATAATGGGTGTTAGAGCCACTGAAGGAAGACAACTGGAGTGAGTGGCTCAGAATAAACGTAGATGGATGGATGATGTAATGAATTTGCTATCTACTTTCTCTATTAATATGTCCCTGTTAAGCACTGAAACACACTTATACACTGAAACTGAGAATCCTTTCTGCACTCGTCTCTTCTCACCTGGAAGCAGCAATCTCTGCCTTCTGCTTGGCGATGGCTGCAGCCCTCTGGGCCCCCTCCACTGCCCGCTCCACCTTCTGCTTGATCTTTGTCCCCTTCAGCTGGATCACCCTCTTCTTCATGGCCTTCACCAGCATGTTGTTCATGTACTTTCCCTCCTCCTTCCCTCCCTCAGCGAAGGTGGTGCAGCCGTAGCCGTGTCTCTGGTTGTTCAGCCACTCGCCCTCATACTTCAGTCCGCTGGACCTTTCGCTTATTCCATATCCTGAGCGCTTGTCGTTCTTCCACTCGCCCATGTAGACCTCTGTGGTGGTGGCGTCGATGTCGGACTCCACTGGGGGGAAATCCTCAGCTCCAGCTAGGCTCTCGTCCCCAATGCTAATGGTGGAGTTGGTGTCACTGGCGTTGGAGCTGAGAGCTGATTCGGTCCTCAGGAAACTGAGTTTGCTCTTCTGGCTGGACAACGAGGTGCTCGAGTCAGACTTCTTCAGCTTGCCAAGCAGGGAGCTTCTCCGGAACAGGCCCTTCTTCTTGGGTTTCACTGCCTCTGGGTCCACCTGGAGGGTGAGGGCAAAGCCTCCGCGAGATGGTCCCAGCTGAGTAGGGGTAGCGACAGGTGTCTCCTCACCTGAGGTGTTGGTTGTGGTGATGATAGGGATGTCTGGCTGCAGGACGGTGCCGTTGCTATGCTCACTGCGAAGGGAGGTCAAGGAGGTACGAAGAGGGGAGCGGACAACTGCTGCCATGCCATAGGGTACACTTTGACGGACACCGTAGCCATGTCGCATGCCACCAGTGAACTGACCCTGGAACGTACCTGCAAACATGGGAAAACTGGATAAATATTTTTCTTTCTGCAGCACAGACCAGACATGAACACAGTTGTTCAGACTGAAATATGTCATTACCATGACATCTGGTACAAAGAATCAGGGTTCCTAGAGGATGAATCCTACTGACTTTGGCAATTCTGTGACTTTTCATCTGCGTAGTGCCATTGATGAGTCAAAACTTATCTTGTGAAATATCTCAGCATCTATGGATGCACAATATTATATACATACACTAATGGTTTCCAGACAGCAAACTGCACTGTATTTGTTGGTTCCTTGACATTTCTTCTAGTATCAAAAGTGAATGGTTTGCTATGAAACTTGATCACTTTGATGATTCCTTAATGTTAGTGACTTATTTTAAGGATTAACTAAGTTTGAATTTATCCAATAATTCGGTTTATGCTCTTGCAAAATTTATGAGATTAAGTGTCCTAACGACTGTTGAATGGATGGCCGTGAAGTTTGGTTTGGATATTTCAGACGGTGACTCTTGTTAAAATGACCCACACTTTAATTTCTGTCAGAATGTCATGGATATCTTTAGTGTGAAAAGTCTCATTCATTTATGCCCTCACTGACAAATCACCTTAGGATCTGGTCTCAGGCTAAAATTGACACGTGTGGATTAGAGTGACAGCTAGGTCTCAGCCTGTGAGGCCAGAAGGTTGTGGCACTTGTGGGCTATTATTACATGCTGACATCTGGCGCTGTCACATCCCCCATCACAACTTCCACCAAACTGGGCTTAAAGCTGATGAGTCAGCTGTTATGGAGGGAAACCACGGCTGTCATACGAGCACAAACGATATTATTTGTCTAACTTCTTTCGTTTCCTTTACACAGTAATATGGATGAGCTGGGGGATATCCAGATACTGCCAGATGCTCCCAGAGAATATTTAAGCATGAAAATGTCCTGGATTTTTTCTAACATCAACTGAGATAACCACTCAGGTAGAGGAATCTGACATACTGAAGAAAACCCTCAATGGTGAGTGTCGGAAACAAATTCTACCACTCGAGAGGTACAATTTTAAGGTACTTGATTATTTCTATTTTATGGTACTTAAACATAGACTCTAGTACATTTCAGACAGACAGGAACAGAATCAGTCAAGCATTATGACGAATCCCACATAGTCTCTGTTTTAACAAATTTTATTTCAATTGCATGTATTATTCTATCTCTTGAATCATTGTCTAAATCTAGTACCTGCTTCTAAATGTAAGATCTGCCTCTTCAATCAGCTTCGACCTGCTAAACCATTTGTGCCTCAGCAGCTCTGACCATATTTTTCACCTGGTTAAAATCTGTCCATTGCAGTCACACTAAAAGCCTTCATATGATTCTGAATGCTCCAGCTTGAGAACTGTAAGTCCAAATGTGAAACTTCTTTATGCCTTAACTTTTATTTAGTGGCTTACTGTTGATTATTTCAACCTTTTATCTATTAGCACACCCCACTGATGGGTCAATCCCAGTACATACAGTAAATGTGGTCTATCTGTTGTCTAACCTTTTGAAAACGACAGTATCTCTGTTAAATCTCTGTGTGCTCCCTCAAGCACATACTGAGAGAGAGATGCTGCAATTCTCTCTCTCACATCCTCTCTGTTCTCTCTATCAGCCATCCTGACACCCCTGTCTATCCCCTGGTTGTCAGTTCCTCATTCCAGATGCTTTGGATCAGGGCCCAGCAGTCCAAGCCTTTCCTTGTCTTGTTCTCCTGCATATTTGCATCTTATTGTCTATAATGTAAATCATGTTGCTCTGTTCTATACATAGAAACACACACATTACATGTCTGTCTGTTCTGAAATACTTTTGTCTTTGTTTAAATTTCTTTCTTGGGTGTTTTTCCTTCCAATTCATTATATAGTACACATATTTTCAAAACCTTCTACTCCACATTTATTTGATAATCTCAACTTTCAGATTCAGTTTAATAATACACAACAGAAAAAAGTCTGATGTAATTTAAGACATAATATCATTAAATAATATTTAATAATTTTTTACAGAGGTGGTAACTAAGTGCATTTACTCAAATACAAGTTCAGTTTATCAGTAGCAGTAGAGTTTTTTCATTTTATGCTACTTTTATATTTCCTTTACTACAATTCAGAAGGACATATTGTGCTTTTACTTCACTGCATTTATTTTACAGCTTTCATTACTAGTTACGTTTTGCACATAAATATTCTTAAAACAACCACCAGTCTGTACATACATTTTTTTTTAATCATTCATCATCATTAATTCTTTGCCATCGTGTTCACCTTTGAAATTTTGTGGAACCAATCTGGACTAGACTTGTACATTCATGATATCAGCAGCAAATCCAGTACTATTTGAAGTACTAAAATACACTGTTTTCTGAGGGGTGTGTAATTTTAGAGGATCTACTTTTGTACTTCAACTTGAGTGAAGAATTCGAAGTGGTATTTTTACTTGTAATGGTGTATTGTTATAGGGAAATCTTTGCACTCTGCATTTTCCTTGATGAGTATTGAGTTTCTACCACATCTGCATGTTTATATTAAACAGAAAGGTGGTGCTTAAATGTTAATGTGCTCATTAATATAATACAGTTGTTGTTTTAAATTAAATTAGTAATTGTGCACAGTGAGTACTACTTTTAGTGTTTAAGTATATAGATGCTTAAATGTTACATACATGCCTTTGACTTTATTTTTAAACTGTGGTATGGCTACTTTTACTTGAAATAAAAAGTACAGTCCTATTTCCACCACTGTTGTTTCTGCACCATTACACTTTTAAAAGCATCAGTATGTGAATCTCACCTCCATCAGCATATGTTTCTGTTCCATATCCGTCCTGAAGCCCATTATTCCATGTTCCTTCATACTTGGCTCCACTACCAGTACTGATCCGGATGCCATACCTCCCTTTGAAGCCATGAGTCCATTCCCCTTTGTAAATCCAGTGTCCTTTGGTTTCTACTCCCAGACCGTGACGTTTCCCTTGCGACCAGTAGCCCTCGTAGGTGTTTCCGCTGGGCCAGGTGTAGACTCCCACCACCTCGAAGCCGTAGTTCCATGATCCGGAGAACTCGCCCTGGCCTTTGGGTCCGGTGCAGATTCCGTGGCCGTGGGCTTTGCCCCCCTCCCAGCCTCCACAGTAAGCTCCTCCGTCGTCAAACTCAAAGCGCCCTCCACTCATGCCTCACCGCAGCACAATAACGCAGATCAAAAAGTGACGCTTGTTGTCTTCTGTTACCTGGCTAAAGATAAAAATCCCCGTCAGTCTGACCTCACCTTCACCTGACATCAAAACTGACTGGACATATCCTTGGTGCTCAACTTGAGGGGGGTTCTTCTTTTGGAGTTGGTTTGGGGATTTCTGAGCGTGTCCATGAAGCTCCGGGGCGCACGTCACACTTCACTGAAACTTCACTTAGTTTGATCTCCAGGTTACTCCAGTGATTTCTTCTTGCATTCGTCGATTTCACACTTCGTAGTTTCCTTTCACAATCAGTTATGCTGTGTTACAAACTTGGAGCCACTCAGTGGTTATTAATTAATAGAGTTCTTCCCTTTTTCATGTCTTGATAAGCCAGAGATCTTACATGGCTCTTTCCAGGTGGCCACAGAGAAAAACCCCTCTCCCCCTGTCCCTGCCACCCAGCTATCTCTTGACAGTCGCTGCAGTTGGAAATATTTTAGCAGACCTAACAAGGCGACCAACCACACGCACACACACACATACACACACACACACACACACACACACACACACCCTTCCAAAAATACAACCCAATCCTTACTCTGCTGTCTGCAAGGAGCCAGAACAGAGTCTTGCCTCTTGGGGACTGAAGTACACTCAGCCATTCAGGAGTCTGCACATATACATTATATACATAGATAATTCAGTTTGAACAGAATGACTTAGAATGCAGTGGTAATCATAACTTTATTTATGCACATATTTATTTCTTATGGTGTAATTTTAAGACATTATTATAGTATATTTAGATATATACATCTCATTTTACTATAACATTTGCACTACAAGCTCATTGAATACAATAACTTTCATAAAAAACATATTTCAATAGAAGCTTACTGGATAACTGCAGGAGGATATTTGTATAAGGTGCAATTTACTGCTAAAATATCCACTCCCATAAAATGAGTGGAGATTAATGTTACACATTACATTATTCACTCACTTCTCTCCCTCTGCTGGGAACAGTCAGCAACTACAACTACACAGATGTTTTAGTGTCCTCTGGTGACTGGACTAAACATTTTGGACACTAATGTAATGTTGGAAGAACAAGTTTGCTTGAGTGAACATACCTATTCTTTAATGTAAATAAATTAATGAGATACAATATTGGATAGTACAAAAGGAATTTTAATAATATGCTGAGCCAGAGTCGTTGTGTAGGCTATATCTTCTCCTCTTTACTGCTTAAAGAATTTCAGTTCTTTCATGGTGAGTTCTGATATTCTGACGTTTTATGTGTCTGGATATGCAGCGTGTGCATCACTGTATTTCAGGCTGAGGTAGTAATGTGAATAAAAGAGACAGGACGATAATGTTAAATGATTTGTTTTTTTAAATTTATGTACACAACTGTTATAGTTTCATTTGAATATGCTGCGTCCTCCATAATGACAGTGAAAATTGTGGGGGATGTGCATATGCGTGTGAAAAAGTGTTTTTAAGTGGTGAACATGAAAACATGTGACAACATAAATTATAATAATAAAAATCTTAAAACTAGATTTTACAACTGCAAGACACCTCCTGCAACATGGCTTCAAAAACTGCTACTAATACAGAACCTGCCTTAATTGTGCAATTACACTGTTTTGTAAAAGTTTGTGGCTAACATCAGAATGATCAGAATTGTAGCTGGAAACCACTGTTTTTGATGGAATAGCTACATAGATAGAGACCCATCATCAACAAACATTAGTCCTGTGTTCCAATGAAACATTGTGTTTGCTAATACGAGTTTCAAAATTTAAAAGGCTTATGATCATTTTTTATTCCTATTTCTTGCACCTATTTCAATTATGGTTTGGTGGGAAGTGCTGACAACTCATAGACAATGAGCCTGAATTAGACACAGCTTTAAAAGGACCCCTGTACATTTATATTAATTTCTTTTGACTTTCACTTAAATGTGGCTTTTTGCGTGAAATGCTGGATCATTTGTCCTGTTTGAGTCTCATTGAAATGAAACAGTTTAAGAATTTTAGACGTAGAACTTCCAGAAACTCATATGCATACTGTACATGAAAAGTAACTTGGGGTCCCAATTGCATGCTGCTTTTTTGTGAGTATTACAAGCTAGAAATATTGTGTATTACTGATGTAATATATACTTTAAACTGATTAGCTTCTTTAAGCTTAAAAAGTCTTAGTACTAGAATTCATGTGCATGTTCAGTTTGCATGTAGTTGTTACTGTATGTAGCCTACAATGTAAAATATAACTTCATTCTAACACAACTAAATGTTACCTGGGTAAAGGTTGCGTCAGCTATTGCCTGATTTAATTTAGTATGTTAATTTACTGATTATGGTTACTTGGTAGTTCTGGTAACTTAAGGGCCTACTAAATTTTTTTTTTGTCTATTTGAAGTTAACTCTTTAAACTGAGAAAAATAACCATAGTTCTGTAGCTAATATGATGAAACGGCACACTAGAGTCAGCACAAAACCGTCACATTAAGTTGCTCCTGCTGACTGATGAATTCTCAGTGTACTAGAGACTAAATTCAACACCAGTGTTACTCATGATTTGCACACAATACTTTTACTATATATTAAAGACAAATAGCATGTTCACCATGAACATTTTTCTTAAAAAAAAAACAATATTTGGGGCTAATATTTTAAAAAATATTAGTCGATTCCACAAAACTGCTGAATGAGAGTTGTGGGCATTTTTCTTCCTCTTCTTTGTAATACTTTCGAATAATTTTAATATTCTTTATTTAATAACAGATACTCCTCTCTTTTGTCCACTATTTCCCGCGATGTCCACCTTAAGGAACACAGTAACCACTGAAGGGAAACTCACTTCATTTGGACTTTCTCCATGTAGTTCCACCTCAGAAGTATACAGCTATCTCCACTGCTGACATTATACACATATCTGTAAAATGGGTTTTTGTGTTTGGATTATTACTGTATATATTTATATACACATTACATAACTGTTGTCCTTACAGGAGCCACTTGACCTTCCAGTGCAGCGCTCCCTCCGCCGCTCTCCACCGCGCATGCTCGTAGCGTAGCTCATCGTGTGATGTCATCGGGTCACACATTGATTTAATTGTAAGTGCAGCAGCATGCTCGAGTAAGTAGATACCTACGTATGGATTAGGCTGCGTGTGTGTGTCTGTGTGCATGTGTGTGTGTGTGTGTGTGTGTGTGTGTGTATTTTTTAAATCTCTGTTTTCATTCGGAGGTGAAGCCGATTTCAGCACCGGCGCTGTCCGATACTGACGGATGCTGCTGCCGCGTGAACAGATGATGCTGAGCAGGAGCTGCTGAAACCCTCCTCTCTCTCTCTCTCTCTCTCTCTCTCGCTTTCTGTGTGAGTGTCTCTCTCTCTCTCTCTCTCCTCTTCGCTCCCTCCTCGCTCCTCTCCTCCACACGCACAAAACGCTCTGTCATGGCGTCTTCCAACCATGTTACCCCCACCAACTGTAGCTGGTGGCCCATCTCAGCCATGGATGAAGACGGCAAAATCACAGACGGGGAGGAGTGCGAGGAACCGACGGCAGAGCCCAAACCCTTCAGTAAAGACAGGCTCGTTTTGTACCACTGGACGCAGTCTTTCACCTCCCAGAAGGTAAAAAAAACCGGAGAGCAGAGCTTGAAAATGGAGGTGGCTCCACGTCTCTTTGCATGACATGATGCTTCAGCGTGGAGCTCCCTGCGTTTCTTTCTTATTGTGATCAAGGCGTGTGTTGTGTTCATGTTTGTGCCTGCACATACACTACCTCCATATGAATATGAATATGATCCTGCAGCTGGGCAGATCTCCCCAGCTGAGCGCTGCAGCATGGGGCTCATTTCCTTCAACATGCATCAGGATTTTGCATTTACGTCTCCATAAATCCTCCTTCATATGTCATCAGGTTCAATCCTTTATTAATATGTTGAAGCTACGTAGTTTTGTCTCCTCACAGCTGCTGAATGTGGTTTCAACCTATGTGCTCTGACACATGACAAACTAAATAATTGATTTAAATGATGTGCAAAACAAAGCAAAGGCAGTCCTCCCCCCTCTGCAGCTGCATCATACCATATCTGATCATTTTAATGTCTACTTTAAACTACCTTGGCACACAACAATCTGTACCTTTCTTATTAAATGGCTGATCAAAATGTCTTTTGGTCATTCAAAACTTTGCATTACTCTGCAACAGCATGTTATATAAAGGGGAACTCTGCCAATTTTCCACACAAAGATCAATTTACCAGTCATGAGAAATGCTGCTCAGTGTGGGAAAACAAGCTTGTCCGTGTCTGCAGGAGTTAAGGCTGGCGAAATGTCACAGCGATGTCACCTGGGGGGTTAGGTTAGAAAGTCTTCGTTACAGAATGTGGTTGTGGAGTTGTTGTATTTAAGTAGGAGGAGGTGCTTCGGTAGTTTGGTTCAGGTTCTGAAAGTAAAAATGCATGCAAAACACTATACTGACTAGATCAACATTAAATTCACCCAGCACTATAAAAGATGAATAACTTCATTAGAAAATGTCTGGCTCTGTAGTATTTACAGGCTGCAGCTGAAATAGATTTGAGCCAAGCCGTATGGGTATTGTAGTATTTCAACTCAAGAGACTCCCGTGTTTTTATGTTGAGTCAAGCTGAGGATATGATGTTAATAAAATCCTTAAATGGAGGGAGAAACTTCCACTTCCAGTTCCCCTCAAAGTACGGAAGCTCAGTGTTCACCTGCTGGAGCACCACATTCACTGTTATGTTGGTTGGCATGCCATCATTTGCTCGCTGACCTCTGTATGCGCCTTATGTGTCAGACTCCTATGATTTAAGCATTTGTGAGTTTTAGAGCCGAAATGATTACTCAATTAAATGACAAATCTATCAACAGAAAAATAATCAGCAGTTTAGTTTTTGTCTTATCTGATAATAAGCTGAGTATCTTTGGGGCTGTTAATCAGAAAAATCAAGTGCGTTGATGACTTCCTTTTTCACTTCCTTTAAACCAAATGACAACTCAATTAACGAAACAAAACCCACCAGATTAAAATAATCATTAGTTGTTGCCCTACTGAGTTTCACTCTGCGTGTGTTGGATATTTAATTTCAAACCAAACATTATGATTAGTTACATTGGTTACATCCGCACATGCAAACTGATTTCTGTGTGTTGTCCAGCGTGTGAACCTCTGTAGCACCGAAAGATGCTCTTACAATATTTGTCTACAGTCTTGAGCTCGGTATCCAGTTGGTGCATCAGTTAGGATTCCTGATTGTTGGCTCGCAGCCGGTGAAGTCTGAGTGGCTGATTGTGCCGGTTGTCACTCAGCAGAGGGTAAACACCAGGCTCACTGTCATGATTACCACCTCAGTCCTGGAGCCAGAGGAGCTGGAGTGACTTCACGATTGTGTGTGACTGTGCTGTCAGTGAACAGACTATTGAGCACAATACTCAGGGCAAGAAAAGACTAAATTAGCACAACAATCCTCATTATATAATATTTATTTGTACAATGATGTATGACAGTTGTGATGTGGCTCTTTAGGGATGATATCCAGAGATCCCTCCAGCAGAGCTCTACTGCGTATTTCGTACCTTAATATAACACAAATTATTGCAATGTGATTCGTCTAAATCTTTCTGCCGCACCTTGAATAATGTGTGTTATATTTAGACAATCTTTTGTGACTTGAAAACACTTTAAACAGTGTAAATGTTCTGCCATCAGTAGCTCAGTGGCATTGAGACACTGAGCTACTGATGATGAAGAAGTTGCTTCTCAGACAGATCAACAACCGTTATCTCTGCAGAGACACTATCATCATGAGATGTTTAGGCGATTATTTAAGTCTGTGAATGCCTCAGCAAGTTCCTGAGGAAAGTTAAGCGTCTCACATAAGAGATGCATTGTGAACACAACAGAAATGGTAAAGATAGAGACAGATGGAGCTTGGTGCCCTGGAGCAATGGTACATTTAGAGGCCAGATTCACAGATACACAATACAGAACTGTCAACCTCAGAGCCTGCAGGTTAGAGAATTTACACTTTCAGTACAGCTTCTGTGATTCTGCTGCTTTCATGATGTCAGTAAATGTCATTTAAGAGTTAGCTTTATGTGATCTCCACCCTTATGGTATGGTATATACATTATTGTCAGCACTGATGCACCAATTCATATTATTGCTGCAGCTGGTGGAGTTAGTTCTAAATGCTATATTTTATATATGTTCATATACAGTTACAGTTGGATAATTTAATCAAGTGGTTACTGACCTAGGGGTCTGGCCCCTCCAAATGGTGATTACATAAATCTGAGGGGTCATGAGATTACAGATATTATGTGGCAAAATATATATTTATTTTATTTTTTCCAATTTTTATTTTGTGCAAAATTGAACCCAGTCCTCCAACCTAAACAACCATTTATCCCTACACCCTCTCATACCATCCACTGAAGCATTTCTCAAAAGAGCGCCCCCATGGCAGCAGGCATCTGTTTGAAATTGCACCCTGTTGGCGCCTGCAGGCACCAAAATGGCGTACATAGTAGAAAATTTCATACTGTGCTTGAACTGCGCTTTGTTGACCCAACCTCCTCGCTACAGACGTTTATGAGAGTAAATCTTATGTTTCCTACAGTGGTTAGGGGTCACCTAACTGTGCTGTTTTATGCTGCTGGTAGCTACAAACGACTTCTAGAGTCATACTTTACAGGAGCATAACTTGAAATATTGGAGGCCTATTCTGGGGAAAGGTATGTTTGGCAGAGTTGGTAACGAGTTGGAACAGGTGAACATCTGAAACATGACAGTGAACCCTAGACACAAGAGAAGAGTGTAGTTTAGTGAACTAGAACTGTAAAGTAGCAGTTGCAGTAAGTGTAGTAAAATTGTACATATGCTGAACTTGAGTAAATGTATTTATTACTCTCCACCACACCACAGCAGTAAACACAGTAGAAACATTTAGATGTAACTGTGAATGTATATCGTTAAGTAAAAGGAGTGTTCTTTGTCCCTCCAGGCAACTCAACTACTTGGCATCATTACTAAAGTGTGACTAATATTATTATATAACAAACTCTCGTTGCAACAGTGACTGTGTTACTGGGGGCATTATCAAGGGACACTTCACTTCAAGAGTTGGATTTGAAATATTTGACAATATTTGAAGTAACATTCTTATATAGAAATCCTTGTTTCAGGGTGTAACACTGTTAACTGAGATGTAAAAAGCTATTTTCTTCTTTGACACTGCAGCTGCGTTCATAGATTTGTTCCTCCAGCAAGAATCAGTCTTCCTGCTCTAATTACTGTGCTTGTGTTACTAAATCATTTAGTTTTATTTCATTACACCATGTCTGGTCATGTTCAGCAAAACTCCCATTTTACAGTTCCTCATAAGTGGCCACAAAGTAGCTCTTTATACCCTAGGTGTCATCTTCTTTCATTAATCTTATTCCCACTAATAGCTCTCCATGGACCTTGGTTTATCCTTCACCCCACTAGCAGTGGATCTTGACTGTCCTAGATGTTTTTCCTCAAACTCTGGCACAAAATATCTCATTAGTTTGCCAGGACACACACGATTCAGCTAAGCCTATTTATTCTGTAAGACACAAACACAATCACTTTTTTTTGTCATAAACTAAAAGCCGAAGCCATTAGCCCTGCTTTGGTAACACTGCAGTAACTTTTTCAGCAACAGAAAATGATGCTTGCGAGATTTTTCTTGCTGTGGTTTATATACACTAGTTTCTGTATGTCATCAGTCTTTGTCACGTTTTTGCTGTTTACTTTCTGGATTATGTGTTTACAGCAACAAAATTACTACTAGTTCACCCTGTGCATATTATGGTGTTCATATATTAACATGTTCTCTCATTTATTCTCTGGAACACAGAGGCAGATGTGCAAACCTGCATTCAAATATCGCTTTTTAATGTCTCATCTTTCTTGGTCGTCAGCCAGAAAATCCAGTTGTGCGCCTTTAAGAATCTGCAGCTAAGCTTTGAAATGCATTATCATCCACCTTCCAGGAAATGAAATGACAGTAAACCTGTGCTCATTATTGCAGGTGCGTCTAGTCATCAATGAGAAGGGTCTGGTCTGTGAGGAGAGGGATGTGAGCTTGCCGCTGCAGGAGCACAAGGAGCCCTGGTTCATGAGGCTGAACCTGGGCGAGGAGGTGCCTGTCTTCCTTCACGGAGACACCATCATCAGTGACTACAACCAGATTATAGATTACCTGGAGAAAACCTTTGTGGGAGGTACGGTACAGTATTCTCTACTCTATTCACTCGACCCTGTTACCATGACATTTTTATAAAAAATAATCTAAAATTATTTCACCTATTGTTCTTTAATAATCTGAATGTTTATATACATAATGTATTCAGGCAAGTCAAGTCTTGTCTGAAATTAAATGAGTTTTCAAAGATAAAGTGACGTTCTTTATTAAATGGTAAGGAATTCATTAAAACATTTTTTTAAGTATACTTTTTTAAGGTTTCTGAGTATTTGTTACTGGGTTGCGCCAAGCACAGCACACAACAAATACAAAATTTCATAAAAAGTGTATCTTTAATGCCTGAGCTAGACAAATCAAATATCCGATGGTTTGTTTTTCATACATAAGGGAAAATGATAAAATGAACGGTCAGATTTTCATAGACAGATGAACTCACCATGGAGACAAATTTAAATGGTTGGACCCCAACTGACAGTTCTCTAAGCCTGTCCCAGTCCAGCCCAGTGTACCCACCTTAACTAGGCACAGAAAGTTCTGTGCAATAGGTTGTGAGAGGGAAAAACAAGTCTTACAGTATGATACTAGAAATAACTAGCTCTATACTGCAAAATAAGAGCAATGCTGTTTCCCGTCTCTCCTACATGGATCAGTTGGCGAGGATGCTGACTTTTTTACCTTGGACACAAACGTTTAGCCTCTGTGTTTTACTGTAGCACGAAATAACATAGTCAACATGTCATTAAAGTGTAGACATTCAGCTTTGATTCAAGGAGTTTAAAAAAAGTATTTGATGAACCATTTAGGAATTACGGTCATTTTAAGGCACTCTCCTCCATTTTCAGAGGCTCAAATGTAACATACACTACTCACAAAAAGTTAGGGATATTCAGCTTTTGAGTGAAATTTCAGGATGAACCTAAAATGCACTATAACCTTTACAGGTGAACTTAATGTGACCTTCCCTAA
>JAUMHL010000028.1:23368098-23402473 GCA_032362345.1 Sandelia bainsii | reverse complement strand
CATTGCATGCTTCTACTTAAATGCCCTACTTTCATGATATAATATCACTGTAGTGTGAACTTTTTAAGTTTTCCATACATTTCACCTGAAAGCCAAATATCCCTAACTTTCTGTGAATAGTGTAATTACAAACATAAGGTTTGTTTTTAATACTTGGATGAAAATCTTTTGCAGTTGATGACTGAAGCCTGAAATCTAAAAACCATGGACATGACTAAATGTTGAGTGCCATACCAGACCTTTACAGCAGCTGCCTTCCGCTGCTGCTTGTTTGTGTGTTTTTCTGACTTCAGTCTTGTCTTTCATGTGAAAAACATGCTCTGTTTAGTTGAGATCATATGACCAACTTGGCCAGTGTAGAATTTCCCATTTTTTCTTGCCTTGAGAAACTCTTGTGTAGCTTTTACTGTATTTTATATGTATATAGATCATTATCCATCTGCAGTATGAAGCAGTGTCCTATCAGTAGCATTTGGCTGAATCTGAGCAGACAGTATGGTCCTTACACCTCAGAACTAGTCCTGATACTTTTATCTGCATCAATAAACACCAGTGACCCAGTTCCATTAACAGCCGTCAGGGGCATATTTAAGAGCTTTTGCAAGATGTTTCCTTCGTCTGGAAACATTAAAAGATAGTGGGAGACAATGTCTTCAGCAACTCATGGATCTATTCTTAGCTTAGACTACTAGCTACCTACTGCAGAGAAAATCTGGTAGAGACGTGAACGTGCCAGAACTTTGGTGACAAAGCTACTAATGTTATCGAAGTAAACTGCACGTGTTGTGAAATAAAGCTTGACAGGGGTCACAGCAGTAACCCAGTGAAGTTCAATCTGCAGAGTACAGACCCCAGTAGATGCTAGAGAAAATATCAGCCTGCATACTCCCAGTGTGTGAATATAGGGTAACAAAGACAATTGGAAGCTTTTCGAGGCCATCTGTCCTTATACAGTGTGTGTCAGTGTGTACTGTAGTGTGAGGCTATGTAAGTCTTGCAACCATGTCTGTGCACCAGTGTGACTAAGATGAAGCCCTCAGATTAAGTGGAACAAAATTGGAATGATCCCTTGGGAGAAATTTGTGGCTGTTGCTAACAACACAGATACAAATGAGCGAGGGAAATTAATGATTGAACAAGCAATTATCACTAAAACACAGAGTACTACAAATACATGAGTAAATAACAATACCACAGCTATTCATACGAAGATGCAGGAATATATAAAAGATTTATCAAGATGTGAAATGCGCATTTTGAGGCTGCGACATGACTCAGACTCAGGTGTGACGGCCATAAATGTCATCCCCTGCCTTTGCAGAGTGAGCAAATGTTAGGATACATATGCTGAATCCTGTTATCTGTCTGTACTGTGTTATAGTGGGTTATCTGTGGGTTGGCTGTTCTGTGGTTTTGCCAGTTGAGACTTTATGCTGTTATGTAATGTCCTGGGAGCCTCAAACCAGTAAGGGCCTGAGAGAATAACTGGAAATCTCCCTTTGTCTTAGTTTAGTTAGTGGTCGCTCTTTCAGAGCAGTTATGCTTGAAAGCTTTGCAGAAGATCTGCTTCACTGCTTGCTCATTGATAAAAGGCTGTTTATATTTATTATTCACGTGTGTATCATTGAATATGTTTATCAGTTAATACAGAGATGACCGTTTTGAGTTTCACTCCTAAGCATGTGCTATAATGACAGACGCTGATTGGTTGTTTTAGTAACACATGCAGACATAGGTGTTCATGGGATATGTTATGAAGTAGGAATCCTGTACGGTTGCTAGTTCACTGTAGAGAAATAAAAGTTGATACATATAGCACGTCGTTGTCAGACAACTGATTTCCTAGTATCACTGTGGAAACTCAACAGGCTACAAGGCTGGAACTTGACTGTTGTGTTTGATATCTTTTTCTCATCCAGAACCATTCGTTTAAGCTATTTGTTACAGCTCTGCATGCAGGTAATTGCAGGATTCTTTTATAGTTAGTGTCTTAGTAGAATCTGCAACTATGAGATCATTCAGTGTAATACACTGGTAGAGTTAAGTCTTACAGATGTGCGTTTCCTCTGTGTGTAAATCCCTAGTAAATGCTGATAATGTGGGCTGCAGCTGGCTTGGAAAAGTGCAGATGTCTCAGGAATAGTAGCATAGTGCCATTTCAGTCTACTTTACAGTGTTGTTGAGATGCAGCAGATGTTCCTGCTGTGTGAAAACTGTTTGTTGACTGAGTGCATGTCACGTTAAACCTTACCTTTGTCTCCAAGAAAGTTGGAGGTAGCCTTTCAGATGGGTTTGACCTCAACATTCCCACCACAGTGCTATAGCAGAACACCTACTGGACCACTTCATGGCAAATCGGTCCTGGGACTGATTACAGCTTTCTGCAGCTCTGCCAGGTGCAGCTCCACTCTTTGCAAAGCATCTCCTTTGGCCTGAAGTTTCTCAAGCGGTCAGTGGACTCACTCTTTTGTCAGTGATGCTGTCCCTGCATTTGGTGGGCTGTGACCCTGCACAGATTTAAAAGCTCTCTCTCCTCTTCTAACCTATTTCACTCTCAATACTGAAATTCAGCAGCAGGTCATTATGCTATTATTTTTTATTTTTATCTTGATTGTCCTTGAATTTCATCTCATGGGGTTAAACAGTTTTTAGTTTAAACCGGTTCATGTGTCCACTGAACATAGTGAATTCTGTGAAGTTTGTTAGTCTACAGGTGATATTTTTCACATCTCTTCAGTGTTGCTTTGTGTGCGTTACACAGAGAGAGGGCTGTTATCTGTTACCAGGTTGCCATGCTTTGTGTCTGTCTAGCAGCCGAGCCAGTGTGTCATACTGGGGTTGTGTAGCAACCAGCGTGACGACGGCTGCTTCGAAACTTCAGGGAAAGTTGATGAAAAGATGTCATTTAAACATTTTGTTGAGTTTGTATCACTGCTTTTCTGTGGTTGTGGCTGTCTCTCTGATATTGGTGTTTTCATGTGGGCGTCTCACCCCGCAGACTCCGTGGCTCAGCTGATTCCTGACGCAGACTCGCCTCTCTACGAGCGTGTGCAGCAGTACCGTCAGCTGCTGGATGGTCTGCCCATGGACGCATACACGCACGGCTGCATCCTCCATCCAGAGCTCACCACTGACTCTATGATCCCAAAGTACGCCACTGCAGAAATACGTAGTAAGTGAACAGCTCACTGGAATGTGTAGGCACGACTGTTTACAGCTCATTAATTACAAGATGAACAGTGGATATTATACAGTCTGTTAGCAGTTCATTAGCTACACCAATCTAATACTACAGTCCTGCAATACATCCTCCATGTTCAAACCGTTTTAGGGTGGTGTTGATTGACTTTATTGTTCAAAGATCTACTGTATGGTAGCTGATGATGTGGAAAATGCATTTTTGGGGATGTATTTGAGCTGCTGTGGAGCTGTACTGATACAAAATATGTTTTTATGAGATTTGCAGATCATTGTTTTCATGTAGATTTTACACAGCTTAGCGAATTGGGGTTCTATTTATTTAGTAGTTCTCAAGTCTCCTTTTTAAAGAGACACAACAGTTATATGGCTGTTGTTATGACATGATATGGAAATCACTAACTTAATGTTTAGCAATGTGGTGTATTTTTTTGTTTATAATATGTTTTTAATGTAAAATCTTCAAGAAGTAACTAGTAGCTGTCAGATCAATGTAAGAGAGTTAACTCGTGTTCCGCTGCATTTCATAATACAAAGAATTTATTTTATTTTATTTATTTATTTTATTTTATTTGTTAATATCTTCGGTCACCATTTCCTGACAACAGACACTGATAAATGTGTTTATGTGAAGAATGTTTAGATTAACAACATAAAGTCATTTTTTCATGTAGTTTTTTATTTTTTACACATAATATGAATAAATTCCAGTGTTTTAAACTCTTCTTCTGAACATTTCTAAGCACTGGAGTGAACGAGTTTCAACTGTGGGACCAACTGGTCTGCTAAACAAAACAGAAGAGAGGCATTATTAATGCAAAGCTATTCATCTTCCTTACAGCATTTTCCACATCATCGGCAAACAAATCCCTGTTTTTATGTGCACGCCGTGATTAGCATACTGTGTAATTTGATGCTGCTCAATAGCAAAAGCCCTTAACGCAGCACATTGTGGTGATGCAGGTTTCTACATCCCAGCAGCAGATATCAGACACTTCCAGTAGTGTTCTTTACATCAGGTAAGGGGCTGGACTAAACCAAAATCTTCAGCAGAATGAATTATGAATTATCCAGTAAAACCTGTGTTGTCTGTAGTTACAATGTGTTTGTTTTATGTTTATTTAGTTTTGCACTGGTGTTAAAAGCAGTATTGTCTGAATTTTCTGTTACAGACTAAAGGGAAAATCCACATAAAGTATTTTGATATTTCACTGTTCATTTTGAGGTACTATTCATAGTTTCTTATGGCAAACTATAAAAACCTACTGTCACTTACTTGAAGAGACACTACAATAAATAATAATCATATGTTTCAACCACAAATTGATTAAATCTAACAGTGTACAGATGTTCTTTAAAGGAGAAGGCTGTAGGCTATTGTTTAATTTTTACAAGTGTTTTTTTTATAGTCGCCAACAATGCATTTGTTGGCGACTATATTTCAGTTGTGGATGAATCCACATTTACTGCACTAGGACAGTGTGTATTCATGGTCATGAAGAAACATGTCACCGCAACAGTGTGGCTCAGTAGCTCATTTTTACAGCACAGAGGTATAATACTTGTTAGGAGGATTCATTGTTGGTTTTGGTCTTTTCATGGGATTATTGACAATAAGAACAATATGGAGTAGACAGAGTGTCTAACACCTCTGGACAGTCAGATACTTCCACGGAGGATCGAACACCCTGAGGTCTACAGAGGCTTTGTTTTGTGCAACAGAAGCAGAGTTTGGAAGATGTAGTGTTATCTATCGAGTTTTTTTAGTCCCTCGACAGTACATAAGAAAGAGTTAATGTGTCCTTTGTGTGTGATTTCAGGACACCTGGCCAATGCTGCGACAGAGCTGATGAAGTTAGACCATGAGGAGCCTCAGCTGACAGAACCGTACCTGTCCAAGCAGAAGAAGCTCATGGTGAGTTCATGTTACAGTTAATGTTTATTATTATGTATTATGTATTATTATATTATGTTTATTATCACTGTAATTGTTTAAGGGAAAAGGTACCAACAAACTGAATCCCACTTCAAGTTACATCAGTGTTATTTAAAGGGAATAATGAATGGATTATAATATACTAAAGTATTGTTAACATGTTAATAGGGCCTTCATTTTTCAATCAAGGTGAAAATTCAGGAATGCTTTCATGCTATTGTGTAAATGTTAAAGCATTATATTCACTTTAAAAGCCCGAAATATAAGCAGAAAACATAATAAATAACAATATATGATAATATATAATAATATTATTATAATAAAACTAAACTGGCAGCAAAATCACTTGACATGCAAGTGCAGACAAGCCACCATTAGATTTTTTGTTTTGGCAGTGCTATTATGACCATATATATATTTCTTTCTCTTTATTAAAATACAACTAGAAAATATAGAAAATATGTGCACAAAAAATATCAAAAATACAGCTACTTTAGGCTAAAGTGACAAATATTGAGTGAGATCTAGAGACAAAAATAGGAGTGAAAGACCTTTGAAAGGTTTCTCAGTTTCCTGATCAGGAATGAAAGGAGAGGAGGACTTTTTGTGTTTGTAGTTGTTCTAATGTAAAAACTGAGAAATAAATAAATATGGACATCAGAACATTGCTGAAAAACTCATCCAATAGTGGCCTAAGACTTTTGCACAGTGCTGTATGTTTTCATTTTTTTTAACATTAACATTTTTTTATCATGTAAGTGACAGCTACAAATCAGATGTCACTTTTCTTAAAGCTCTTGGATGAACATGTAGTCCACATTTAACTCCATAACTGCACTTTAGGAGATAATAATGATACTTGCTGGTTTGCCTCTTGATATAAAAGCGTTTTGTTGTTTATTGTCTTGTTTTTTTTTAATGGCCGGCAGGCAAAAATCTTGGACCATGATAACGTGAACTACCTGAAGAAAATTCTGGGGGAGTTAGCCATGGTTCTAGATCAAGTGGAGGCAGAACTGGAGAAAAGGAAACTAGAGTATCAAGGTATGACCAAATTATTATCATCTATCTTAATGGCCCAAAAACATGTTCCAAATATTTAATATTTATTCTGACTTTTATTTTTTGCTCGCACAGGTCAGAAGTGTGAGTTGTGGCTATGTGGACCTGACTTTACACTAGCTGATATCTGCCTCGGAGCCTTGTTGCACAGGCTCAAGTTCTTGGGACTTTCTAAGAAATACTGGGAGGACGGCAGCCGACCTAACCTGCAGTCCTTTTTTGTTCGCGTGCAAAAACGCTTCGCTTTCCGCAAAGTCTTGGGCGACATCCACACGACCCTCTTGTCCGCAGTCCTACCTAACGCCTTCCGGATGGTAAAAAAGAAGCCGCCGTCCTTCTTCGGGGCCTCTTTTCTCATGGGCTCGCTGGGAGGGATGGGCTACTTTGCCTATTGGTATTTAAAAAAGAAATACATGTAGTGAATGCTCTCTTGTTGTGTTCAATGTCTGTGTATTTGTGTGATGTTTCAACTTTTCTGTAATGTTTTATGACTGCAGGAAACATAATGAATCTATATATATAGAACACTATTACTTACCTGGGTGATCAAAGAAATATTAAAACATTCCATAGTAATAAATTCTTGACAGCACATTTTCTGGTAATCAAGGCCTTCATCGAGTTTCATTTCTGGAAACTTCCAGCTCTCGTGTCTGCAAATCCTTGTTTAACTTTTGTTGGAGGCATGCACTAGGTCCACTTATACTGAAAACTTGTAGTAGAAACCCAGAGAAAATGTTAAACACAGTAACACCAACAGGGGTTAACTGACCTTCGCATGCCACTGTTAAAGTCATTATTCATACCTGCTCTTCACTCCTCCATCTGCCTGAGGTTTAACCAGTAAAACCACAGGAAAGTGTACATGACAAATACTCTCTGATAAGTGCTGTGCTGCCAGAAACTGCCAGACGAAATGGTGAAAGGATGGAGGCAAACTATAACGGAACAGTCTGACATTTTGGGAAATTCACAGCTTTTGCTGCTTTTTGGTTGAAACTAATAAGAAGATTTATACCACTTTCATGTCTGTGCACTGAATATAAAGCTAAGGCCGGGTGAGGGTTAGCTTAGCTTAGCATTAAGAAACAGTTAACCTGGCATTATCTAAAGGTTAAAAAATCCACTTACCAGCACCTCTAAAGCTAAAGCTCACTAATTGACATTTTATCATTTGTTTAATCTGTGCAAATACATTAATATTGTTGTTTTACGTAGGACATAATCTTCTTAGATGATGCTGGACAGAGTTAACTTTGGATAGAGCCTGATTAGCTATTTCTTAACCTTTGTCTGTGCCTCTTATCTATGTATGTAACTTTGTATGTTTATTATAAGATACACTGTAAAGTATCAGATTGTCTGTAAAACAATTCTCCAGCCATCTTTGACCCTGAAGGCTGACACCATCATACATGGTATCATACATGCAGGAACCTAGCAGCTGGTTAGCTTAGCTTAGCATAAAGACTGAAAACAGAGGGAACCAGCTAGTCAAACCATCCCACAAGGACTTCTGACAAAATATATAAGCAACTTTCAGTGTTCACAGTTTATACATGTTACAAATGTAATGATAATATATGAGTGGAACAAACTGGAGCAGGCCGTTTCTCATTTCCCGTTCTGATGCTAAGCTAGGCTAACAGGCCGCCGACTATAACTTCAGGACTATCAGACATGAGTCTGCCATTGATCTTCTCATCTTATTTTCATGAAGAACACAAAGGTGGATCTCCCAAAATGTTGAACTGTTTCTTTTAAGTGTATACACACAACAACACTCACACACACAGACACACATGTGCTCAGTCAGTTTATTTAGAGCACCACCACAGATCACACAGCACACAGTGCTCCATGATCACTCGCTTTGTGGCTGAGCAGGAGTTCAGATGTTACACTCGGCCGAGCTGGTAGGAAAACCATAACTTCTGCATCTCTGGCATCAGGTTTAGAATGTGGATTTCATTGCATGTGTACTTCCTTATTGTGCAAGCATTTTTGTGACAGCTGGTCACTGACGAGTTCGTGTCGCCCGGAGGCAGAATTTACGACCACTACCAAACATCAAACCACAGATTTGTAAATGTGACCTTTGAAGCACCTGCACTGTTGGTGTGTTGGACGTGGACCCTCAGCAATACTGAGCATGGGAAAAACAAAAAATCACTGGATTCTACTGCTGCCGTTTGTCGCTGACTCCTCCTGACAGATGCAAGATTGTTTTTACAGATAGATATTTTTGATTATGCATTGTCTTTTATTTTACCGTGCTGAATTTTTAATGAGCTTAGGTTAAATGAGGGGAACTGTGGGAGGAAAATCTGACTCATCTAAAGGCTATGGGAGTATAAGGAGGAGAAAGAAAAAGTCTTTCCCCCATTGGCTAGCCTTGCCAGTTGTCTTGTGACCACTCATGAAGTTGGCTTTTCTTGCTCTGTTCACCCTTAGCAGAAGCCTTCCTGCTTTTATTTAGTCAGAGTTTAACATGTTATAATTTGTGCGCTCTTTAGGTTTAACTCATCATGTGAAGTGATGGCTGGAGTTGTAAGCTGCTTTTTGGTTTTCCAGCTGGCTGGTTACTCTCAGTTTCTTGCCGTCATTAAAGGATAATGAAGGTCATTTCTGTGAGTTTTTCAGTTGAGAGACAGGACTGCTGCAGCAGACAATGTTGAACCAAAGACGATGATCAGTGCTCCTTTAATAGCAGCGTGTCCGCGCTGTGTCATATCTGATCTGTTCACGTCAGATTTTCATTAAGAAAATTCCACTAGAAATGTAGAAGATGTTGCTCGTTGTGTCCAGTTTCCTGTTTGATGTGGAGGGTAAAGGCCAGCCATGCATATTTAACAGTTTGGATTTAATCCTTTATGTCTGAATGTCTGGAAGACATTTAAGATTATAATTAAAAATGCATTACACAGTGAGCTTTTTGGTTTCTAATTGTTCTTGCATGAGCAGCAAAAGAGAAGATTAAAAGAATATATCGGAATTCTATCACAGGTTTTGAAGTAGGTGAGATGACACTACAATGTACATTTCATAATGTAACCACAGAATTAGCTTTATTGTTATTTACGTCGACTTTCCGATGCTCAAACTTCAGCCTTCTTTGTTCATTGATGACAGCAGATGACACTTTGGGGGGAAAAGCGCCAAAAAACGTCACAACCAGCCACTCATTGTGAACACTTGGTACATTTTGATTAATGCAAGCACACCTGTTGTAACCTCACTGCTTCTTCAGACTGACGTCATGCTACCTGACGGGTTGATCTGTACTTCTACTTAGATCACACAAAGAGTTCAAGTCGAGAGGTCCTAGTTGTGATTTGTGGCCATTATATTTCACTATAGTATTTTTTTATTTTGTACTTTTTATTTTATATATATATATATATATATATATATATATATATATGCATTTCTTTATGGTGCTTTTTATGATGTTTGTTCATAAGCCTTAATTTATTCAGTTGCCATCAATGACAAATAAAAAATGAAAATGGAACGAAGACATTCTGGCTTTTCTTTTGACAGTTATTTGCTTGTGTCATTAATGTTTTAAAAAAATACTTATTCCTTATACCTAAGTTTACCAAACTCTCCTTTGGTTCTGATGTACGTCTTTGAGCAACAGTTTGGTTAATACCTCAGTTTTAGTTTTTTGGGGGGTTGTGGGCTTTTGAAACATGGCAGACCTACACTCTGTACTGTTCCTGAACACCTCACAACACTACACTCTGCGGTTGTAGTATGAACACAGCACAGTACATACTACACTTTCTATACAGGCACAACTTGGAGCCTACAAGAAATATCTGATTTCTGGGATACTGTTGAATTTGAGAGGGTCAGAAAGCTGCTGTTAATATGTGGGAGACTCCACCACCAGAGACCTTGGATGTCTGCAGCATGCTCTCCGAGGGATGGGTGGCTGAGGTGGTGTTGGGGCTGTCTTCTGGAACACACCCTTACAAGCTACCTGACAATGCTTATTACTGGGATAATATGGTTTTGGCGTATTCATGGAGTTGTTGACAATAAGGAAAAAAAAAAGAATTTAAACAATTTGTTGGTTAAAATAAATCTGCAGATATTTTCATATTCGGTTAATAGTTTATTTTCAAGAACAAAAGTCAAACAGTCTTTGGTTCTAGCTTTTCAATTTTTCTGCTTTTCTTTGTCTTGTGTGATAGTACATGTGTTTTTTTATGGGGTTTGGACAGTTGATAGAAAAAAATAAGCTATCATATTGGAATTTACTGTGTTGGTTACCTTTCACTGTTTTCTAACATTCTATAAAGTAATTGATATTATAGACCAATATAGATCAATTGATCATAAAAATAATACATAGAGGCAGCTTTATGTAAAATACTCAATATGTCCTGCCTTATTATTTAAAGTATTTAAAGAATTATTTGCACAACTACAAATAAATACATTTAAATGATGTCTGTCTGCTCCAAAGCCTTTGAATAAACATTACAGAGGTGTAGTAATCCCAAACCATGTGACCAAAACAACAACCAAACTAACAAAAAAATGAAAAAGAAACTCATTATAATCCTACATGTAGGATCAAATGTATTTCCAGTGTAGTTAGAGTATCTGATCAGACTTTGTCCTCAAGTAGAGAGTAGAAAGAAGAACAAACATGCACTGTACTGAACATTGGTCTGTTAAAATAATATATCATCAGTGTTATACAACTGGGCAGTAAACATTCTCAAGTGTTCCCAAGTACTCTCAAGTGTATCTAAAAACTGTGATTACTCCTCTATGAGCAAAGCATTTTAAGGCAGCAAACTTGCACACAAACAGTGGTGCAGCATGCGCGCCACAGAGACTGAAGGTGAGAGGCTGAAGCTGGACACTCTAGCAGCGTCTTGCTTTTGTTTCTGATTACCAAGAGTCATTTTGGGAGCGCAGCTGCCGACACTGTGGAGAGACTTCAAGCCAATCCTCTTGTACAAAATGACCTTTCTGTGAGGAGGGAATGACTTTAAATAGCGTGGTCAGCTTGGACCTAGAGACAGATGACTGTAGTGTGTTGTTTTGAGGATGGCTGCAATAGCAGCAACAATGTTGTACAGAAAAGTATGACTGCAGCTTAGGCGTGTTGTTTCTGTTCTTTTGGATGGCGCTGAGGGGGGAGTCCTGGTGACAAAGGCTTTAGATACCAAACCCGATATGTCAGGTACCAACCCAGCAGGCCGCATACAGTCCCTAGCAACTTGTGAGAGGGGTCATGGAAGTAAACAGAGGTGCAGGCAAACATCCACACCCAAGTGATGATGATGAGATTCAGAGCCACATACAGTAAGTTGAGAGCCATTCTGGGCAGTGCAGAGAGACTGGCTGTCTTCAGGGAAGCCATAGGAGCCGTTTCCTCCATGATGAAAAGAGCGGAGTAGGACAGGATGAAAGAATGTCCTGAGATGTCATAGCCGTACCAGTGGAACCCGGCGCGCCTGCAGGTGGCTTTGGATATGAACTCCTTTTTGAGAACATCCATGCTGCCAGTTTCAAAACATGAGCCAGTCAGATCTTCAATGTAGAAGAAAGTTTCGGTGCAAACATACCAGACAGCTGTTGCCACCAGCAGAGACAGCAGCCGCCGGCTGAGGAAGGTCACGCTCCTGCTGAAGGAGGAGTTGGAAAGGAGGAGGAAGGGTGTTAGCAGTAGCAATGTCCAACCCCAGGACACTTTGACAAAGTACCTGCAAGAGGAACAGAGCATCATCCAATGTGCACTCAAATGCAGCATCAACATCATACAGCTTAAACACAGTAGTCACCATAAGCAACTGATCAAACCAGACCAAGTTAAGCTGTAGCAGCATTGCTCCGCAGTGAACTGTGTAAAGGGT
This sequence comes from Sandelia bainsii, assembly GCA_032362345.1. Taxonomy (NCBI): domain Eukaryota; kingdom Metazoa; phylum Chordata; class Actinopteri; order Anabantiformes; family Anabantidae; genus Sandelia; species Sandelia bainsii. The sequence goes on along the minus strand of JAUMHL010000028.1, from coordinate 23,390,398 downwards.
CTTTGTTGCATATTAATTCATTTGTAAAGGGAAATAGTAGCTAGTTTAGTTTCTAGATTCCTGAACTGTACAAAGCTATAGTTTACCCTTGCCCTACATCACACAAGCGGCGTAAATATAATTATCAACACGGCCAGTCAGTGACAACTGCTGACGACACTTTCACCTCTTTCTCATCAGTAACTGTCCGCAAAGTGAACGACAGGTTGGACCATGACCTTAAATGAATCAGTTCAGTTGCTAACCGCAGCTAGCTACCAATATAACGTTACCTAGCTTTACTTACACATTTAGGACATTTATTCTACTGCTGAAATACGTCTGCGGGACGAGCTCCAGCTCTTTCAGAAGTGACCCCACGAAAGAAATGAGTAAAAATACGCATGGAAAGTTTTTTCGGACGGCTGGTAGCCTCCAGAGAGCCACCAAATTGTCCACAATGACATCTACCGCTGCCATGTCGACACCGCGGACCATAAACAAGGGATGCAGGACAGGCGAAACAGCCTGACGTCACTGCGGCTCAGCCAATGAGGCTTCTCGTCAGTGTTCCGTTTTCTTCTTCTTCTGTTTGTAGCAGAAGCCGGTAAATTCAGGTACACACCGCCACCTACTGTACAGAATGCTGTACTTTTAAATACTGTATTCTAAAAATGGTGTTAAGTGAGCGGTGTAGTGGGTTTGTGACCAAATGTTTCTTATATTTTGACTTCATAGTACTGTGCAAAAGTTATAGCCACTAAAAATAAAGTGAAGAGGCTTTCAAAATATTCATTTAATTAATAACGTAACATAAGTGCAGTACATGGAATAAATTACCCTATGTTAGGTATGTCTATTAATTATTAATTTAACTTACTTATTGATACGTTACTTTACTGTATGGTACTTTTGGTGGCTGTCTCAGTGTCTTGTGTCTCTTCATACTTTAGCACGTTTACAAAGAAATTTATAATATTGTATAGTGAAAAATAAACTACACGCAGTACTGTATATATATAATGGTTACAGTTAGCTCCACTCCACCAACTACAGCAATAAAATGTCTGTAGCTTAGAGAGACGACTGAGTGCAGAGACTCAACAGCTGTTTAACTGGACTGATCTTTTTGTGTTGTTTCAATAGTTTGTCTTATTTTCTACAAATCACATTTCCAGAAAATGTGCAATAAATCTGTGCTTTGTCAAAAGCTTCTCGCTGTCATCACCAGCGTGTGAAATTTGCTCACACATGATTGACAGCTCTGTTAAATAAATAGTCTAGTACAGTAATTAATACCTTTTATATTATTTATAATGTAATAATAAATAATAATAAATTATTGTAAGCTACATTTGATTGTCACCTGGACCCACAGGGCAAGTGTGCCTACAGGTGACATTGTCCTTGTCCTTGACCAATTTACATCCATTACATCATACCTGTTCTTTCTGCAAGTACAGTGCTGATGTTTGTCCTGTGTGTCATTTTTGTAGCCTGCATTTGTCATTTCATTGTAGTAGGGATTTTGCTTCCTTCCACAGTAATGCAGCAGCTGTGTGGCTGCATGAATGCTGGGACAAAGTCGGGGGAAAATCCAAGAGAATCAACAATTAACTTCAGTTAAAAATCCTTATTTCTTTCTGCATTGTGCTTTTGTCCCAATCACATTTCTGTAGCCACAACAACTGAGATCAAGTATAATTCACACATAATTCTGCTGCTTTACAGTGGAAAGTTCACATTTTTTAAATGGCAGTTTGGATTGTTGGGGTGTGTTTAAAGAATGAGAGACTCAGCTACACAGACAAACACACACTTTCTCGCTCTGGGTTGTGTTTATTCATTGTTGTAGTTTGACATATGGATGTAAGTCAGAGGATCGAGGTGTTGTATTTTTATGCTGCATTTTCCTTTGGAGTATCACACACCATTAAACTTGAACTATTTAAAAAGAAAAAATTCTAAATGTACAACTGTTATGTCAGTAAACTGTGTCTTGCTGTGAACTGTGTGTGTCTCTGTGTAGACTGTACGTATTTATCCTTGTGCGTAGGCCTGTATTGAAACATGAGACTACCTGCTCAAAGAAACAATTACATAAGATTCATAAATGTTGTGTTGCAGCGTGTAAGATTCCAGATAATTCACACAAGTGGTGCTGATGATGACGATGAAGTCAAGCGCTTGCTGTGTCATTATGTTTGTACTGCAGAAATACAAAACTCCTCTTGATGCATCTGAATGCAGGACAACGTTCGTCCCTGATGCACTCTGACTTGGCAAACACACTTCTCCTCAGAATATACTTCACAGGCACATCTGAATGTTGTAGTTAAGACATCTAACCAAAAGAACTGAAGTGAAGAGTTCACATATCTGAGGTTAGACTACAAGTAAAGTATCTTTATACAAGAGAAAGCTTTTGGTGCCTACTACAATAGCTCACAATGTGTCTCTATTGCTGCCAGACTCCAGATATCCTTATGCAAACCTGCTAAAAACAAACACCAAAGAGTCCCTCGTGGCATAGGAAAATGTCAAGCAAACATAAGAAAATGGGATCAAACACTGAATCTCTTATGCAGACATCTTGGCTGATCGATCAAAAGGCAGAGACTTTGCTGTGCAAAGCAGAAAATGTCGCTGTGAATTATTAAAGCAAACTCTTCTTAGTTTAGTTCTGAAAGGAGTCCAGCGCTTAGGTGGAGGAGACGCTTTTACTGTTCACGTGCATGCTTAGACTGCAGAGATGTGTGCGTGTGAAATATTTCCAGTTTTACTTTGATCACTTACTGATACAGTACATTAGACTGTCAGAAGTAATTTGTTCTTCTGCTGGAAGATCTTATGGAAACAGTGGGACAGTGCAACAATCTTTACACATTATCAATATTATGAAGTTGTTATGGTGAACTTTAGCCTTTACTGAGAGGCAAGTATTTTCTTTTTATCCCTGTTTTGGTCTTCACCAACTCCTGATTCTTTAAACACTAAAAGCCGTCTTTAAGTGCTTGGTGCTGGGCAGGTTGTGAAGAGCCTTTCAGAATCATTCAAACGGCTGTAATTCACGTCTTCTGCATGTGCTGCTGTGACACATAACCCACAATTTTTAGACGTTTCCCGGTGAGAGGCAACAGCTGCTGTTACTCAGCTGTGACTCAGGGACCTCAAATACACTTGGTGCAGAGTTTGTTTTCTGTTCACTCTTGGGTAAATACTGGAGGTTATATAGTTCTCCTCCTCACCTTTCAGACACCACAAGGTCACAGTGAGCATTTGTGTGCAAGTGCCTTGCAGCACCTGGAGCCAGACAGATGATGTCATGCTGCAGGGGGGTGAGGGAGGGTCTCTGGTCTGGATGCTCCCGGGACACCTAACCACTCAGTTAGAACGGAAGAAGCCTTTTGAGAGGTAACACATCTTCAGGAAACTTAGGCCAGTTCAGTTTCCACTGAGCATCACCTCGGGGACGTTTTAGAAAGGATTTTATCATGGCATGTAGTGACCTTGCCATGTGACAGCATGATCTAGCCGCAGTGACTCTGCTGTATTTGTTCATGACTTTTAAATTCTGTATGTATTTCCACGTTCTTTCCGTGTCAACAGGAAGCTGCTAAATAACTGAATTTACATTTACTGATTGCACTCTTTGGCCTCTTCCACTTCTTCAAAAATTTTGATTATTCAGCAGAATTATTCAAAATGTTTCTTCCATGAGACCCGCAACTGCTGCCCTTGCTTCAACACCTGCCATCACCACAACTACATGGTTTGATGGTTCTGTTTTATATTGCTGACCAACACTGTCAAGCCTGCAGATCAACAACAAGACATGAGTTTGAACTGAACCTCGAGTGCTGCTGACCTCCAGTCTGCCAAAGGCCCCCGCAGCCTCATTGATCTGTGCATTTTACACACCAAGTCACATAGTCTGACAGCACTCTGCTGAACCTGTGTCCTGCAAACCTCTGAAGGGTTGACGTCAGAGAAACCAGAGCAGCTGTGTGACACTTTAATACATTATGCATCCAGGCTGATTCCTGTTGAAGAAAACCAGTAACCAATGCACGACTGGATGATTTGATATGAGGTGATTGAAACTACCAAAGCAGAGAATGTGAGCGTTTGCCATTTTAGTTGTTCTTTTGAGACTGTCTTATAATCATAAAGTACTGACTGTATATTTCTGAAAAGGTCCATATGATTTCACAACAAATGTTGCATGTTCAGAATTTGACTTTTCAATGAAATGACATGGGATTAACTAGCATGGACAAAGCCCCTCATCCATAAGCTGTGAACTGCTGCAACTTGCTGCAGTGGCATAAATTGTGATTTCTCACAGTCAGTGACATTTCCAATTATCTTACTCATATTGCAGAAGTTTGGGTGGGCATTTGTCTGGGAGGAACTTATAATTTAGAGGCAGTGGCATTGGGCTATACAAGACTGGAGCAGTTTCCAAAAGGTGCCAATCACATAATGGAGTCTAAAAATAATTTAATGTCATTATAATGTCATCAGATTTAATATGATCTTCCTGTATGTCTGTTTCACTGATCTCTTTGACACCAGAGGCGACACAGCAAAGTGGTGCAGTGCACCTTGGCAGTGTCCTCAGTGTCTTGATATAGTATATTACACATGGCAGAGGACCTGGACCCGTCCTGGAACCAACAACAGCTGGAAATAAATGCTGCCTCTGCAGCTATATTTCTCCCTTTTTGTTTAATATGCAATCTTCACCACAGTGCTGAATGCTTCCCTTAGGTGTGCTTACTTCTACTGTTTTTTGTTTTATTGAAACAATTTAGGGAGATCAAGTGGCAGGCAAAACATGTGCTATTACTCCCGCAGCACCACCTTGTAAGACAGTCTCAAGTTCTCAAATAAAGGGTTCAAATATTAGTGTCCTAAATCCTGAAAATGCTCACTTTGTTTTACTTTTACTGGTTATGAATTATAAAAAGTCATAAAAAAATTCATGTAGCCAGGTGGTGAATTTAATGTAATATAATTTTCCACTTAAGGTAAAATATCTTACAGTAGTTTTTAGTTAATTTGTGACTTTGACATCGTTTTGTTATTTGTATATTATGTAAAAAGTTCAGAAGCTGCGAGAGGTTCATATGCTATTACAATGTTTGGTCACATGGTGACGGCACTGAAATATGGTTATTCTGCCAAGACACTGCCAATTGCATGCTGGGTGTTTCTTCTTGTTTTTGTGTAGAAGTACCAGAGAGTGAGCATATGTCTTCTTTAAGTATGTATGATTAAACACTTGTAGGAGGTTTTCTGCTAACTTATTAATGGGATGGCTTTGATTACCAAAAAAAAGTATACTAAAAGTTTATTTTTTCAAGTATACTTCAGTATACTAATGGCAATGTACTTGTAGTATAGTTATAGGTATACTTTTTTAATACTTCTTGGGACTAAATCGGCCCACTTTTTAGTTTATAAAAGTATACTTTTAGTATACTAAAAATAAACTTTTATATATACTTTTAGTTCACTGTGAATGTACTAGTAAACTTTCCAGTTTATATAAGTATACTTCTAAGTACAACTGAACTTACATGTATACTGTCAGTTTACTTGTAGTATACTTTTAACCTACTTTTGAGTTGATCATAGTTTCTAGATAGTTAAGTGAAGGGGGTAGGGCCAAATAAGTTTATACTTCTGCCTACTCCTTTTCAAACAGATGAATGTAATGATGATATGTAATTATGGTGAACGTACATATGCTTGAAATAAATTTCACTAAACTAAACTAAACTAAAATGTGTATTTTATTTTCACATGTAACAAATACTTCTCAAGTTACCAGGCAGTTGTGTGACAGTCACAACTATCAGTACTCCAATTTCAGAAAATTATATTCATAGTTAACTTTTCACCCTTCTCACAGTGAACTTTATAAAACAACAATTAATTACTGAGTATATTTACTCTGTTCAAAAGGTAAAACACCATGTTACACAACAATTTGTGACAAATTCTTAATTTAAAACATCAATTATATGGTTCATAGTTTACACAGTTAAATCGCTGAAATGCATGCTGGGTATTTGTATTTGTTAGTATACTCCAAGTATACTTCAAGTGTAAGTACAAATATATGCTAAATGTACTTCTATTTTCTTTATACTTTAGGTACTGTATACTCCAGGTATAGTTAAGTATAGGTACAAAGATGAGCCAAATGTACTTATACTTTTCTGTATATTTGTTATTATACTTCAAGTGTACTTAAATGTAATTTTGTCCAGTATATCTATAAAAGTACATGAAAAGTAAACTAAACCTATACTTGTTTATTTTTAGTTTAAAAGAAGTATACTAATAGTATACTTCTTTCTTGTAAGGTGAGTAGATGTCATAGAAAGTCCAGCCACGTGCTGCTGATGCTTGTGTTGACTAGCAAAGTAAGTGTTCTGTTACTGATAAAGTGTGCGGGTCGATACTCGGTTTTAGGGCAGTTAACAGTGTGCTGAGTTATTGTGATTGATCTGGAATGTAAGTGTTCTTGTAAAGTTACAGACTTGAGTTATTTTGTGGGTCTGTGGCTGGAGAATGTTTAATTTAGTTTTTTTTGTCCTTTTTGTTACTGTATTTAATTCTTTTTTGTTTTATTTCATCAAAGCTACAAGAACCCCAGTGTCCCATGTGTGTACTGTTTTTCCTGGGCTACATTAAAGTGTTAATTTCTTTCATAAAATAAATCAAACACGCTGTCTGAAGGTGGTGGCCAGTGAAATATTTAATGATTGTGACTTATGTTATGAGGACATTTCCTGTGTGACAACGACAGACAAGACTGTAAGTTTAGAAAAGAGCATACAGGCAAGTTTTGTGTGTCCGGATCTGTGTTGGACCAGTTGAAACTCCCTGCCACACATGACAAACGGTTTGTTTGCAAAGACTCGTGGTAAAGTGAGGGTCCTCATCTTCTCCACTCTGCTGTGTGAAAGGATCCACTGATGAAGGTATGAGACTCCGCTTTTCACTTTTTCAATGTAACAAATGTGTCTGCAGATGACAGTAAAGCTGGTTTGGAGAATTTGAAATTCACTGCAGTAGAATTTTATAGCAGTACTTCAATGAATATTAACATAGAATAATGAAAGTTGTGCATATTTACTATGAACTACACAACTGCATGATTTTTTGCTACATACCAATAAACTATAGCACATTTTAACCGTGGAGTAAAACAACAGAAAGTCTGTGTGACTCAGTATTGATTCATATAAAATTTGAAGTGGCTGGAGTACAATATAATTTCATGGTGCATGGAAAAGCAGACAGAATTAGTAGTATTGTGTAATTTATAATGCATCAAAACAATTTTCACTATTTAACTTTAATCAAGATAACTAGCTGTAAAAAATAAATTATAATCAATGGTTTAAAGATGTGAAGTGGTATTTTTATAATAGTGGATCCACAGACTATATGCATCTGAAAAGTGCAAGTGTTTTAGCATCTTTTAGCTCACTGTCTTTGTTTACCCACACAACACACACAGCTTCATGGATCTAGAAATTATAGACAGATAGTACATATCAACTATGATGTTAAAATGTATCAGTGACACTTAACTGTCTAAAATAACATTTTATTGCAGTGCAGTGTATTACAGATTAATAGTCTGCAGGCTTCTTTGACTTTGTTGCCCATATAGAATAAATATTTAAAATCAGAGCTGTGCTGCAGAATTGCTCTTCCAGTCTTTAAAAGCTGCTTTAAGTTTTATGAACCACCAGATGTCACTGTGCTTTCTTTGTTTGAGGCTCTCGAGCTTTGAATCGTTTTCTGCCACAAACACAAGGGAACCTCATGGTGCCGTATGGCTTCATCGACCCATCATTAGGTCAAACTGTGATTTTCCATTTGTTGCCATGGTGACTAGCCAGTAAACGTAACCTAGTGTAGTTCAGTTAGTGCAAATAAACCCACAGTCTGCTTTGAGGGGGTTTTAATGGTTTTCCACTCTGGAGCCAACACAAAGGAGCCTGACGTGCTTGGTCCCTTAAGTGTTAAACCAAGAGTACAACCAGTGTAGTGGACTAAGGTGCAAATATAACAAATAGCCACACAAGTATAATGTTCTTCAAGAGGCAGAGGAAGGTGGCCCTTGCCAACCAAAAATAAATCCTGAGGTCCCACACAAAATAAAGACTTGGGGTGTCCAATAAATTGAAGAAAAGTATGCATTATTTATGCTTTAAATGGTTAAAGGAGAATCAATCACAGTAAAAACAAACAAACAAATAAAATAAAATCAAGTTAAGTGAACCTCTGTTCTCCTCAGAGGTGTGCAGGGACATGGAGCAGCTGCCTACTCCTCCTCCACAGAGCTCAGATGGCTGCTGCTTGTGTTCAGCTCCTGTTGGCTGCCATCCTGTGGATGATGCCTCACATGGGAGCTACTGCTGCTACTGCTGCTACTGCTGCTGTGCTGTCGAGCTCCACGGAGCTGCTCAAAGTGACCGGGGCTGGAGCTGAGATACAGCCTCACATCATGAAGCTCGCAAGAGCTGTCGGTATGTCTCGCAGCAGACGTAAGCGAGCCATTTCAACCAGAGAGATAAACACCTTGCTGGACTTTCACAACAGAGTCCGATTGCAGGTCTTCCCACCTGCAGCTAATATGGAGTACATGGTGAGGGAAACAGCAGTGATGCAGGGTATTCTTATTATAGGAAAGTATTCTTATTATTTTCATTCTCAGTTTTACTTTCAACTCTTTAAGTGGAGATTAAAAACAAACAAACACACAGAACAACATGTACTTGCTTATTTTGTGGTACAGAAAACTTAAAAGCCTTTTCCCTCTCTTTCTTGACTCTACAGTTCTGGGATAAGGGACTGGCTAAGTCAGCAGAATTGTGGGCCTCACAATGTATTTGGGATCATGGTCCATCACAAGCCATGAAATATATGGGCCAAAACCTGTCGATCACATCAGGAAGGTAGTGGAGAGAATCCACTTATGATCTATGTAGAAATATTGAGTTGAATTGTGAGATATTACTTATTAATACAAATGAGTAATTGCATGTATATTGAATGTGACAGATCCCAGTCCATTATTGATCTGGTTAGATCCTGGTACAGAGAGAGGCACCACTTCACTTACCCAAACAGATGCAGCGGTTCTGTGTGCGCTCACTACACACAGGTACTGTCAATTTCTCCCTTTCTGACATATTTAAAGGTGGCACACTTTGAAAAAGTCACCACACTTTATCATTTTGTGATAATTTTATTTAAGGACTTTACATATAATTATTTGTGGGAATTTGGTGTAAAAAAGAGATGGTTGTGTTTTTGTTGTTCACTTTTTCTGAATGGAGGCTTCTCAGAGGCATGACCTTTAACCTGTTCTCACCCCAGATTTATGTCTTATTAAATTTTGAAGGTGAGGATGGGGACAGTTCCCAGTAGTAAAGTAGATATAAAGTTATTGTATATACATTTAATCAATCAATTTTAGAAGCTATAAAAATGACTTTACTTTTATGTAACACCCAGTGTTACATAAAATGTGTCAGCTCTTGTTGGCACTTTAGTAATTCTTTCTGCCAAGTGGGAGTCAGACATTCCTGAGATCTCCAGCTCGGAATTACAAGTCAGAGGTTGACATTAATGGTTTTTCCCATTTGGCTGCTCGTAATTATGGTTTAAACAACATGACATGAACGCAGCATTAGCAACAAAATATTTTCTTTTCCAGTCTTATAAGTGAAAGGGTGGTTCCAAGAATACATTAATAACACTAAGCTGAAGTGTGTTTTTATAAAATTCAAAAAGAATCAGCCTCCCTCCCCACACTAATAATTTTTGTACAGTTCCTTACAAATAATGATGTTGCATTTTTTGAATATGTACAGCATCTGCAGGGTAAATATAAGCAGTTTCAGTTTCATTTATTCATCAAACTCTGTGTTCTGGTTCCTTTTAGATGGTGTGGGCGAGCACCAACAGAGTGGGATGTGCTGTCAGGATATGCACTAACATGTATGTGTTTGGGAACTTCTGGAGGGAGGCAACACTGCTGGTCTGCAACTACTCTGTAAAGTAAGAAGAACTTCATAGTATCAAGGGAGATGACTGCAACCAGTGCTGACAACTTACCAGGGTTCACAAAGTACTGAGTCATACAAATACTCAAGTACTGTACAAAAATAAATGATATACAGAATCCCAATCAGAAACTAAATTAGACCCAAGATTTATTCAAAATAACGTTTTCAAGTTTTTTAAATAAAACAGATCAAATCTAATAAAATTTGATGCAAGAATACAGATTAAACTATGGAACTATTATTTATGGAAAGAAATCAACCTAGACACATTGTTATTATAAAATGCAACAAGTTATTTTTTATTTCTTGTGCGTTTAACCTGAACATGAAAAAACAAATGCACAAGGCCTTGTAGCTAACATTATGTTAATTTTGTATTTCAGAGGTAACTGGGTGGGTGAAGCTCCCTACAAGACAGGGAGACCTTGTTCTGTCTGTCCGTCCAGCTACGGCGGCTCCTGCTGGAGAAACCAGTGCTCCCCAAACAAGAAAACCAGACAACTTACAAGATATTAACACAATACAGTGTTTTTGGAAGAAAAAAAAATACACAAGATCATAAAATCCAAGTGAAGTTCAGCAGTAATTAACAAGATGGCTGCATGACAAGACAAGTTGATAAAACAGGAAATGATGCAGTGATCAGTTACCATTATTGATCACTCCACAGTAAATCTTTATTAACAAATAGTTCACACACAGTAGACAGTAGTAGACTAAACTACATACTTCACTGACACACAGAAGAACTTATTTTGTTTCACTTCTTGGAGACAACTAGAGAAATTAAGCACTTTTTTGTACAGATTATACTTACTGTAACCTCGGATGTGCTATTGACTTTATAGCTATTATTTTATCTAAACAAAACATTATTATTTCTCTTTTGTTAAGATGAAAAACTGTCACACATTTCTCGCAGTGTGTTTAATTGGTGGTTGTCTGTTTGCCTGACTGAATATTAATTTAGTTATAAATAACCAATGCATCTCTATGCCCCTGTAAATAATCTGCTGGTCACTACTTGTGTTTATTCACTGCTGTGGCAGGAAATGTTCTGGCCTGAATTTTACCTCATTACATCTCTCCATTTACCCCCTCTCTGCCATAAAATGGGAGACTAATGGAGCTTTTATGGTCTAAAATATGAGGGAATCAACTGTGCTGCCCAACAAATTCAAGAACACACATACACACACGAACACACCCTGCTGCCATGGACAGCAAATGTGTATTTTATATGCAATCCATTTGTGCCCAGTAAACAAAGTTTGTTCCTTACACATAAGTGTAAAAGAGTAGCCAAGTAAAGCACTTAAGGGCAATAACCATTTAGCTACTGTTGCAGCCCTTTATTCAGAAATGGAAATTAAAATTTTTATACATTTCATGGTTATTAGGTGGTGTAGTGGTTAGCGCTGTCGCCTCACAGCCAGAAGGACCTTGGCTTGAATCCATGTCAGTCAGTCAGATGCCTTTCTGTGTGGAGTTTGCATGTTTTCTCCATGTCTGTGTTGGTTCTCTCTGGGTACTCCGGCTTCCTCTCACAGCCCGAAGACTTAACTGCTCACTTTAAAGTGCCCATGAGTGTGAATGTTTTTCTCTATATATGTCAGCCCTGTGATAGACTGGTGTACCCGGCCTGTTGCCTAATGACAGCTGGGATTGGCTCCAGCACCCCCACAACCTTTAACAGGAAAAGCGTTTAGGTCTGGAGTCTGGATACAAAATCGAAGCAGCTCGCCTGACTCCGTCTGAAGCAACTCAGGGTCTCACTAATTAATACACTGCACATGAGAATGGTATTATATCATCAAATTATCATCATGAAAGCAAATGTGTTTGAAATATAAGTGTGTTGAACTATTCCTTTAAGTTACAGTAAATTACACATAAACTCTACTAGTGTTTCATTATGTGAAAAATCAGGAATATATGTTTGTCCAGGTTATCCAGAACCTTGGTTACATATAATGCCTGTTGGCCTGTAGCCTTTCTGAATTAAAATACACTGTAAGTTTTCATTCAGGATTTTTGTGGAAGCAGTTTAATTTTTTTAATTAACTTAATGTAACTATCTATTTTTTATATTTTGAAGCAAATTCAACTACAAATTTCTATTTTTCATTGTCTCAACTTGTGAACAAGACTTATTCTGACGTGAAGTCTTTTAACTTAAAATGATGATTTGAATGAACACATTTCTGAGAGTTCACTTAACTTATTAAATTAAGTTGTTAAAAAAAAACAACTAAACTACCATACTATTGGACTTGACATGCATTGGTTTAGAGGTCTCCAGTACCAGTCAGTAGAGCAGGTTGATGTGATGACTGACTGATTTGTGTTAACTGCACAACTGTGGTACTTTTTCTTTGTTTGAACAGTTCATTTAACGTGGGCACTGAATTACCCAGCATATTGAATAAATTAAATCAAACAAACACAACAGGCCACTCTCAAGAAGCTGACGTATATTTGTAAGTGTAAACTAACTTCTTCAGTAAAACAAATCTAAATAGACTAACACAGTTTGCACAACATGCAAGATTTTATTTAGATTAATTTAAAGGAATGAATTGCATTTTTTCAACATTACATAACATTTTAAGGCAGCCCCAACACATTATATATTGACAGTGTAATTACTGTTTATGCTTTTCATTTCTATTGTGAGACTGTGGAAAAACATTTTAAAATTAGACTTCAGTGGGTGTCTTGCCATCCACAGGTGTTTCTGGCCCAACTCCGCATCAGACAGCTGAAGCATTAAGTGACTTTTTCCCCTCAGTCAAAACAAAACTGATGACATCAGTCATCATACGCAGCTCGTTCACTGCCACCCTCAGTACACGCTCCACTCCTTTCTGTCTGCTACATCCTTCCCCAGCCTTTGGTTTTCTGTCTGCTTTTGTTTTTGTGTAAACTCTGCTTCTTATTCACTCCTAATCTGTATCTGAAGAAACAACTGCTGGTGATGAGAAACAGGGAAAATCACATAATAACTTTATGTCTATTTGAGTTTCTATCATCATGTTGCCATAGTTACAGCTGCTATATAGATTGGTGTCCATACGAGTCTGGTTACTGTTTAACCTCCCCACCCACATTTGCCCAGATTAGGAAAATCAATAAGATAACAGCAGCAACACCGGCCTTACCTTGCACCAACAACACCCTTCTCACACTACAGCACCCTGCGCCAAACTTCCACAGTTTACACCGTATGGTGAGACAGGAAAAAGTGGATTTAAAACATACGCTTGACAGGAGGGAGAGGACGACATGGTCAATGTAAACACACAAGTCAGTTCAAGTATGGAACTTCCATTTGGTGAGTACACTTCTTTAGTTTTTATCAACTTGGCTCGGTGGTTTCAGTTAAAAAAAACACAAAGACGCTGGAGCGTGGCAGCTGCTTGCAGTTTTCCGTTCTTTTCGGTGGTTTGTGCAGCAGCCGTGTAGCTCCAGAGCTCTGCTGGATCACAGCTGATTCAGAGTGGAAAGATCATTGCCATTTGAGCTCGGCTGTTTCACACGGCTGTAATCCAGGAGGTGTGTCACAGATATGGAGCTTGTTAAAAAGGGCCACCTGAGCTGGGCCTGATGGGGATGTTGGTGCAGAGGTTTTGAGATGTCAGAGTGGTCAGAGCACAGTGAATCTGGAGGGGGGGGTTGATGCAGTTGCTACAGTTGATAGAAGCAGGAGTCCTGAGAAGCTGCACATACTGTTACTACTATTATATTATATATTATTAATACTATTCTTTAGTCACATCTCTCGTCATTCTGCTACTACACCCTGCAGGCTGTTTCGAACAACCTCAGTGAAAGCAAAGGCCTCATTGTTCTACTACTTACATCACTTTTTACATACAGTTGATGGGGGATTAGTATTTACTCCCATGGTCATTTACTGTATGATTTGCATGTCTCAATGGGATGTGGAGATGCAAATCCATTATAACAAAGCTCTATGCCAAATTAGAAAAAACTAATATTTGGAAAAAACAAGTGACTTACAGTACTTGACTGAGCAGTTGATGTGAGATCAGTGTTTTTCTGTGGAAACAGAGGTTTTTCAGAAAAACAAACAGTGAATCTTTCAGATTATTTTCTGAATAACTCCACTAGTTTAAAATCATTTAATACCTCAGTATTCATACAGTCCTTTTCCCTACACTCTCCAGCATCAGTTTATTATTGTTACTCTTCCAAACCGCATTTCACATGATAGAGAGGCAAAGTAAAATCCATCTGCATGTCTCTGACAGGTCATTAGAGGTGCTTTTGTTTTCCCTTTAGCTGCTGTGTGACCAGACAGTAACTATTTTTGACTCTCCACACCTCCTTTCCGTCAAAGGGAAGTATCAACCTTTGTTTCATGGAAGACCAAGTTTCACACAGTACCATCCAACATACACAAACACACACACACACGCTACAAGCTTTTACATTTTGTGAGGGTTGAAGAAGTTATTTATGATGACTGATTCTCTGTTATTTGAACACTTTGTGGACAGATTTGTCATTTTATTGACTAATAATAACATGATAATACTGTAGCTCCATTACACAGAGATTTGATCATTTTGACATTACATTGTATGTTGTTATAATAATAATGTTTCCAGTGTGCAGTTTCTAGCTCCACAAACCTGCACAGTGTTTTGTCTCTTGCTTGTTGTTTTTTTGTCTTTCCACTCGCCCCAGTCGGTCGAGGCAGATGACCGCCCACCCTGAGCCTGGTTCTGCTGGAGGTTGCTTCCGTTAAGGGAGTTTTTCCTCTCCACTGTTGATTAGTGCTGCTCAAGGGGGATTTGCTGGGTTTTCTATATAGGTCTATATAGTTGCATATCTTTTCCATATTATTCTGTAAGGTCTTAACCTCACAAGAGTGCCTTGAAATGATTTTTGTTGTGATTTGGTGCTATATAAATGAACTGAAATAGTTCAAATTAGCTTATCTCAACCTGCCACCAAAATTCTTTTTGCATATTTTTTAAGTTTAAACCCACAATCATGCATGTTTCTTTATTATGACAACCATGGGTATTTTGACGCCCACTGCCCTGCTGCTGTAAATACCCACTTGCAGCTCAGCAGTGCTAAACAAACACATTGTTTTGTTATTTTAAGGAAATTCAAGAGATTTTTTTGATACTTTTGATTTTGTGCATTTTGAGAAGGATTTAGCTTAAGGCTGAGTGATGCAGACATAGCAGAGAAGTCAGACAGGAGGAGAGATGGACTAACACATTGCTAGTTTTTCCTATTTTACATACATATATCTTCAGACTGTTAGAGAGTTGCTTATTTGAATACAACAGCAACATTTTCAGAAAGGACTTGTATACACTCAACAAGTTTTCCAAAAGCAGGACATTTATGTTACAAATACATTCTTTGGCACCAGCCTACTCTAAGCTTCTTTTTATTCTAGATCAGGTTATACTATGTTTCTTTGTCCAAACACACTGAAAGTCATTGTTTCTACTTTCAAATTGTTTCCAGCAAGAATTATAATTTGAACATGTACCATACCAAACATGTGCTTTTTTGCAACAATTCAGAGAAGCTGACAAACCTTCCTCTTTGCAATTTATAGCTCATATAATTCACATAACTTTGTGTCAGACGCCGGGGATTAATTGCTTAACCGTCACAGCCTGGACAAACTGCTGAGCTCTGCTGTTGGCAGAATCACTTGGTGAATGTAAACATGACAGCAGCCGTTCAACAGGCCCGCAGTAGATGTCTATTTGCCTACAAAGCTCAATGACTTGACAGCAGGGCAGACAGAGGCTCGGCTCCTCTAAATACACCATCTGAGTGACAGGGATACAGTTAACGGTTCAACATGACAAAACTAAACTCACAAACAGAACATGATCTGGTCTAACGGCCAAGAGATAATAACATTTTTAAAGTACTAATGGTGAATAATACTTCTGGCACTGTGTGGATTTTACATGGTGTACTAGCTGCTGTGTGGATAATATTGTAATAATAAAGATTTGTCATGAAAACCCATTATGTAATACTTTCATTTAACTCCTACACTGTAAAAAATAAAATCGTAAAAAAAAAAAAACAGTAAAAAGTCTGGCAGCAAAGTTGCCAAACAGTTACCTTACGGTTAAATTACGGTATAATACCAAATGTTATTTTACGGTAAATTTCCATTGAAAATTACATTTTCAAAGTGTAAAAAGCAAGGAAACACTTCATAATAAAATTTAATTTTCATCATTTAAAGGAATGGCTTCTTTAAATTATAGTACACTGTTGCTGATTTAGTGATACCACACACGGTCAAAATTAGTCAATCAACTTTCACTTAATATGTCTGCATCTAATAACTGCATAAATAACCAAGATGCAATGTGAAATTCAAAACCATGAGCATGACAAACAAATAATAGAACTTGTAACTTAAAGAATGTGACATGAAAAGCAGAAAAATAGAGAAATGATGTTCATATGCTCATCTCTGAAGAGAAGCCCCAAGACACGCCCACTTCTCCCAGGTCACTACAATACAGAACAGATAATCTTAACAACTTAAAAAATAGTGTTACTGCACTGTTTACCGACTGGATCTCCCTGTTGGAACCTTACAGGTTTAAGGAATAATTTTCTTGCTTTTTCTTTGAATTTTAGAGATGTTTTTACGGAAACTAACTGTACAATAACAACAAAATTAATTAACCATAATTTAATTTCAAAACGGCACAACCGTGTAAAAAAACAGTAGATTCTTATAATGTAAAATTACACATTTTTACTTTGATGTTACAGAACGTCTTTTAAAAAAAACAGATTTACTGTATTTTAACGGTATATGCTTGCAAAACAAAAAATATCCGTATTTTTTCATGGCAAATTTCTGTAAAAAAAACTTTTTTTTACAGTGTACAAATACATATAAAGCCAAATTTAATCAGATCTATTCATTAACTCACAACAAAACACAATATAACAAAATACATTTCAATGCTACAAGCAAAGTTCAGGGATGGAAAACAGCAAATGGATGGCATGAGAGTTTGGTAAACTAACACACACACACCATCCAACCCAGGGATGTGTGTGTGTGTGTGGGAGGAATGACTTGCTTTGTGTCTGTCATCATATCGTAGCAGCTAAGTGTCTTATTTTATTTTTAAAATGTATTTAACCAGATAGATCCAACTGAGGTTGGCAACCTCTTTTTCAAGAAAGACCTGGCCAAAGTTGTGACTCACAGTTTCAGACACAATCCAACACGAAACACACACACATATAATATTAAAACCAGTCAACAAAGGTTTTAATTAAGCTAAAAACAAGCTTTTAGATTTTGTGGGTTATATATGAAACATATATATGTATATGTTTCATATATAACATTATATGAAGATGAAGTTCATGGACAATAAGTTTTCAAAGGAATTGGTGCAGGTTAATAAATGTACTCTAGTAAATATTTACCTCTGAAATATAGTGGAGTAGAAGTAAAGTACCTCAAAATTGTACCCAAGTACAGTACAGTAATTTTAAACATGATTCTTTGATTTCCCCAGTGTGTGACCCTGGTCTCTTGTTAATTCATGTGTCACCATAAGATCTAGTCAAACAGTAACAGTGGTGTGTGTAGGAGCTATTTGTTTGTCATGTTGACAAATGGCCACTACAACGTGTATATGGATTTGAATATTCAAATAAAATCAAGAAAGTAAGTAATCAATAGCTGTAGTATGACGCTTGACTTGACGTGAAATTACATTCATGCTGTGATGAAATATGACGTTCAGCCAGATTCAGTGTGCAGCTCTGGTTTGAAACTGAGGCAGAAAACCCAATTAGCAGGCTGTTTGGAGGGTAGGCATTACACACTGTTCACTTGACACTATTAATCCCAGTGTTCAAGTCTCCAATCAAATCTCATTGTGACAGGCATTAGGAGATTATCCCTGTGTACTGTGGGCCCTTACAGCCAGCCCAGTGGCCCCGGCATTTAGGACTACACAGTAACAGCGGCTCCTCTCCTTCTCTCAGCCTGGCCGGGCCCGAGAGAGCCGCCGAGGCTCATGGGCCTTCGCTCATCTGGCTGGCTCACTGTCAGGGCTCGGCCTTCACAGGGATGTACGGCCAGGATGGGACACTGGGACACTTCGTCAACCCAGGTAAAGGTGACGCAGAGAGCAACAAACAGAGAACTTTGGGAATTAGTCGGAGCGTGTAGATTATTCCAGAGTCGAGCGGAACAACAAGCCAGTGTGTAGAGAAAAGCTGCTGGAAGCTAACAGATGAAACTGTGGGGCTGATTTGAATATTGCTAAAGCAGAGACACATATTTTGATTCACTGCTGCTTGAATCTTTCAGTAGAAATGTGCTTTGACTGTATTGTAAGCTGCTGAACTGAGAAAAACATTCAAGGACACAAACTAATAATCACATGTTAGGTTATGATATCTTGAAATTATTAGATTTATCGTGATGACTAAGAAACAGAATAATTCAGGGATTCAGAAGTTTGTGGATGTAGTAACTAGTGCAGTATGAGCTTTGTATGACTGAACAGTGGATAGATTGAGGACTTGTGTTGTGTGTCCACATGATGGCAGTAAGTAGCCAACATAGTGTATACCAGACTCCAGTGCAGTGTCAAAGTACAGCACTTGTATTTTACTAAGTGGTTGAGGGAACAATATCTGCAAGTTTGAAAAACTAAACTTTAGTGTAACTTCAGTTTTACTTTTACTACAATTGAGACGGATATTTTACTCCAGTATATCAGACGTCTTTAGTTCTAACTTACTTTCCCCTCATATGCTATGAATGTATTATCAATATTAATCCAAATGCAGATAATACTGTAACACTCAGAGAGGCCATATGTATACATAATGACTACTTTGGTCATCTACATTTGTTTTTACATTTTGTACAGAAAACTTTGAACATGAGACTTTAACTCAAGTACTTAGCTGTACATACAGCTTAATACTTGCTACTCTGTACTATGTTCAACTGCATTTCAGATGACTTATTATGCTGTTTACTCCAGAACATATAACTAATATAATAACAACATAATATATATTATATAATAACAAATAATAGTTTGATGAAAATGCTTACTTCCATTACTTGAGTAAAACTTGCTAGTATTTTTGCACTGTGCCGTTGTTTTTTTTAAACTGGATTTGAACAGTTCCTCCAGTCATGACAGGCCGTGGAGCAGCAGCGCCATAAATTATAATGCTGAAATGGGGGTGCGATCTGGCCAAAACGTTGGTCTGCTTATACTGAGTGAGAGCAGGAGACAACAGCAGACAGAACAGAAGAGAACAGCAGTGGATCAGCTATGAGGAGGAACGTGAGCTGATCAAGTGGTGAAAATGTCCAACCAAAAGCATCGTTATTACTAATGCACTTACGACGTCAGATAAACGCTAACATGCTAACGCTAACTTGAATTAAGCAAAAAATCACCAATATTTGTCAATGGTAATAATCAGATTTAAGTTTCAAATGCTGCACAAAGAAGTCTCCTCTGGTTTGGGCCCTGACTGGATAACGCAGAATTCTTGAATATTTAGTGCCTTGTTATTCAAGGAGTGGAGGTTAAATGTCTATTGATTGGCTGATGAGTGGAGCACCTATAGAGAACCACAGAGATAAAAGTGCTCAGAGCAGAGCTGCTGACTGAGGTGATTGGACCAGCAGTCAAAATGAATTCTCAGCAAAACAGAGTTAATGATTACAGAGCCTTATCACGCACTGTGATTGATTTATGTCTTGCTCGGGTCTCGGGTCTTCGTGTTTATTGATGCAATTGTTTACTTATTTGGTGCACAGGGGATACTAGTTTGACTAGATGTGTAAGCATGATTTTATGATTACGGATCTGATCTATGAAATATGTTATATGTGAAGTGATGAGGATGTGCACGAGAGCTATTGTACAACTAGTTAATTTCTGTAAGGAAATACCACGTAACAAGGAAACTTTAAACACAAAGAACAGAGCATACAATCCGAGAAGCGCTCTGGAGGGAAAGCAATAAAATAAATCTGACCTAAATTTAAGATCCTGGAGAACTAGACACTAATGGTTTATCATTACCCTAAGACCAAACAGTGATCAAGAATGAGACTCATCCACTGCTTCAGACGCGAGATCTGATTTCAACCTGACAGTTTCTTTCTCTTAGGTGAAAGTTAGGTTATGTTCCTGAATAGAGTATCCAAAACCATTCTACAGTACACTTTGAGCTTTTTAGTCAACACATAAATGCTTCCTAAGCCTCTGGTTGTCGATCTGATCATATCCACTGCTACAATTTAACACAAAACTACATATCTAACCCCACTGAGGGAGATGAGCAGGCTGGTAAATAGGCTTTGGAGGCCTCTGAGGATAAACCTACTTCTCTGTAGGTTGAATGTGTTATATATGAGTTGTGTTATTATTTGTCACAAAAAAGAAAAATAAGTTATTTATCTGTGCTCTGTAAAAGTCATTTGCAGTATAAAAACAGGGGAAAGATAAAATACCATTTGTCAGACTTATGATGCCAAAATAAAACTATTAGGAATTAACCAAAAGACGATAATTTGACCGTCACAAAAAAACTAACAAAACCAGTCTGTGTCATTATGGATGATGAAAGTAGATGACATTATTCCAGTGGCACAGAAAATGTGATATTCCCCTGGTCAGCCACAGGGGCTTGCATAAGCTGTGTTATTTGCAGATAGTTATCTGTTGACAAGGTCTTTGCCATGACACTCTACTCACCTATCTCCTCCATCTACTGCAGGACAGCAGAGCAAGCAGCCTTTTTCTGCTGGCCTCAAATCTGCTGCAGACAGCACATTGTCTCCTTTTGTTTTACGCTTATCAACATCAACGCGCTCCTGGATGTGCCTTACAAGCACTCACATTTCCCATGTGATGCAGCTCTCTCAGGAAGAAAAAAAATAAGTCCCCAGACAGTGTATATTCCACGTCTTATTAACTCCTCCGGGCCACCACGACCGACTTTTTCCTCCTAGCTGCTGGCTCTTGTAAATTGATTTTACTGTGTTGCTTCCCTGCTGCTTGCCTTTGAGATCGGACTTGGGGAAATGAAATGTAGTCATTGAGGAGAAGGTACAAATAGGCAGTGGTTACAAATGGAGTTTGGTCAGTGGTCGGAGATTCCTATTCAGAAGATAGACAGGACTTTGTTCACAAACTGGAGTTTGAAGTTTCAAAGGGGAGAATCACACAAGTGTTACATCAGGTCTCAGCGAGCATTTGACTTTTAGCCCCGGGGCAGGAGTTTGGGTGACTGATTATAAGACAGCACTCTCTCTGGTCCATCACATTCCCACATGGCAACCTCCCACATGAATTGAACAGCTGCAGCCATATAAAAGTGCCATGTAAAATGTTTTTTTTAACCTAAAATGATAAAAAAATATAATTTTATCTCTTTTGTCGCTGACACCATAGCTACACATAACATCCGTGTCCAAGCATTAACAAGATAAATAAAGAGTGAATAACTAAAAGAAAAGACGTGGATTCAACCTTACAGAAGACCTGACCAAATCAACATGAAAATTTAACAAAATGAAACAAATAAATAGCATTTAATACAAATAAGTTTTTATGCATAAAACTGAAACACATGATAAAAACTAGAGTAAGTTAATAATGCTAATTAGCTACTAATAACCTTGCTTTCTATTACTATTTATTATAGCAGACAATACTTACCAGACAAATTTGTATATTTACACTAAAATACTAAAATAGTAAGTGCATTTAGTTATATTA
Source organism: Sandelia bainsii (assembly GCA_032362345.1). Classification (NCBI taxonomy): domain Eukaryota; kingdom Metazoa; phylum Chordata; class Actinopteri; order Anabantiformes; family Anabantidae; genus Sandelia; species Sandelia bainsii. The sequence continues at coordinate 23,368,500 of JAUMHL010000028.1, read as the reverse complement.
ATAAAATAAAAAGCGTTAATATCTGCTTTAAAGCTGAATTAGTAAATTTCTTGTGTCGTGTGTAAGCTGCTTGGCTGTTCCAGATTTTAGCATCCATGCAAAATATTGGTTTTTCATCCAAATAAATCATGTATAGTGACTTTGACTGTTCCTGGTATTAAACCTGTCCTGGTCTATAATATGCTGAAAAACTTGTAAATAGTCTGTTGAGGGCCATTAAGGCATTTATACTTGTAACCTGCTGTTAAATGCTAAACGCCGTTAGCAATGTTTAACCATTATGCTAACATGCTGATAGTATAATGCTCACCATGTTACAGTTGTTATTGACCGACCCCTATACTACCGCCTGTACCCTGGTGAAGCTACACCGTGCATTTATGGACTTCCAAAAATACACAA
>JAUMHL010000028.1:23353657-23367891 GCA_032362345.1 Sandelia bainsii | reverse complement strand
TGTGAACTTTTTACGTTTTCCATAAATTTCACCCGAAAGCCAAATATCCCTAACTTTTTGTGAGTAGTGTATATTAGGTTCAGGTAGACTGTGCAGAAAAGATTTTTGCACACAGGTTCCCATCTTCTGTCCATTGTTAGAGTATTAACATGTTAACATGTGTTCTTTTGTTTTAGGAGACTCTTGAAAAATTGTCAACATACCCTTTAAGTTCCGATAATAAAATTTGGAACCAGAATCGACATGTGATGCTACAGCGTTAGTATTTTATAGCTTCCTGCACGTGTCAGTCCAACCTGGGTACTGAATTAGGTACAGTATGTTAACACAAACCCCCCACCTGAAAAATGCTGATAAGTGAAGGGAGAATTTCGAGCTAAGCTGCCCTCTAACTCATCAGCACAACTTGTTGGTTCATGATTAAGAAAGCTTTAGCCATGCAGATTATACTTTATTGTCCTGTATATGACTGTTCCTTGAGGAGTTCACAGAAATGTAAGATGGGAACAGCAGTAAAGCACTTTAATGAGGGGTTAGATAAGATTTGCAGTGAGTGACTCACTCACAGCACCACACTGATTCCCCCACCCCCCGCTCACTTACTTACTGCTCTGAAATAATCAGCACACTTCTTGAACAAATATGGGCATTGCAGAAGAGCAGCATGGATCGAACATGAAGAAATGTTGTAATGGGTGACCTCTGCACACACAAGTGAAACAACGTGCTCCGATTGTGCTGCAGCATGAAGTATGTAAAAGGCTCCTAATCATTTTTTGATCAGGAGTAGATAGCATTAAGTTAATCAGGTTGTTAAAGACCTTCAGGGCATTTACTTGCCAAAGATCAATGAATCTAAATCTATTATCATACCTGAAAAAAGTTTCTGTTGGTTTTAATCACAGGTTGATCATTTTAATTTCTGATTGGATTACTGTAAGAGGGGGTTTTATCAGTATTTAATCATTGAACAGATCATCTCATAATGATGCACAGGAGGCTTCAGGGAATGTTATGGTGTTTGCCTGCTGAAAGAAAAATAATTTTATGAGTCCCCAGTGTAATTTAAGTGTATGGTTAACAAGATTACCCTGCATGGGGGTTTACTGTTTCTGAGGTCTGGCTGAACTCAGGATCGTTGACCTATTGTTATGTACTAGCACTTTCTCTTCAAATACAAGACTACTGTTTGCTCTATGACATGTAAGAGGTGGCCACTTTGCGCAAGCAGAGAATTTAATTTAGAAAACAATCTGACTGAGGACAGTGGGTTGGCAAAGTCACTTGTGAAAACCACTGCATGTGCTTTTTGACCAATGTTGCACCATTCTCACTTTAAAGGATACAGTTTATTTCTGATGTGAAGCTTTTTAATTCAGTGTTTTAATTTACGGTTAATTTGCATTGTCATTACATGCAGTAGTGGGAAGTAACTAAGCACATTCATGCAACTGTGCATTTCTTTACTTCACTTAATTTTACTCTACTTTTTTATTTTTGTCTACTTCTTTTACTTAAAGCTACAAAATGTAACTTTTTTGATGTTCAAAATACGCAAAATGTATCTTATTGTGGAGCAGTCCTGTTGAGGCCTCCTGTGAAGTCAGACTCACAGAAAAGCACTGGCAGCAGTGCAGAGAAATTCATTTCGAAAGGTTTTGGAGCAAGGCTCACCCTTCTAACCAATCAGAGAATAGCAACTATTTCAGCATAATTACTACGTTTTCTAGCTTCTTATTTATTCCAGATTGATATAATAATGACTAATACCTGAAGGAACAGTACCAGAACAACTAAATTTTGTAGTTTTAAAACTACAATATACAACTACTGAGCTTAGCAGTTGTATATTGAGAAGGAGGTCTCTTCCCAGCAATCCCTCTTCCTGCTCTGCCATGCTCTGCTCAGCGCTTCAGCTAGTTGTCATTATCAAATTACTCACTCAAAAACTTTCAGAAGGTACATTTCTCTACTGCTGGCAGTGCTGTTCAACGAATCTGGATCACGTGAGGCATAGACAGCACCTCTCCACACTATGATACGTTTTGGAGCATATTTCTACTGAAAAAAAGTGGCATAATTTACAGTCATAGCCAAAGGGTTTGGGAGTGACACAAATTTTGTTTTGCAAGCTTTTTGAGCTTTTGTCCATGTTTCTGTGGTATATATCGAAGAACAATTATATGCATTGTATAAGTTTAAAAACTTGACTGACGGTGATCTAATCTTGCCTTATCAGTGCTCCAAGTTGATCATAACTTGTAGGCTTCTGCTTAAAATTTGTGTCACTGACTGACTAGATTTTTAAGTCAAAGATCTCAATACCTCCACCACCATTAACTGCACTGGCAAAGACATAGACATAGACATAGATCTCACACAAAGGGGCACATACCATGCGACAAACACATGAAAGTTTGTGTTGCCTTGAAAAAAGCACCAAGCAAACTTCCTTGTTTCTCTAAAGCGATGTTAAAGCTGCTCCGAATCATCGAGCCTGTGTCTCTGAGGAGATCAGCCTCACGTGCAGCTTGCATTTTCACAAACAATGAAGTCTTTTACATAAAGGCATCCCTTTGCATTAGAGTTAGAGTTATTTCCCCTGTTAATTATGCCCATATTAACTCAGATTTGCAAAGCAACATGTTACACATGGGTCTGAATATGATAGACTGTTATAATCTGATCATTGGGTACGGCAGAAAAAAACAGTACTGCAATTTAAAATAGTCTTTGTAGCATTCACAATCCTACTTAAGTACCTCAGTTGAAGTAAAAGTACTTATTAAATACTATGCACCCTTTCAGCATGTTATTATTACCTTAGTGTATTTTTATTACAGACACATTAACATATGAGCAGTGTTTTAATGTGGCAATTCACACTGTTGAGTTGTTTAATCTATTATAACAGGCTGTTCTCACCCCAGCAGCATCAGACATTGACACTTGGTCACGTTCTGTGGCATCACATATCACAGCTAAAGGTACCTTTAGTGTCGGTTGAAGACACACATGGATGTCAGTTGACTGTGTGACTAATCAGAAGGTTTTTGTGCCTAACCCTAACCCAGGTGTCTTTGTGCATAAATTCAATCAATCTGTGATTTTTCCATCTTGTAAAAAATAGTTTTGACAAGTGGTCCAACAAGCAGCCACCATCATTCCTATGGTCAAGGTGTGACGCACCCTGTGCGCCAGTTAGTGACAACAAAGTGCACCTTTAGAGTTGGTAGAGTGGGAAACATCATTATTTGATGCTGTGTGATGAGATTGTCTGTGATTAATGTGTCATACAGTACATTACAAGTTAAATGCTCTATGTTAAAGTGAGTAAAGCTTCCAGCAGAGATGGATCGAGTGAATGTTAACATTTTTGCTGGAGTATTTGCCGTCCAAAGCCAATCCAATATTTGAGTTTGTCTTTTTTCTCCTTCATATTTTAATATGAAGGAGCTTTAGCTGCACAGCATACTTAGTTTACAGTAACAAATCATTAACTACAATATAATTTGTAAAGCAACTGAAAGTAAAACAGCTCTATGAAATTTTAACCAGCATCAGGCTTTCCTGATTATGGTTTCCTATAACGTATTGTATAGTAAGTTGTAATATGTAGGATGATATCTGTGCAAATGGCCGTTACTGTGGCTCTGGTGTGTTAGACGAGTGTTAAGGCCGAGATGTTGCACTTGATTGTTTGTGTAAAATGTGAAATAAATAGTATAGGTTCAGTATAAGTTCAAAAAACTGATGCAACGTGATGCAGCTGTGAATGACGGATGTCTTTTTCGGAAAGTAGCAGACACATCATCTGACACAGCCCTCCCCAGCGAAAGTAGGAAAGGCACGATGGGAAGAGAGTTTCCAAGCTCTTCAATTCCTGTGTAGGAGGCCTGCAAAGGGGCTTGTCCAGTCCATCTACATGACAGTCAAATAAAGATACTGGAATTAAAGGTATAGTGTGATTTGTAAGCACGTGATGTCAGTATGTTGCAGAGAGCATTGTCTGTATGAACTGGTGGAGGACTGACCTCACAGCTCTCACTGAGGAACTGTTTATCTGTTACTGACTGAGAAGCAAGAGGATATGGCAGATATCAAAGTTGTGTTATCTCTTAAAAAAAAAAGCCTGTGATTCACCATTAAGGGGACTAGTTAACCATCAACCAGAGAGACACTCCACCTCTCCTCTGGCTAGCAGCACAAGAGGGAAGGAGCTCTGCTGTCAGACACTGGTCTCCTCTCTGACACCAGTAGGTCCCCATCACACTCAACTGGACCCTGGAGCTACCTTGTCACTGGGCGGAGTTAGGCCCCAAAAAGAGGGAGGGAGGTTAGCTGAGGTGTGTGAGGGTGTCAGAAGAGAAGGAGGAGGAGGAGGGGATGAGGGGCACATTAGCTTCTTGGACAAGTCTTTCTGCTCCACTGTCAGGTAGTTGAGAATTTGTTTGTCCAACAAGCACTGGCAGACATGGACATGGCAGACTACAGTGAGGCTCTGGACCCAGCCTACACCACGCTGGAGTTCGAGAACATGCAAGTGCTCCCCTTGGGCACAGGTGAGTCACACAGATGCAACTCTGGTGTTGAACTTTGAAACTTTTACTGATTTAAAACTTTGGTCAGGAGAGGACAGAGGGAGTCCTGGCATGTAGTGAATAAAAAGGAGGGGGGGGGGTCACCAGTGAATCTGCTCCTGGTCACAGGATGGTCCTGCTCAGGGGTGTGATGGTAAAACATATGAAGGATTTTGATTTAAGATCTGCTGTATTCTCAACACGCCAGGTCATTTGGTCAGAGCAGATTTAACCTGTTTGAGCTTGTTGAGCGTGATGTGACATTGGATTGATTACAGAGCTGTGATATTTATTGTCTGTTGAAGCAGAGTATCCCGATCACCCTTTCTCCTGTTACAAACGGTCTGTTCCCACAGAGTCTGAAAGTAAAGAAAAATGGCATCAGGTTTTTGAGATATAGTGACACCAACTTATTTATATATGCAGTCTCCCATGAAGTCTGATACTGGTTCTAAAATTCCCATTGAGGCTAAAAAAAAGGAAGCTTAACAGGGAGCTTTGACATTTTAAACTACTGTTTAAACTACTTTTCGCTGCTCGACCATTTTATCACTTACACGCTTCTTCTCTGTTGTATAGATGACAAACAATGACTTTTCATGAGTCAGCTGGCCATTTTTGAATCTATGAAATGTGTCATGACATACTCTGTGATTGATTGACTGAGTCTGGTGACTGTGAGGGTGGCTGAGACAAAAACTGTCTCCATTGATTGCCTTTTCAGAGGTAATCAAACCCACATCAGTTATCCTCTGTTGACTCTGTCTGAGCTACTCAAGCTGGTTCTCATGAAGGCGAGTTTTGATCAGCTAATCACTGCATTCACTCCGGCCGTTCACACCTTCTTAAATTAAATCAGCTTGCCACGCGGCCTCTGAACGAGTGATCAAGCGCATTTCTTGATGCCCACACAGTATCACCTGTCCCCTTGTTGTGGGTCAACCTGTTCTATATGTAAAACCACTGACCTAAAAGCCTGCTGACCTGATGAGATGTCCCTGTCTCCTCTCCTCCTCTTGTGTCAGACTCCTCACCGGCTGAAAGCACCAACATGAGCGCCACCGGGCACCTGGCAGCAGGCAGCCTCTGTGCCATCTGTGGCGACAGGGCCACGGGCAAACACTACGGGGCCTCCAGCTGTGACGGCTGCAAGGGCTTCTTCAGACGCAGCGTCCGCAAAAACCACATGTACTCGTGCAGGTGAGGAGGAACATTCTAAATTAAATGAGTTTGATGTCATGCTCTAGGAAATAACTCCACATGCCAGTGGAAGTAGTGAGTTTCTGTCTTTAAAATCTCCGAAAATAGTAAAAAATTTATGTTATAATTTCCCTCAGGCCAAGGTGCCACGGTGATGTCTTCAAATTCAGTTTACAATCACATATGGCAAAGAAAAACATCAAATCTTCTCAGAAGATGGAAATTGTCTCCCTGTCCATCTACTAATTGTTGCACCTTTGCTGCAAAATTTCAGTTTTTAATCTGTGACATGATAAATTTAAACCCATTCTTCTCACTGTCCAGGTTCAACAGACAATGCATTGTGGACAAAGACAAGCGAAACCAGTGCAGATACTGCAGACTGAAGAAATGCTTCAGAGCTGGCATGAAGAAAGAAGGTAGGAGATTTTTATTTTGTTAATGCAAACTGAAACTACATTCATGGTCTAAGTGTCTCTGTGAAAACAACTCATTTTTTTGAATTTCCCATTTAGCAAATCACTAGCAAGAGTGTATGCTGTCCCAGCTAAATCGACACAACTCGTCTGCGAGTGTTGCAACACACTGAGTAGCACTTTGTTAATGTTCACTCCGCAGAGCACTGAAGTCTCTGACCAGCTTATGCTGAGTAAACATTTCAGAGCAATAATAGCCATATACTGATAAACATGACAGCCTTGGAAAAGCTATTTTTCTTTCAAATGACTTAGTGCCCAATTCTTTGTGCAACAAAGAATTGGGGGGGGGAAATTTCAGTTTAGTGCGTGTAAATTGCACATTTTTATTGTGCAACTGAGCATAAATGTGTTTGTTTTTAGCTGTGCAGAATGAAAGAGACAGAATCAGCACCAGGAGATCAAGCTATGAAGACAGCAGTTTACCATCCATCAATGCACTCATCCAAGCCGATGTACTCTCAAGACAGGTAATCAGTTACATTTGGGATACACAGCTAACTGCTATCAATCACCTAACAAGTAACAAATCATTCAATGATATTGCCTCTGCTTTCCCTCGTGTAGATCACCTCCCCTGCTCCTATACTCAACGGCGACATAAGGACCAAAAAGGTCGCCACCATCACAGATGTGTGCGAGTCCATGAAACAGCAGCTTTTGGTGTTGGTGGAGTGGGCCAAGTACATCCCAGCCTTCTGTGACTTGCCCCTGGATGACCAGGTGAGACTCATCCACAGGCACAGTGCACATAGTTGTATAGATACTCATAGACTTGAATAAGTCACTCATCAACCCAAAACCATAGAGTGGGCTGCAGGAGCACATTGGTACAGACTAAGTGACTGCAGAGAATTCATAAAAAATCTCTGCTGTTGTTTTTTACATCACTCAAACCTTCAACCCTTCAACCATAATAGTTAATGTGTTTGAATCCTGGGTTAGAATATGATGAGCTGATTTTAAAGTTATACTCCTCCTCACAAAACACAAAAAAAAGTCCAGAATCATTAACAGTGTGATCACCAGTCCTTGGTAACTCATTGGCTCATGCTGAGCGAGTGAGTGAGGGAGCCTGCGTTTTTTTTTCTTTCTCATGCTCTGAGTTTAAAGCTTCCCACAGAGCTTCAGCAGCTAACAAGTAAATGAATTCATGTTTCAGGTGGCATTGCTGCGAGCTCATGCTGGAGAACACCTCCTTCTCGGTGCTGCAAAGAGGTCCATGCTATACAAAGATATCCTCTTATTAGGTAAAACTTGTATTACTTAAAATCCATGGTGTTTTTTTTAAAGGCATTATATCGTCTTGGCTAAACCGGTGATGTATTGTACTGATGTAGTGTTTTGAATGTCATTCTCCTGCAGGAAATGACCACATCATTCCCAGAAACTGTCCAGAGTTGGAGGTGGGCAGGGTAGCAGTGAGGATTCTGGATGAGTTGGTGCTTCCCTTCCAGGAGCTTCAGATAGATGACAATGAATATGCCTGCTTGAAAGCCATAGTTTTCTTTGATCCAGGTACTGCTACTGACTGATCCTCTAAAATAGAAAAAAAGCTGCTGTTTAGTCAAGAGGGAGTATAAAAGTTACAACTCATGAACACACTTCTCTCTGTAAACACAACTGCTTTTATCTACCCACAGATGCTAAAGGTCTGAGTGACCCCGGGAAGATCAAGCGGATGCGATACCAGGTCCAGGTTAGCCTGGAGGACTACATCAACGACAGGCAGTACGACTCTCGAGGCCGCTTCGGAGAGCTGCTCCTGCTCCTGCCGACGCTACAGAGCATCACCTGGCAAATGATCGAACAGATCCAGTTTGTCAAGCTCTTTGGCATGGCCAAGATCGACAACCTGCTGCAAGAAATGCTTCTCGGAGGTGAGCTCTTTCAGGTCGTTTGGTGGGATGTGACCAACATGTGGGGATCCCTGTGTAGTTGGATATGCTGCACTAAATTAGACAGACTATATCTCACCATGTGCTTTGTCTCTCAGGTTCTGCCAATGAAGCTCCACATGCGCCGCACTCTCTGCACCCTCACCTGGTTCAGGAGCACCTCAGCAGCAATGTTATAGTGACAACCAACATGCCAACGCCCATCCACAATGGTCAAATCTGTAAGCACAAAACACATGAATACAAAATGTGCTTAAATGTGCAGAATAATAGTTATGCCATCTAAGACTGACTCAGTTGTTTGCATTTTCACATAGAGTAGGTTCTTGTGCATCCCGGTTTTATCAGGGGGGATCAGAAGCATTAATCTGAGTGAGGTGAAATTAATTATATTTTGATTAACAGAGACTGTTTCCCTCATCCAGCTCCATGTGCAGCCCATTCAGGGAGCTGGAGGGAAAAGCAGGCTTGGCAGAATAATCCTCTACGTTCTTCATGGAAACTAATCAGGCTTATTTTGTCAAAGAGAACTTCTGTTATTCTTTCTTAACATGTTTAATGCTCTGAGATATTTCACAAAAATGCTAGTTCCTTATCTGAAAGTGGTGCTGCCTCCAAGAAAGGTTATAGAGAATGGCAAATATACACTTGCTTATGGTGCAATTTCTCCTCTTGACTCTCTCCTGTTTCTTTCTGTTCTACTTTTCAGCCACTCCTGAAACCCCAATCCCCTCCCCGCCTACTGCCTCCAGCTCAGAACATTATAAGTTGGCTCAGGGCGTCATAGCCACCATGCCCAAGCAGCTGACTTCCATCCCTCAGCCTGCTATAACAAAGCAAGAGGCCATCTAACAACTCTCTGAATCCTTATTCCTTTCATTTTTTATTGGGTTTTATATGTAAGTTTGTACACAATCAGCGTTGAAGCTGTTAACTTGACTGAAATAATAAAGTAGCTAAATATATAGAATGTAATTGCATTCATGTCCCTTGCAGATTATCTTCAGTCTTCAGGGATCTAGTTGTTCACACACGCAGCTACAAGCTGAGCTCCACAGCTCAGCAAAAGCCAGACAAAATGAGAAGCATCGAAACTTTCCAGGCATTCTGTTGTTCTCTATCGACATATAGAAGACATACATTATTGTATATAGTTTATTATTAGGTGACATGACTTCCTTTAGCATGGCCTCAGTGTGTGCAGTAAGGCTTATAATAGACATGGTGACGTGATCACGTCAGTATTTCATGAATGTTACAACACGCCTTACATTGTCATGTGTTGCACAGTATTTTATTTCATGTTCATTTGTAATAAAATAGTTTCAGTCATGAAAAAATGTAATTTCATCAAAGCTACAGGAAATCCCTTGAATGAGCTCGTCTATTCTGTGACAAAATATGTGTGGTTTGTTCTACATGCTGGAAAAGGCATATTTACATAAAATTTAACACATTAAAATTGACACCAAGAAATCTTGGAACGTACGATGAGCTCTGTGGTGCCACTTTGTAAATGTCACACTGAGGATGTTTCCCAATAATATGTTGTATTGGTTTTTAAAGGATATATTATATTTTTTTGTTTAGTACTTTGTCATGGTTATACTCCTAGGCTTAATTGTGCCTTGTAACCTATACTGCCTTACAAAACAGGCATTGTTCTGCCTTACAATGTGAAGATGAATTAATAAATTTCAAGGTCTATTTTTACATTTTATCCAGACTATGTTTTATAATACCTATAATCAAAACAGAGGATTTTACTGAGGAGTGAATGTGATTTTCTGTATTAAAAAAAAGAGGTTAAACACAAATGGAAAAAATGGCTCCAACGTGGCAGTGCTGCCTGTTCACTGATAGCAGATTGATAAACTGCCATAAAATAATTATAGATATCACAGATTAGAGAGAGACACAGGACGACAAGTTGAAAGATATATTTCTACGCTCCATATCAGTAAACCTGAAACTGACGCCTACGTGCTACATTTAGACTCATCAGATTACATGAGATCACCAAAAATATGCAAATAAAGAACTTTGTTTCTTACCAAAACATCAAACTCCTGCATAAATATGACTACAATAGTCAGGTGTGTTGTTATTTCACTCATTCACACATTTTTAAAATTTGAAGAGGTACAGCTGACACGACATGTAGTTGAGTGACAGTGATGCAGCAGAGGTACGTTAGGGGAAATTCTGCCATCTACTGCCATCTACTCTCTACTCATTGCAACTGATGAATTTGCCATACAAAAATAAAAAAAACTATTAAGCTACGTCAAAGTCCTGCTATACATAGTTTTACTGATTAACGGACGCCAAAACGTACCAAAATAAAGATAAGTAGCTACTCTAAATCGACATTCTGTACGAAACTGTCTCATGTCCGAGGGGCACTTGAAGAAGCATAGCCACCACAACAACAGACGTACGATTCAATTGCTCTAATGCGTCACAGCGCATCACATGCTGTAAATGGACCAATGAGAGAGCGTCGCTTCTCTACCCGGAAGGAGATTTTTCCTGACAGGTCGGTTGTGATTTTTGTCGCTGTGGTTTTGAGTGGTAGCAGCCGTTTTTTTTGGTGCAGTTTTATCACGTACCAAACAAACGGTGTTTATGTCTGTCCTGAAAGGTTAATGTCAAACGCATTTTAGGGTTAGTAGTTAGACATTATTCTGAGTTCCGTTCTGTCGTATTGGTGGTGTTCATGGTCAGGTTGTGTTAGCTAGACTACTAAGTAGACATGAACAATGAGCTTGTTAACGTTGTTGTGGTTTTGTGGGGAGCTTCTCTTCTCACGTATCAGGAAACTGTTTACATCCAATATCTGATAAAGCGCTATAACCACGCAGTGCTGAATGTAAAGTACATTTATTCGTATATTGTTCTTAAGTACTGCTTTGAGTTACTTGTACTTTGTGTATTTCAGTTGTTCTACTTTATACCATTTACAGTTTGAAGAAAGTCAATGTGAAGTTAATAATAATTATTTTTTCCCCACAGTGTTCTGACATTGTATACCCTCCCTATCAGTTGATTATTAAAGAAAAATAAGTGTTAGATGTATTGATACTGACAATAACCTATGATGGATTGATGCTCCCTTGGCCAAGGTCTTAAAAGCAGATTTGGACACACTGTCAGCTTTAGTGAGTGGGTATCTTTCTGTGTTTTCACATTCTTTGGTGCCTCTTATGTGTTGCTTTCCGAACAGCTTCGCTCACTCAGTCCATGGCCAATCAGTATGAATCCATTCACCTCACATCTCCTCCTGTGGACCCATCAGCAGATGCAGGGATTGGCTGGTTTCCGGGGCCACCTCCACCCATCTACTCCTGCACCCTGACCCCCGAGCTGGTGGCCAAGGCAAGGGATGAGCTCCAGGAGAAACCAGAGTGGCGTCTCCGAGATGTCCAGGCACTGAGAGACATGATACTAAAGGTTTTGCTATTGTTTTCTGTTTTAATGTTACATTGAGATTTATAGAAACATAAAGAAATCTGGGATTTACAAAAGGTCGCCAAACTTTAACTTGTCCCACTATTTAAAAATCGTCAGTTATTGTTTCAGCTGTGTAGGGTCTATACAAATTAAAATAAATAAATAAAATTGTTTGATAGATTGTGATAGAATTGTGAGCGGTTCGATTCCCAGTCCCACAAGGCTACGTGTCGAGGTGTCCATGGACAACACACCAAAACCCAATAGTAGCACTGACATGTACTGTTTGGCAGTTGTCCAAACAACAATTTCTCCAAAGGATCAATAAAGTGTGTCATATATTGCCTTTTTAAAAAATCTCATTTTAGGAAAACTGTAATAGTATAAAGAACACACAACTGTATGCATAAATTATGAGTTAAAACAAATCTCACAACACACACAACACTGCAATTTAGCATTATGGGGTTTAAACACAACACAGTGTGAACCACTGTCTGCCATGAACTTTTGCATGTAAGTTATTAATCAAAAATCAATACAGTGTTAACACTCGATATTTTCTTAGACCCCTGAAAGAATATGCAGATATTCTCTTAATCTTTTAAAGGTAAGTCTGGTGATATTCTGTACTTTCCCTGTTGTTAAAATATGCCATGGAAAAACAAAAACAGTTTTAAATACTTCTCTCTTCTGACTTTCATATACTGCTTCAAAACAAACTGCAGTGTTTGTTGGTCTGACCAAAATATCTGCAGCCTCTCGTGTTTTTTCCCTTACAAGCCGTCTTTTGTGTTCCTGTTTTTTTACAAAGTCTTGGTCAAAGTTAACAAAATGAACAAATATTTTTCCTCCCTGACACTGCAGGAACAGCCCAATCTCAGAACGAGGCTGGACGATGCCTTCCTCCTGCGCTTCCTGCGGGCCAGGAAGTTTGACTACGACCGTGCCTTGCAGCTGCTGCTCAACTACCACGCAGGTCGTAAAGCCTGGCCAGAGGTGTTCCAGGACCTCAAGCCGTCTACGGTGAAGCACGTCCTGGACAAAGGCTTTCTCACAGTCCTGCCGCGACCGGACCCCAACGGAAGATACATCCTGTGTCTCAGGCCAGGTTGTCATCTGCTTCATCTTTGTCACTGAATTCAGCAGTGTTACAGTGACTTAATAATTCTATAATGAGCTCACACTCTGAATGAGTAATAGCCACTTTCTGACAGTTCTTCTACATTACTCATGATTTACAGTTACTCATCTCTCCTTTTACAGGAAAATGGAAACCAAATGATTACCCCTTTGTTGACAATGTGAGGGCCATTTACCTGACCCTGGAGAAGTTGATCCAGCCAGAAGAAACGCAGGTCAATGGTATTGTCATCTTAGCCGACTACACGGGAGTGGGCATGTCACAAGCGTCCAATCCAGGGCCATTCCTTGCCAAAAAAGTTGTGAGCATCCTCCAGGTAAGAACTCAGTCTGAAATAAATATATGATGCAGCATTTACTCAAAATGTAATTTTATTTTGTAGTGACACAATTGAAAATATGATGATATGATTAAGAAATATTGTCTCATGAGCACTGTCTGTTGAGTTTTGTCAAGACCGTAGTATATACAGCTCTGGAAAAAAATGGGGACAACAAAGCTACAGTCTGGCAGAGGGCGAAAATGAATCAGCACTGAGAGAGATGACCGCAGACTCATTCAAATGTCACTCAAGAAGTGTAGGGTGACATCAAGTGACTTTCAAACACAGTGGCAAACTGAGACTGGGATGAAGTGCACGGCAAGAACAGTTCAAAACAGGCTTCTAGAGGCAGCGCTCAAGTCATGCAAAGACAGAAAAAAAGCCCTTCAAACGAAGGTTTGCAAATGAATTGGACTGTGGGGTTGGAGTAAGGTCAACTTCTCTGATGAGTCCAGTTTCCAGCTTTGCCCAACACTTGGTCGTTTTATGGTTAGACGGAGACCTTGAGAGGCCTACAACCCAAAGTGTCTCGCACCAACTGTAAAATATGCGGGAGGGTCAGTGATTATCTTGGTGCTTCATCAAGGCTGGAATCGGGCAGATGTCTCTTTGTGAAGGATGCATGAATCAAGCCACATACAAGGTTATTATACCTATTTGCTTTCTTCTGCTAAGAGTGTGTTCCCCAACTCAGAGGATTGGTATTTTCTCCAGGACAATTCTCCATGCCACACAGCCTGGGTAATAAAGGTCTTGATAGAGGATCACCCATTCAACAGCCCGTCATGGCCAACCCAATCTCTAGATTTGAACCCCGTTGAAAACCTCTGAAGTGACATCAAGAGGAAGATGAATGGTCACAAACCATCAAGCAAAGCTGAGATTTTTTGCAGAAGGAGTGGTCTAAAGTTTACCCAACAGCAATGTAAAAAACAGTTGCAGAGCAGCCAAAACGCATGAAAGCTGTTATTGCAAATCAGGGTTATTCCACCAAATACTATTTTTTAAATGTTCTTTAGTCAAAACATTAGCATTTTGTTTGAAAGTGAACAGGGGATTTTTTTCTTTGAAATTATTCAAGTTCTCTCAAAAAAAACGGTTTTTAATGGCAACTGGACTTGTTTTAGTTCCTTGACTACGTTTCACCCTCCATTCCAGAGG
>JAUMHL010000028.1:23327861-23346968 GCA_032362345.1 Sandelia bainsii | reverse complement strand
GTAGTGTGAACTTTTTACGTTTTCCATAAATTTCACCCGAAAACCAAATATCCCTAACTTTTTGTGAGTAGTGTATGTTGTTTGAAAGTCACACACTCAGTTAAAAGACACAAAATGATCCCAGTAAATTTGACAAATGTCCAAAAATAAACGTATGGTGATGAAAATAGACACAGAGTAACAAAAAATACACACACAATGACTAAAACAGACATAAAATTACCACAGAAACAGTTGAAATTTTACCACAACGAGACACAAAATGACTATAAACAACATGATGACTTCATTTGTAGTCGCTTTGTGTCTCTTTCAGTCTGGGGGCGCTATACAGGAGGGGTGGGAGAGGGGGGTTATGTGCCCAGGGACCTATTTTTTCAAGCTATGCCCTTGGATCTACAAGTGATGTATTGTAATAGGCCAATTTATATGTAATACAACAAATGTTATCTTCGGGAAGGTGATAATGTTCATTTTTTGTTTTTTAGAGAATGCAGTTTGTGGTGCTCTCGGACTGTGTTGCATTGCTGATAGGGGTTCAATTATTTTGTACAGCACATACATCAGGAAGTGTAAGCTACATGACAGAAATACCTTGCTGTATAATTAACTTTATTATAGCACAGTTTAATACAGCAACAAAAGCTTATTATCACCTGCATGAACAGCTGCGATAGACTGCAGTACGTTTAGCCAGGTGTACCTAATAAACTGGCGTCACTGGTGATCCTTCCTGTGTCAGTTAAACAACCACAGTAAACCAACATGAAAAGGACATCTGGGAGGGGGGAGGAGGGAGGACCGAGAGAGGGGGTGGGGGTGTCCCTGCTAGGAAATCTCCTGAACTGATGTCTGGCGTTCTTTAATGTGCGTCTAAATAAAACGAACGCTACAATGAATCATCCAGAAAAAAAAGATGCTAATTGACTGATGACAAACGACGTAGGCTGTGCGCGCGGAGCAGTGCTTGATCTTCGGGGAGCAGTGTGGCGCTGGCTCGAGCCCACAGAGGAGCGGGAGCCTCCGCGCGCGGCCTCTGATTGGCTCACACACAGCTAACTCCATTTTGGAAAACAGCTGTTTGAAGACACAACCTTTTTCCCCGTTGTTTGGAGACGGTGCCCTGAGACAAAAAAAAAAAAGGCTCCCAGCCGTCTTTTAATCTTCACCACACGTTTATTATCTCTTTCTTATTATTTTAACGCCAGCCTGCTCCAGTTACGACCCAGCTCGGCGTGCTGCGGTTTTTTCTTTCTTTTTTTGTCCGCATGCCAGGAAACTTCACTGGGATCCATGGTGTTAAATTTCCATTGTAACAAGTGGATAACAGGAGGCGAGCCGACCAAGGTTAGTGGCGGTCTTTTTACTGTCGATACTCCCGGTTTGTGTGTGTTACATAAAAATAAATGCTGGGGTAGTAGATATTTGTGGGGTAACCACCACCAGGGATGCTCATAGTCACGAAGCGAGGGTTTTTGAAATGATTTTTAGAGAGGCATTTATCCAGGCAGCACAGCAACTAACGTTAGCTACACAATAATACATGTTAGTATCCACTGGAACAGTCAGCGTTACGTCGACGTCCTTTTCTCCTCGGTGTCAGCTTATGTATGTTTTTTCCCTCGAATGTGTGAAACATTCAGTGTATCCTTTATGCTAGTGGTGCCTGTGTGTATGGTATTGTGTTGTGTTTGTGTGTCGTCCTTCCCACACATTAGCTGCTGCATCCAGCCTAGCTAATATAATGACAGCCAGGGTAGCTTGTGAGAAGCCCCTCATCTCCTCTCCCATCAACTGCGCTTTTTATTTTCTGGTCTGTTAATGCACCCCCACCTCAGCATACCTCCTCCACCACACACACAAATCAACTTCACCTCAATAAGACAACAATGCAGCCGTGACAGCAGCTTTTAATGAAACAACCTGGCTGTTGAGAGAGGAAGCAACATGTCAGTCCAATTTTCTTTTTTGGTTTTTAATCTTGTAAAAACAGCAGAAGATGAGCAGAGGTGGTGATCAGACATTCAGCAGCACGCCAGTGGGGGAGCAGCCAGGGACCCCCCCCACCACCACCACCACCACTTTGCATGAGTGTTGCTGGGCAAATGCCAGTTACTGGGCATGGGCTCTGGTGAAAATAAATACTGGCTTCTTGCCTGCTTCTCTGTGGACTAACTGACTGTAACAAAAACAGTGCACAGTAATCTAGACACCAAAAAATGAAACGGCGATTCAGAGTAAATTAAAATGACACAGCTTTGCAGTGTTGCATTAAAACAACCCAGCAAACTGTTAAAAAAGAAACAGGGTGGAACTATTAAATGCACCAATTTGGCTTTTCACAGCTTAGGGAAAATATTGCACGAGTGGAGACACTGGAGTGCAGTGTTTGGAAGGGAGAGCAGGCCACTCAGGATTGGGGTTAAAATATAACATAGAAGGAAGCTCCAATTTTAGCACCATCCACAACCACATTTTGACTGTGAAGAGCACTTTTTTTTCTATTTGTAGAAATAAGGGGGTTAAACCACCTGATGAATTTAAGATTACATTTTATAGACTCATGCCAGATATGGCTATCTTTAGAATAGCTCTCTCTACTGCCTCGTCTCCTCTGTTTGTACCGGCTAACCAAACATGGTCTGTTATCCTTCAAAAATGTCCAAGGGTGATGGAGAGCAGCCAGAACAGAGGGCGCAGTGATGCTAGAAAACCCCTGCTACTAGAGAGAGAGAGAGACGCACTCACATGCCCCGCTGACCTTGGACAGAGCCCTGCAGAACCTTACCTCTTGTGTTTCAATCATATTTACTGACTCAAAACAAGTTGCAGAGAAGAGACCGACCACTTGTAACAATTAAGATTACATGTGCTCATTTTTCTGGCCGTTCTGAAGGCTGGTCCTCTGAGGGCCTTTTGTGTGTCATGCATGTTCTAATCTGTGACACTGTTTATTCAGAAAGCAGCTAGATCCTTAGTCAACAGGTCAGTTCTGATTATCTACACTGCTGCATGACCATCACTCTTACCGAACAGCATCCTCCTCCTCCTACTTCTTCAGTAAATAGAAGTCGTATCTGCCTCTGCTGATGTGCTGCCAACATTAACACGATTAGAACATGTGGCTCTGAGTCTCTGCACTGAGAGCCTGCGTTAAGTGAATACAGCGGCTGTGAGAGGGTCGCTGCATTGTTCTTTTCTCTTAAGTGATCATTCGGTTTTTACCTCCTGTCAGACAGCTTTCTCTGGATTCCACTTTTCGTCCTATTGAAGGTTAAATGAGCTGACCTTCATATGTTGTTATGCACATAGACTACTGCATTTCTAGTTGAAGTGAATTCTGTCTTTTTAATGAGAATCTGAAGTAGCTGAGTTCAAGGCTGTTCTGCAGTAAGGGCATTACATAAAAAAGATTAAAATAGCTGTTCTTATGAGTGGATCAAGTGCCTTCTGAATTTCTATGTGATTACATCCACAATCAGTCACCTGCCCAGTGACCTTTTCACGTTTGAGATAACGGGAATTAGAAAACAACAGTTTGTACAGTAGCTGAGTCCACAAACGGTGAAGCAGGGTTTTGATACAATGTGAAAACACAGCCCAGGGTCTGTTGGTCTATTTTTTATACGCGTTTCCTTCTGTGTGATCATGGGTTTAATGTGCACATATTTTGTAGGCAGAGATTTTTTGGTTGAACTGCATTGACCCACAACCGCATTCTTGGCTCTGCGACGCGTATATCTTAAGCTCTTCTGTTTTTAGCTCCCTGATTTCCCCATGAGGAGAAAGTGAGTGCCATCATCCTGACCTTTGGCATCTCGTGTGACAGACAGAAAGTCTTTTCTGGTATACTTAGATATTGCAGACCACTGTGCACTATGAATCACCTTGTCATGACCCGTGTGCTAATGCCGTTATACAAACTCATTGATCACCTTCCTGTTTAATAATGATGATTGAACTGTCACCACTGATGATGGTTCACAGGTACATTTAGTAAAATACAGCTGTGGGTGATGGTCAGCTGTGGTGGCTCTGAAACTGAACCTCACTGATGTGGTAAAAGGTAAAATTGCATTTTTATAAATGTATAAACAATGAAAAAGTATTTCCTTTTTTTTTTTTCTTCTTTCATATTTGTCACACTTAAATGATTCACAGCAGCAAACAAATCTTAATATTACACAAAGATAAGTAAATAAAAATGCAGTTTAAAAAAATGATTTCATTAATTAAAGTTTAAAAAAGTGCAAACCTGCCTGGCCTTTTGAATACAGCATTTTTGCAGTAACAATATAAATGACAATATGCAAATAGAACCATTTTGACCACAGATCAGAAGTGTCTAACCTGGACTAAGGAGAAAAAGAACTGATCTGTTGGTCAGCTGTCCAAAGTCCAAAGTATACTCTGTATTTGGAAATCATCACCCCAGAGTCTGGAAGAGTGGAGAGGCACACGTTCCAAGCCCAGTGTGAAGTTTCCACCGTCTGTGATAGTTTGGGGTACCATGTCATCTGTGTTTTATCAAGACCGAAGTCAACACAGTAGTCTACTAGGAGTCTACTGACAAGCTTTATAGAGATACTGATTACCTTTTCCAGCAAGACCTAGCACCTACCCACAGTGCTAAAACTAACTGGTTTGCTGACTGTGATATTGGTGTGCTAGTCAGCCGACTTGCCTAACCTGAACCCCACACATGATATATTAGGTATTGTCAAGAGAAAGATGAGAAACACCTGACCCAACAATACAGACAAGCTGAAGACTGCTGTCAAAGCAACCTGATCCTCAATAAGACCAATAAAATAACTGATTGCCTCCACGCCACACTGCATCAGTGCAGTCATTTGTGATAATGGAGGCCCGACCAAGTGTTTTGAGTGCATAAATGAATGTACTTTTCAGAAATTGGACATTTCTGTGTTGTAAGTCCTTGTTTGATTGATCTTAAGAAATATTCTAATAGTTTGAGATACTGGATTTTTGATTTGATTTATCATGAGCTGTAAGCCGTAACCATTGAAACTAAAACAAAAGGTCTCAGTTGATGTAATGAATCTAGAATATATGAGAGTTTCGCCTTTTGATTTAAATTACAAAAAAGATTTACTTCAATATTGTTATTTTTTAGATGCACTGGTAGAAACGTGTTGAGATGGAACCATGTGGGCTATGTGGGCAAAAATCTGAGTGTCCGGGGGGCACACAGGCAGACAGCAGAAAACATTTTAAACATGCTGAAATAGTCTGAGAAAATCCTTTTTACCTTTTTATTGTTTTCAAGTATTAAGTTTACAGACTATACTTACAAGGAGTGAGTTTGCCATGCTCAAGATATACTGTAGATTTTGAGTATTACTCAGTTGTGTAGAAGATTTTTGTTTATCGAACCAGACAATTAAAAGGTTTTACACTGGCAGCTATTGTGCTGGGATGAACTTCCTGCAACCCTGCACATAATAAGTGGCTGTAAAATATATTCATTAGTCAGTTTCTTTTGTTACTAAAATTAAAAGGCTCTGATCTATTTTCTCATGTATTCCGTCCTCGTCATAAATGACGTTTGACAAGGTTGCAGTGTGGCAAGTGGCACCATCTCTTTTTCAGCATTAGAATAGTTGATTTAATGTAGCAAAGTCAAATTATCCCCTCTTCCTTCTGTTGGATTGACCCAGTACGTCAGCATAAATTGCACACACAGGATTGAGGTGTTGAATGCACTGTTTTGAATCCATTTGGTCAGAGAACTTTTAATCAAGCCTTATTATGTGAATGGATTCTCATCCGTGGGGATTGGTTTGGAAGTTTGGCCCATGCAGGTCAGTGAAAGATGATTTGATGAGAATCTCCCTTCATGGCAAAATGAGAGTGAGCTTTAATTATTTCAGATGGAGTGGCCCATTTCAAATCCCATGTGATGTGAGTAAAGTGCTAAAATTATTGAACTCTATAAGTGATGAGACAGAAGAATGCTTGAGGGTAAAAGGAACAGTGTGACCTTCACTGTCTGACTGGGAATCTGAGGCTTGTGATCTGCTTGATGCTTTAATTTGGTTCTTCTAAGGAATTCTTAAGCACTGTTTTTTAAAAAGGTTTCTAGCTGTGTCCCAGAGGAGGAGAAACACTAAGCTGTACTGATAGGAGGCTGCTCACTGGAACTGTATCACAAAAAAATGACAAGTCATTAAATTTACTTGAAAGTGATATGTTTCAAGTGATATATTAAAAAGATATCTTAGAGGTATTTCAGAGGTAGTTTTGTTGTGCTAGGTGTATTTATTTTCTGCTGTTTTCTACTGCTACTCCACTACATTTCGGAAGTTCAGCAGCAGCAAATTTTAAGCAGTTCCCTTAATCAGGATTCCATTACATTGTACAGGTTTAACTAATAAGTGAGGGTATCACAGTACAGTACATTACAGTTGTATTGGCAGATCTATTGCATGTCCTTGTCTTCTGCAATGCATTAGTTTAGATATATATTTTAATCAAGTAAGTTATTAACAATGATTTAATCATTTAGTGGTTATTAATTAATATCCCCCAGCCCCTAGGTTGAGAATCAGAACCCTGATATAATAAATGTTATGGCAAACATTTGCTGGTTCCAGCTTCACTGTGCTACATTAAATGAAATACCTTAGGACAGTTGGGGGGTTGTTTTCTGACAGTTTATAGTCAAAATGATTAATCCACTAACAGTTGCAAGAATTTCAAATTTTCTGCATAAATTGGTCATGAAATGTGATCTGATCGTCACTAGGTTCACAAATATCAACAAACACAATATTTCTAAGCTGATGAAACATAGTCATGATTTTTTGGTTTTGATTGAACACACGCATTAAACAAAGTGATTGTGGAAAATATAAGTAA
Source organism: Sandelia bainsii (assembly GCA_032362345.1). Classification (NCBI taxonomy): domain Eukaryota; kingdom Metazoa; phylum Chordata; class Actinopteri; order Anabantiformes; family Anabantidae; genus Sandelia; species Sandelia bainsii. The sequence continues at coordinate 23,340,086 of JAUMHL010000028.1, read as the reverse complement.
AAGACTTGGCTTTTGAAATGTCCACTAGAGTGAAGTGTTAGCAAACCTGGAGTTCAATCAGTGAAATTATGTTTTTTAGCTGGAGTCCTATAATAATATAATTAGAATAATAAAATACTGTGTGTGGCAATTTTTCTGAAAGACAAGTACTTTTACTGTGATACTGTGATAATGTGAATATATTAATAAAACATATACTTTCACTTATGTTAGACTTTGTATGCAGGACATAGTTGTTATGGTACTTTAACTTGAGTAAAGGATCTGAGTATTTGTTGTGGCTGCATTGGAATCAGAGCAGGTCTGGAGTCCTGTAGTTTGTGCTGTTTACTAAAATGAATGATGGTTTCATTATCTGGGTCTAGTGGAAAGTGGAACAATGATCTCTGCTTTTTTTTGTTTGATCATGGGAGGGGTTACACCTTTTTATCCTTGACAACAACTCAGCAGACTGAATCACACAATACCCATATCCTCCTAGAAATGTGAGAGAAAAGTGTCATGTAGAGAAAGCCCACAAATGATATGTTCTGTTACAAACTGACTAAATAGTTAGATGCAGTATTAGCTGAGGGGGATGTATTATGGTTCTCAAGCTCTCAAAAGAGTAATGAAAACACTGAGGCCTGTGAGGGATATTTCCTTATTTAGCAAGCACAATAAACATGCATACATTCCTTTTCTGTAGCGCTCATCCTTCCCTCTTTTCCCTGTCATCACTCTTATGCTTTCCATCCTTTCCTCATCATCCTCCACGCTTTTTCCCCCTGCATACCTCCCTCGCCCTCTCATCTCCCTCTTGTCATTGCTTCACCGTCCTTGTCAGCCCAAGGGTCTCGTTCAGCCTCCTGTGTGTGGTGCAGAGAGCCTGGGAAAAGAGAGGGCATAAACAGCACAGGCAAACAAACCACCTGCTTCCTGCCGAAGGATTTGTCTAGCTAAATACGTGGACAGAAATAGAAGCAACCAACCTTACAGTAGAGTTGGACTAGATAGAATGGACAGTGGGAAGAAAATGACAGACCACATATCACTATGTACTCATGTGATGTAGATAGACACCTAGCTTGGGGATAGAATTGAATAGAGGTAATTAGTTCAACAGAAAATTAATCTGCAACTATTTTAAAAATCATTTGTCATTTTCAAAGCAAGATGCCCCAAATTCCCATGGTAGCTGTCTTGCTTTGTGTTATGTGATTGTTATTTTGATCATTTCACATCCGGGTAATGATACATATCATGATACAGCACATTTTCTGTGTTTTCAGTGAAATGACCACATGTAAAGGCCCATTTCGTATTACATTTTGATAACCTTACTCACATTTTGAGTTTTTTGTTTTTATTTTGGACCTGTGTACAAATCTTCTATGAAGCATGTAGCAAAATATAAAATATAAATGTATAAAAAGTCAGTTGTGGGGACCTGTCTGCGGCATGATTTGCAAAGTACAGTGTTCTGCTCATGTCAAACTTCTCATACCCAAACTATGTCCATGGGACAGACGCAGGCCTTCTTTTATGTACAAGCTCCTTGTTTTGTCTTGGCTAGTTGGGGTCCTGATCCTGTTTGGAATTTTCCCCTTGCTGTGTCACATTCACTGTCCTCCATGTTTATGTTGCCTTTCTGTAAATTTCTCAAGACCGCGTAGAAACACACAAAACGTAGACCAAAAAAACATTGGCGTAAAGAGTGTGATTTGTGATACAGCGAAGTAAACAACGGAGCATACTGGTGTATAAAAGAATAAGACTTTTAGTAGTAAACTATATATATACAGTGTTTCCCCTAGGTTTTTAGCGTGGGGGGGGTGGGGGGGGTTGATGCAGGTCAAATCATTCGCAGGATTAGCCCGTCCTGTTTCTCCAGGAGTGAGAGAGGCGTTGCGAGGAACGTCAGGTTGTTCACAACCGACAGTACCGACATTATCAAAACAGTCGAGCTAAATAAGTGGACACAGGTTTCACCTGGCCATCGGTAGGGTAAATAGATTTTTATATTTTTTATAGGTTACAGCAAATATTTTATACAAGTTTTTTTAAGCTAACAAAACTGAGCAGCCAGTCTTTGAGTGAATGATAGATAATAGATTGTCGCTTCAATCCATGTACTCATATAGTAGATAATATAAATCGCAGCATTTTGCGTTCATGTAATCGTACAGGCTGACTTTTCCACATTTTATCATGTTACAACAAACCTAAACGTATTGTATTTGGTTTTCTGTGATAGAAAAACACAAAGTGGTGCATAATTGTGAAGTGGAAAGCAAATGATACATGATGTCTTTCTTTCTTCTTCTCAAAAGCTTAACATGATTGAAATCTATCTAACTATAGATGGAACTAAAAATGACATCAGTTTATTTTCTTGATTAATAATACTAAAAAAGATGCTCAAGGTAACCTCTTTAAAAGTCTTGTTTTGTCCAAAACAATTATATAACGATGCAATTTTTCTAAATAAATACTTAAATAAAATGTTGAAAATGACCTTTATATTTTCCCAGAGCACAAGGTGATCATTTTAAATTGCTTATTTTACCTAAAGACACAGAAATATCATGCCTGCCATAATTTCTCAGAGTGAAACATCTTTGAATGTCTTGTTTTGTCCAACAAAAAAACGAAAATGAAGTAAAACTCACTGATCTACTACATGCCTTAGAGGTGCAGTCATAAATTAGTTTGGCAAAAAAGAGAATAACAGATGTTTGTCTTGAGGAGCATTTAATGCATTCATGTTACTGTTGCAGATGGGGAACGTTACGTACAAAATCATCGTGGGCCAGATTTAGACTGTCTGTCATGAAATGTGTTTCTCGCGACACATTTGTTTTTGTAACAACACTGCCCGTGAACAGTCTCGAGGATGACAAGACTCTAAACGGCTGCTGCACCATTCGGAAATCAAGATGTGAGAATGTCTGGTTTATTTATTTAAGGGGGGAGCAGGGGTTGCAATCTCATTTTGGACTCGGGTTGAAACACCTGCTCCTGACTCAGCTGTGAATCATGGGCTGTTGATGACTCTCAGTCACACCCTGTTCTCACGCACACACACACACTCATGCAGACGCAAACAAACACAAACCAGGGGATTCCCTGTAGCCCAAGGCAAGGCATGCTGCTGCAGTAGGCTCGGACTCATATGTCTCCGTCAGGCTGCTCATCTCTGCTGTCCTTAAAACACTGATCGATGACGGCTTATTTGCAGTTTCCAGGCCACAGGGACACACACGTTCACACAGGACACAGAATTGTACATTCAACATATCTGGTAACGTACCCTTTACTTTCCCCCAAACGTGGATATCTGATACTATATTGTTGTTTGATCCTGGTATTATGCTGTGGCTGTGTGTGGAGAAAGCACCGGCTCTCTCGCCTTGGTAGTTGGTATTGATTGAGCCATCTGTTGCTAACTGAGCTAACAAAAGGGAACACGATGTGTGTAGTAGAAGTATTGCCCCTTTTCTTCATTGTTTATTAGGTGGCCCTGCCAACTGTTTAATAGATGAGACGACAAAATCAGGTTAAGTGTGTGTCGGTGAACTGTAGAGCCACCTTCTCTGGTTACATAGGAAAAAACATGCGGTGTAAACGTTTTGTCAGCATTCATTAACATTACCTTACAGCTGCAGTAATCAGTAGTGTAGCTTAGTGAAAAGTCATGAAGAACTTCCTGGTCATGTGTAAATGATGTCGTCTATTGGGTGGAATCAATTTCATATATATTTGTATAGTCTCACATTTTCTCTGTTCACTGTCTTATAGAGAGTTAGAGGAGCTGTTTGGGATGCTACTCTCTTAGGTGTGTGTTCAGGATGAAACCTCGAGGAGCTTGAGTGTTGTCGTCACTATGATGTGTCCAGGCAACCAGCGGTGATTCTAGGAAATCATTCAGCCCAACCAAGAAATAATCCAGTGTAACATGATATAATGGAGCTCAGCCAGAGAGCACAGAGAGGAGCGATTTACGACAAGCCCGTGCAGTTAAGAGAGTTAGAAGAATCTGATGTGGAACGCTTGTACAATCAAGGCTCACACAGAAAAGGAGAGATTTAAGACAAGAGTATGAAAATGTTGGAAATCTGGTAGATTACCTCAAGTGATGTCACGTATGTGAGCATGAGTTAGTTCAGAAACTAGTATGAAGTATGAAAATGTTTAACATTCGGAAGGTGGCGTGATGTGAAAAGTGGGGCAAGCAGCTTGATGCTAAATACACACTGTAATCTTTATAGTCAAAGTGCATCAATTTTTATTTTTATTTATATTTGATGTTTGCATTATGTCTAGATGGGAACAGAATGTACTCACTGACTGTTACATACAATCAAATGCAAAGGCGTAGTTTGAGCTACATGAAGAGCCCAATAAACAGTCACTGCAGTCACATGTAATGCACAGGAAATAACCTTGAACACAGCATTACAGCTCGTGTCACAGGAGAAGTGATGACAGTTGGCCTCGGCATTTAAAAACTGTAAGTCCTGTCACTATGAAAAGCATATTGGTGGAAAGAGGACAAGTTAACATGTAAAGCTGTGGTGAGTATGAGGTCCTCTGCTGTAGTGTGTCTTACACTGGGCACTGTCTGTGACTCTGAATGAAAATAATGCTTGCTGACAGTATTCCACAAGCTTTCTTTGAAAGAACTCGAGTGACTTATGGATGTTACTGGGGTGTGATGTCTCTAAATAATAAATAATCAAAATAAGGGAGATCTCTGCTCTAGAGTCACATTGTCACATAATGTCACATTACATTTTTAAAATAAATCACAAAATATATATTTAAAATTGTTATTTTTAAAATAAAATTGGAAATAAATGTATTAAATAAACGCAAGTCCCTACCAGCTGAGCTAACGGGGAACTGACAAGCACAGTTGCTCGTAAAGCGGCTTTTTCTCTTTTTTTTTTCCCCCCCCGTAAAGCGGCTTTTAAGCAGTGATGTGACTGATCTATATGTTTATAACACATTTTCTTTGTTTTGTAGGCTCCATAATTTCTAACATTAAAATACGCTTTCTACAGTCTGAAGTCTCAAAGCCACTTCTTCATAAAAATGTAAATACACGTTTTATCTGCACACAGGACGACATCTGAACATCAACTTTTCTCCACATCTGATCAACAATATTCATCCGTAAACCACAGAAAACAACAGACATCGTTCTATTGTCTCATTCACTTTAGTCTATGTTTTAACATCTGTTACAAACTAAGATTAAAGCAGAGTCTGCCACGTATTGAGACTCACGGATATCGTCTCCTCATTCCACGTATAATCTGAGTTGTTTCAGAACAGTAATAAGTCAGTAAAGTTTAGTTTGTAGCTTCCAGTTGAATGTAGAATTATTTCCTATGAGTTTATAGACATCGTTTAGTAAAAAAAACACAAGAACATCACCACTTCTGTTCGTATTTCTGCAGGTTTTAACAGCGGTAGCTTCATTAATTATTCATGATTATTAATTGTCCCGACACAGATTCAGCATCGGTCAGAATTTAACAGTAAATCATTTTGTGAACTTTACCACACGCTGTGCTCATGTGCTGCATCAGAGATGTCTGCATATTTAAATTGTCACATTGTAACTGTTGCAAAACTACACAAATACATTTCATAACTGAGAGAAGTGATGAAATAAATAAGAAAATCAATAAAGCGATGCAGGTTTGATGACTGTATTTCTCCCCCCACGTCGACAATCACTGCATAAAGTGAAGTCTGTGTTTAAATCAACTTCAGGTGAAGCATTAATGATCACATACTCACCAACAAGCGTGTTTCCCTGTTCTTCTTTAAAGCCAAAACTGAAGAAATCATATTCCAGAGTCAATAGTGGTTTAGACATTGTTCAAAAATTGTTGACCATACTCTGTTTTAGATTAGGGGCACGCGAAGCGGGAGAGTGGGGAGCGACCACAGACACCAATGGCCGGGAGTTGGCGAGAGAGAGACTTGAAATGGCCGGTTAGCCTTTAGCTTAGCCCTCAGCCCCGCTCTCTTACCCCTCTTCTAATTGCTGTGTGTCCGCAGCCTGTATCCCTTCAGCGGGGGGACAGAGACCTCCGGATCTCTGGGGGAATGGAGTCCCAGCGACTATCGTTGAAAGTGTGTTGATTATTATAGTCCAGAAACATGAACAGTTCGTTCCTATGCTGCGCCTGTCCGCGCCGCCATCACCAAGGAGAGAAGAAAAGAAGCAAAGAGAAGTTGATTAAAGTAGAAACGGAATGCTAGAGCGGGCGTGACGTCACACGCATAATTACGTTTCTAGGACAAAGTATGACGACACAGGACAATGATGAATAGAGGGAGTAGCTGTCAAAAGTGCCATTTTTTGACCAAAAAATGGAAAAAGTTGAGTAAAATTAAAAATATGCAAGTTATCAACAAGAAAAATAATAGCACACATCCTGGGACCAAGCTGGTCGATTTGATGTATCATTTGTGTGGGTGCACCCTTCCGTTCGGGCCGCATTGAAGTTGACGGAAGAATAAGATATATACAAAGGAGCCAGTTTAGAGGTGAAGAACAATAGATCCCTGCATTGCTTTGCATCGCAGGCAGCAATTATTTCATTTTTGTGTGAGTTTGTTTGGATTTGAGACATGTCACATGGTGTGACTAATGTCGCTAATGATTGGCTGAGGCTTCATCAAGAGGGCTTCCAGGTTTAGGGTAATTTCTTCCACACACAAACCACACAGGATGAGCCCAGCATGAGGTTGTATTTACTATTCTGTCTTAAACCTCCATCAACTTTAATGCGGCTCGAACGGAAGAGTGCACCCACACATATTATACATCAAAACGACCGCCTCGGTCAGGCGATGTGTGCTATTACTTTTATTGGCGTTTTGAGTTACCATGGCGACGCAACTCACCAAAAATCACATGATAAGCCTACAGGACAGACTGGGGAATGCTATAGCACATATTATACATCAAAACGACCAGCTCGGTCAGGCGATGTCTCCTGTTAAGATTATTTGGCATTTTGAGTTATCATAGCAACTTAAATCGCCAAAAACCACAAGCAAGATTCCCACAGCATGGACTGTGGATTTTTATCACACATATTATACATCAAAACGACGAGCTCAATCACGACATGTCCCCTATTATAGTTTGTTGGCATTTGGAGTTACCATGGCAACGTAAATCGCCAAAAACCACACACGAGATGCCCCACAGGACAGACTGAGGATTCCTATCACACACATTATACATCAAAACGACCGGCTCAGTAAATCCTGCTTTCCTACTGGCATGATGGCTTTAAGGTTCAGGGGCGCAAAGTGGCAGGCACCTTCAAAGTTTCTCCAGGAACTTTCTAGTTTATCTTTATTGCATTGATCGTTGTTTAACAGAAGCCCGCCTCCCTCATTGATGCTGTTTTTCTCACTACTGACGCTCATGTTGCTTTAGCACCTCGCTGCATCTCTGACTTTCTACTCTCCTGTGAGTGAAATTTAGCCTGAAGTTTCTCTGGCAGGGAGCAGATAGTCGATACTCGCTTGGAAACATTATTCAGTCTTCTTTCTAAGGTGCTGTATGTCTTTCAGGAGTTTAAATCAAAAATGCTGTGCAAATGAATCTGTAACTATTTTGTCTACGAGTCTTTTTTTGCATCATAATTGAATATTTTTGAGTTTTGAACAGCTTTTCAGAGAAAACTATTTGAAGACTTAAACTTGGATGCTTCAAAAAATTTCTTTCATTTTACAGTCTCAACAATTGTATTAATTGTGAAAGTCATCTACAGATTAACTGATAATGTCGGCTAATAATCAGCTAGTTGCATCCCTACTTATCCGACCACACCGGCAGTCAATAGTAATGAGTATCATTTTTGTAATGTAATCTTTATCTGGAGTCATTTATGTGTATGTTTTTCTCCAGCACTGATCTCATGAGAGATGAATGCTGGGAATTGATCTCGGAAGCATTACCGAGTTGTGAAGTGGGGAACCACACCTCCAGCTGCTCTTCTGTATGCCTGCTGACATAATCTGTCCAAGCTAGATTGATTTTTTGATTTGGCCGCAGCTCTCTGAAGAAGCAGCCTCGGCAAGGCCTTTTGTTTTATTTATTAGTTCACTCAGGACTTTTCCACAGCAGCAGATGCTAATAGCCTTGGTCAGGCTTCTTATCTCCTGTTCCTCAGCTGATTCATAATGCCTTCAGGTGTGGGAGCTCGGCTTGCTCATTTAGAATGGCAATTATGTGGGTAGCGGCAGTGATCATTCTCAGTATCCCTGCTCGGTGAAAAGGAGATTTGAAAATTGCATTGAGTGGCCAGCGTTATCAGTGATAACTCTGCATGTTTGACAGAGAAGATGGAGACTTCTGCTGTGACTTAGTTGTAAGCCCAATACTTAAAAGTGCCAGTGAAAGAGATGGAGGTGGTGGGAGATTTGTGTCTGGATTTCACAATGCTGGTGTGAATGGCTGACTCCAGGAGAGCAAAAGCCAGCTGGATGGCAAGTTGCAATATTCACTGCACCAGGGGAAATTAGGCCTTCACACCCAGCCTGGGTCCCATAAGAAGAGGAAGCATATGGGGCAAATATATATATATATATATACACTGGAATTGAATGGGGAACAGGACTTTTATTCATTTATGAGAGGAAGGCCTGAGAGGAACAACAATGCTAATGCCAACAAGGAAATACAGCTCCCTTCGTGTTTTGAGTGGCTTTTTGTCAACCAAGCAGCTGCTGACAACATGTGAACAGACAGTGCCCAGACCGTTTGACGGGGGCTGAGAGCCAGTGAGCAGGAGGGCAAAGAGTTGAGGCACACTAGTGTGACGCTGCTCTCAGTGTGTGACACACAGCAGTGGATGGTGAATGGATTTGGAATATATTTGTCTGAAGGAATTTGGGTCAGCTTTTAGGTGCAAGAGAGGAAGATGAAGCAGCTCTGATTACATTGGTAAGAGTGACGCTTTGTTGCTCACTTTATCTTAGCTTGTTCTTTTATGTTGTTTGAGTTCAGTCTCTGGTTTATACAGAAACTAGAAGGGTTTTGTGATTTTTATTAGAGCTAAAATGTGAAGATGATTGTTTCTTTAATATATAGGAAGGAAATTGAGAAAATATTTCCAGATTCCTTCCTCTGAGGCTTTTCTACATTTTCTTTCTGTCTCTGAAAGTAAATCGCATGAACATGTGTTTGCCTGCTGGCTGGCCACTAGGTTTCTTTCCTGCCCCACCCTCTCAGACTGCCATGGTTTACTGTCTCTTTCAGTCTAAGGGTCCCGCTCCAATAAATAATGCTTCTCACCTGTTAATGCTCAGGATCCCATTTTAAATGTTGGTATTTTTTATCTTAAAAAAAAGGTATGTTTATTCAATCGTCAATGTAGCAAAGTAGTTGCCAGATAATTTTATATAATAATTTTTTATATCGGAAATCATTCAATCATTTAACTGACCAATCACAGCAGTTTCTAAATAAATTGAGGAAATCTAATTAACAATTTGTTATCAATTAACAGACTACAGTGCTATGAAAAAGCATTCTTCGCAAATCAGATCATTTAACAAATTTTAATATTACACAAAGATAAATAAACAGTTTTTGAATGATTATTTCATTTATTAAGGAAAAAAAGCTGTCCACACCTGCCTGGCCCTGTGTGAGAAAGTAATTGGTTATCTTTGCGTACTGTAATTGTTGATGAAAAGTTACTTTTTGATAATTTGTTGATGTTATGTAAATGTTAACTAGAGCACATCAAACCTAAAGCTATTTTGTTACTTGTTTGTGTTGTTTAAAAGACCAAAGCAAAAGTTGCTGCAAGAGGCCAACAAACTCGAACAGATGCTTGTCAATAATAAATGCAGCATAATGAGTTGATGGACTAATGGACGGCCAAGAAGCCAGTCTTTTTCTGGATTATTGCAGATAATTTGAGTTTATTACACAAACGAGGCTTAAAAGTCTGCGGTGGGATAGTAGTGTGCCTGCTTCTGTAATGGGTGTAAGTGGCTACGCTGACTCATATGACCCCAGCGATCTTTTGTTCCTAGTATCTCCCTGCCAAAACGTCTCTTGGTATATGTCACCTCACTCAGCATGGTCACTGTTCATGTTCAGACCTCTCTGCAGACACTGTATTTAACCTCGACTTTCATTCACAATGAGGTTACAGTAGCTTTTCTGCAGATATGATAATGCAGCTCCTTTCTTTCAAAACAGAGGAATACCAGAAGTTGAATTGGGATGTTTTCCTGAAATAGGAGGAGAATCCCCACACTTGAAACCATCCCTATACATATAGTGCACAGCAGGTGGGAGGAGGGGAGACAGAAGGGAGAGAGAGAGAGTTGCTAAGCCGAGTTCAGCTTGTGAGCTGAGCTACAGTGATTTCCCTTTGAGGATTGAGTTGTTATTGTCTTACTGAAAATACACACCTGTGACATTTGTCTTGTGGTAGCATTTCCAGCTGCACTCTCTGCACACCCTGGCCTTTCACATAAAGACACCTTTTTATTTAACTAGGACGCGCACTTAAGAGCTGAATATAAGTCAGGATTTCTGGACTTCATGATATACTGAAAAAGCGGCGAGTGATATAAGGCTGGCATCTTATCTGTGTAACAGAATATTACTCATGCAGCATGCCTGTAAGAGGACACAGAGTATATGTGCCTCTTACCAAGAACTTTTAGGGTGTTGGCCTGAAACATGGCAGTGACGACATGATTCATCTCTTAGTAAAATGGCAGTAATTTTAGCAACAATAAGCAAAATTTTGCATCAGCAAGTGTGATAATTGATCGTAAATTTAAAGCTACAGATTTGTTTTAGTAGAAAAATGTTCCAGAGCCTTTTAATGTGGAGAAGTTCTGTGGCCCGGACATGCCAAATAACCTGGGAGTGGTGCAGAGATATTTTCTTCAGGTTTTTGAGTGAAACTCACACTTGTAGCCAGTCATGGACAATTATTTCGTATTGTCTGGTAAATTTTGTAGCTTTAAAGTTTTGTAATTTAATGATGACTGACACCTGAAGAGGTGGGCAGAGCTTATTGGATTGATTTAGAGCCGGATGCTATTGCTAGCTTAAGTCTTGAAGGTGCATATTTTAGCTTTTTAAACTGAACACTTTTTTTTGGTTTATATCAGTGTAAAACAATTTAACATTTTAAAATACATCTTGGTTTTGGTCTATTGGTTGCACACAACAAAACATTTGGAAACATAACCTTTGGCTTTAGGAATTTGTGGCAGACATTTTCACTATTTTCTGACATTTTATGTCTAGGTATAGACTAAATAATCAGTAGATTTAAAAAAAGGGATTAAAGTAAAACAAATATAATTGAACGCTGCAGTATTAGATGCTGAATGACTGTTCTATTACTCCACTTAGAGTTTGGTGTCTCTTTCAGATCATCTGCTTCCAAGTAAATTTACATTTTCATTTGCATCATACAAATCACAGTAGGTGAACAACAACAAGCTACACTGCTTCAGTCAGTCAGCCAGCGCTACAAAAACAAGTTCATCATCACTGTGAGCTTGCTGGATTTCAGGGATAAAGTGATTTTTAAAATGCAGCGCCATTAAACAGCTGAGACGAGGCAGTCAGGCAGAGAAGAGCGTCAACATATGCAGAAGGCAGAACATCATCACCATCATCATCATCCCTCCATGGAAAGGTCGGAGATGATCCACGTGTGCAGGCAAGCTTACTAATTAAACAAACAGCAATTAGATGGTGTTCCCATAAGCCACAAAACTACTGGGCTAGTGGAGTAGAAAGAGGAAAAACATAACAGCACCCAAATGTAGTCATTACTGCTCTAGATAATGTCTGTACTGGTTGTGTGTGTTTTAATCAATCAGCCATTTTGAATCTGAGAAAAGAGGGATAACAATCTGGGGCATTGCAAAAACCTCAGGCATAGTCAGTACAGCAATGTGGAACAAAACCACTGGTTTACTGAGCAACATACACAGAACAAACCAACCAAGGTTGAACAACAACAACTAATGACAGAGGACCCCCCGTAATACGAGTGACAACACCAGCAACCTCTACAGAGCAGGGGAAAGGGTATATAATATAATATAGACCCTGTAACACCCTTTATATTCTAATATATAATGAATATACATACACTACTCACAAAAAGTTAGGGATATTTGGCTTTCGGGTGAAATTTATGGAAAACGTAAAAAGTTCAC
>JAUMHL010000028.1:23313121-23327600 GCA_032362345.1 Sandelia bainsii | reverse complement strand
TATAGTGCATTTTAGGTTCATCCTGAAATTTCACCTGAAAGCCGAATATCCCTAACTTTTTGTGAGTAGTGTATATTCACCCTCCTCAGCAGTAAGAAACAAAATACAAGACTGGAATATGTCAGTTATGTCAGTTCCGCACTGCTTGATATCAAGGGGTATAGCATATTGAAAATCCTCTTGAAAATGGAGCATATTGCCCAGACTGAAGCCTGGGATTTTCACTATCAGCCAGCTTGCCAAAACACGTTCACCTCAAGCTTTGAGCCTCTAACAATGTGTACACTGAACTTCACAATATGCAGCATCAGACCATGAAAAGCATATGACCTCTTTAAAATGTAAGTGAAAGCAGCTGGAGAGCAGAGTTGTCACAAGTCAATTTAAACTTTTAAATATGTCAGATTAACACTAACACTTGGTAACACTCATTGTGTTCCCTTAAAAACTCTGCAGTAAACTGCTCCAGCATTCAGATCAGTGAAGCACTTTTCCATTTTAGTCTATGAAGCTAGTGTTACTGCAGCTCAAGCAGTTTCTGCAATCTTGGTGGAAACATGACAACTTCCAACTCACCAGCGTCATATCTTTAACAATCAACCACAACCAAAGGATATTCCGTTTATACTAAAATAGAAAAAAGCAGCAAACGTAAGAAGCTGGAGAATGAATAACATGTTTCTGTTTATAACCTAATCAAGTCATATTTGTGCTCTAAGTAGTAATGTTAGAGACTGTCAGGTATGCTGTTATTACCATAACCTCACTGGCCAACTATGCTGCAGTTAATAGACAACAGGTTGGCCTTGTAGGTCCAACCTGAAGCTGACTTTATACATCACAGTGGCAACATTGGTCAGTAAAATAGTTTCCTGAAATGGTTCAGCTCTAATTGGTGGTTAGAGAAAGCCTGAGATTAAGTTGGTGGAAAAGGTAGAAGGTGTAATTATGAACCTGTGAGACACTGGCCGCCCACTGTGATTTGGCTCACTAATGACTGCACAGCCCAGGTATCTAGATGACAATCTATCAGAGGAGTGTCTGTCACGCCACCATCTGCAGCTTGGCGAGAGTGCCTCTTGTGTTTGGTAGGAACACTCAGTAAAATGTCAGCAGCCCAGAACTCTGTGACATTTTCTGGGGAACCGCTCTTACCTACATGTGCTTAAAGATCAGCCTTCTCTGCAAGTTTCCAGTCTCAAACAGCATCGCCTGCGTCTGCGTGGCTTATGATGACCTCTCAGGGACTGACCCTGGGTGCTTCCTTTTTGGCATACATGCTACATAAGAGAAAGAAAACAATTGTGGGATCTTTTGAATGCTCCTAAAAGAATGTGAGTGAAAGCGTTTGGGAACAGACTGGCCTCAGGTCAGCGTGTCGTAGCTGTCTGCCAGCTCATTTTTATTCCTCTCATTCTTCCACTTGTTTCCCGTTGAGACTCTGAACTCCCCCACTTTTCTTAAAAGATTCATAGGTTAGCTGCTCAGCTGTTCCGTCTGGCTCATCTGGTACATGCTTTATTAGAGGGTAAGCCCGTATCTGTAGTCAGTTACTGCCCATGCACAGCAGTGAGGTCTTTGCTATCTGTGGTGGCCTGCGAGAGGGTCTTTAGGGACTGGCGTGAGAGAAGAGCAGCTGTGACAACATTTACAGTCTGATATAGTCTCTCTCTCTTTCAGAGGGCTGCTTCCTACTACTACTGTCTTATCTATTCTTCCTCTTTTCTTTACTGGAGCAGTCATACTTTTGGTCCTCGTTTCTCTCGGGTTACAAGCTGTATAGTCTCTTAGTTGTTGGCAGGATCCACGACCTATTTAAATATGGGCAGAACTGGAAACTGAAGAGAAATTAATGGCTAATGGGATCTCTTTTTCTGGGGCTTATTCTGCTTGTCCTTTGAATGGTTTCAGGACCTTTTACTCTGGCTTTCCATATTGATCAGTTCTTTTTCCAGTTTTTAAAATTAAAAAAAACATCCATGCTGCGTAAGTACCTTTAGGACAGATAAGTGGACTCTAGCAGAGCCCTGAGTGATTCGGAGCAGCTTTTTGTTTTTCCCGATGTAATTAGGACGACCAATTAACACAGATGTCTGTAGTGCCATTAATCGCTGTGCAGAAATAGAATTGGCAATTATTAACACCTTCATTCTTCTTTTTATTAATTAATTATCTCTCAGCTGTCAGGTTAGTTGTGGTGCCCTCCATTCTGCCCAGTCACTCTCTCTCTGTATTGGTCATGCTCTGTTACCTCTTAATAGCTCAGCACAGTGTGAAATTTTTAGAGCCTCTAGTTGATATTCTTGTGTCATGTTGATTCTTTTGAAGTAGAGATGCACAGCACACAGTGACAAGTCCTCCCACGTGCCCTGCAGACCACTAAAGGAAGGCAACATGGTGATTTTATTTGCTTCTTGCAACACTTCCGCAGCCATCTTACATCCCCTCCTCCCTCTTGCAGGTGTAATGAGAGCGCTGGTCATGGACAGATGATGGATGTGGAGACGTCGTACTCGGAATTCATCAACTGTGATCGCACAGGCCGCAGGAACGCAGTGCCCGACATCTCAGGGGAGGGGACGGTGGTGGCCAGCACCAGTGAACTCACCAAAGACCTGGCAGAGATGGATCTCAAGGCTGCAGGTCAGTAAAGTAACGTGACATTCATGGGTCCTGTAGAAAGTGGCTCAAAATCCCGCGTGAGCTTTGTGTCAATGTAGCTGCTGTGTGGGCCTCTTGATTTTTGAAACTGCATTGCACTAGGGCACGGCTCCTTGTTGGTGATTAGCTCGTTGGTTTGAGGGAAATCACAGCGCCCACTACCGTGTCGGAGACTAACAACGTGAATGAGAGCAGGCCTCGCTCAAGACTAACATTGTCCTAATTAATTTAGTCAGAAATAACACACAATTTTAAATTTCATTCACCAATATAATCAAAGTAGAATTCATGTTGAGGGTTAGGGTTAGACTTGAAGTCAGGTAATCTTACTTGAAATTAGTCATAGTTTCTCAGTTGGAGCAGCGACTTTGAGAGTCATTTTAGGACACATTTTCAAGTAGGAAGTCGTAAATGTCCGACCCCAGATGTGGCATCAAATGCAGCATGTGACCAATCTTTGAAAAAAGTGTTTTTTTTAAAGACTACAGTAACCCGTAGCAGAGAGTCTGAATGATGCGTTACAGCAGCACAGAGCAAGGCCACATTAAGAAGTCGCAGTATCTCAGTTCTACACTGCCTTGAGATTTTTATGCTACTAGAAGATGTCGGTGTAAATGTAGAGTTCTTCCAGAAGCCAAACATTTCATCTGAAGTAAACAGAGGTGACACATTTACTAGTCCACCTGAAGATGGCCAAAAACACAGCCTCTGACCAGCTGGATTGTAGTAATTATCAATCTGTTTTTAAGATTGATGGTGCCTGGACCTGAACACACCATATTATCAAAATCAAAAGTGGCGTTGTTCGCGTTGCAGTATCATTGTTGTTGCGTCGGTGCTAAATGAGCTTTAAAGGCAGCACAATGCCTGATAGTCCTTGCTTCCTCTTCTCTAAGTTCTTAGGAAGAACATGTCTGAAACTGACGCACATGTTCACCAGTCTAACCATTGTATCTTACATTGTTGT
This sequence comes from Sandelia bainsii, assembly GCA_032362345.1. Taxonomy (NCBI): domain Eukaryota; kingdom Metazoa; phylum Chordata; class Actinopteri; order Anabantiformes; family Anabantidae; genus Sandelia; species Sandelia bainsii. The sequence goes on along the minus strand of JAUMHL010000028.1, from coordinate 23,323,972 downwards.
TCTTACCAACTTCCTTCTCAGTCAAAGACAAGTTTCCCATGACATGATAACCAGTTTGACCGCTATAAATCAAACTGCTCCAGAGCTGGTCTGGTGGGAAGCTTCAAATTTAGGAATATTCTCATATCATGCTGACAGTGTGTTGCCACAGGAAGTTGTAGTTCCTTCCTCGGGGTTCTCATATTTTTTTTGTGGAGCCTGAAAGCAGATTCATTGTCACACCATTTTTGAGCTCAATTACATACAGTATCTTTGATTCTTTTGTGTGTTTTGTTCGTAATGTTTTCCTGCAGGAGGAGACCCAGGGGCCCTGCCAGCCCCTGAGGCAGAGGGCTCCACCAGCCAAGTTGCCCAGGGAAGTGGAGGCCCATCCTAAACTCTGCCAGAAAGCAAAAGGGGAGGGGGCAGAGCTGAGGAGAGATGAGTAGAGAGGAAGAAGTTGAAAGTGGAGACACATGGAAACAGGAAAGGGAGAGTGTAAATTGGTTGTCCTAACCGGACACAAGGACACCTTCACTCACTGCCAGCCTGTTTGGAGCTTCATCGGCCCCAAATGTTCGCCTTTTTATTGGATCTGGTTATAACATGGGGAACAGAACAGAGGTGAAATGCAAGCTTAAGATGGTTTTCTTTTGCTTCATGCTCTGTTAGTCATTTGTGTTCCCGAAAAGGAGAGGAAAGCACAGAAACTTTGGAGACGGACTGAAAGCAGTTCATTTATAACAACACTTAAAAAGTTGTTCCAGCCTAATATGGAAATGTGTCATGGAGGGCATATTCATCATCGTTCAGTCATATGTTTGTCATTTTCTTTCTATTTGTGTGTGTGCGTGTTTGTGACCCTCTTGTTCGATTTCATTGTTTGTTTGTTTTTTGTTTAGTAACAAACATAGTTATCATTATACTGTTGTGTATGGACTTCATATTTATTGCTAAATGTTCAGTGATAACTTTGTGATAGCAATTTTCTTTGTGTAATAAAATACTTATGAATTACTGTAACACTTGTGTTTTATCTTATTAAGTTTTCACACGAGGCATTTTGCAGGTTTCTGTTGCATTTGAAATCAGGTGTAGGAGCTGTGAATGTAGCAAGACCCACCAACGGGGATTAGCGTGTTGACTTGTTCCAGAGCTGTAACTTTTATTGAAGGTGTTTGTGCACATTAGGATGAAAAAAACGGTTAATCTGCAAAGATCTGTAGATTTTTAATGTAATAAGGAACTACAGATAATCCCCCAAAAAAAGTTTTCATATGCTTTTATTATTCCATGAGTGGCATAAATGTGACTGTTATACATGGAAGTTGCTGAAAGATTTTTTAAAAATCATATATACATAAAAAGAATTAAAAGAGTAATTATCAAATGCAAAACCGCATAAAGTCAGCCCTGGTTTGTCCAGCTGTGTGGCTCTAGTCTGCCACCTAGTGTTCAGATTTAAGACTAGACTTTTGGTATTGAGCTGTTTTAACCTGATGTCCTGCAGTTGTACCTGTAAAAGACAAAAAACGTGTGCGTTTCTGACATTGGATTACCTTATTTCACTTAAATTTAAAAAAAGGATTTTCACATTAAACCTTTTTTTTTTTCCAGGTAGTAAGTTCTTAGCCTGCACAGCTAACAATATGTTTTCTCCCTTTAACAACTAACCCTTCATATACTAATAACCTCCCCTATCCCGTCCCTTTACAACCTGACAGAGTAATTGTGCATTAAGAAGTTTCCCTGATTTTCTTTATGATGACAGGATGTAAACAAAAGAATGTATCCAGAGTTTTGATTTAACAAAACCTGCTGCATAAACACTTTCTTGCACATTGCAGAGTACCTGGACATCCTCTGGAACTGTGTGTAAATATTAACTGGGATCCAGACAAAACCTGCGCCCTTGGGCTGATGGTGTACAGGTATGTGAGGCGAAGGCAGTGGCCACGTGATAAACAGCATGTTTGAGATAATTCTATAGGCTTTGGTCTGGTTACAAATGACATTCCATTGTGTCAGGTGGAAAGATTAAAGGTTCTGAGACATTTGTCCCTGGATTACGCCACATTTCCTGCTCGGATGTCCTTGTCGAGTTTAAAAGGTAGTTGTCTGGATCATACCGTAGGCGTCACGCAGTGTGCGGACAAGCTCTTTCTTCTCCTCCTCGGGCAGGAAGCACGATTTTGCAGAACAGATGTTCTGCAGGTACGAGACACATTTAGTGTACATGAAGATAGCACAGGTAAGAGCTAACAATCTCTTAGTATAAAGGTAAGCACATCTGTCTTCTAGATGCAAACAATGAATATTTAACAGCACGTCTTTAAACTGGACTGACTACACTTAATCACCATTAGCAGATGCGCTCAGCAGAACCTTCCTGCCTTAATATAAACATTAGAATACTGCAAAACCCATCAAACCACAATCTGTAGTATTTTTTTCTTACACTTTGGTTAAACAAACTAGATATGTGGTAATTATAGATCTTTATAGGTGCTAAGAGGCAGATTATGTTCCCTCCTAGTCTCCTTCTCTATAACCAGCTCAATATCTACCGTACAGATATTAGTGGTATCAGTCATCTTGTGTAAGTCTTGACAAGAAAGAGAATCACTATATTTCCCAAACTAGTCCTTTAATGATCATTTGAAACCTCAGATCATATGCAAACCTAATAAGGTCTGATTGAGTCAGAACAGTGGTTATTAAACTGGGCTGAGGCTGTTCAATAAGCAGTGGGATAGTTCTTTCATGGAAGCTTTTGTTCCTGCTTTAATTAGCAGCTGAGAAAGGCATTACCATGCACCACGCATCTCCACCCCATGCTATCATTTTCAAACCATATTTAAATGTCTTCTGTGAACTGCTGCTGTAATTATTCAGGCGTTTGATCTCACCAGTCGTTTGAATTCCTCCTCAGTGAAGCCCATGTGTGTGTGCACGGTGCTGTAGTCGAGGTGCAGGGTTGAGTTGAAGATCAGAGGGTCATCTGTGTTCAGGGAGTAGTTAGCTTTGTCCTTCATGAACCTGCACAAGGGAAACAGTGAAACCCAAAAACAGGTTCTTGACCACATCTGCTTTGGTGTACAGCAAATACCAGAGTGCAATGCTGAATAAAAGCAGCTCACGTGATGATAGGATGCTTGGTGAAGTCTGGGTCGCAGGCACCTGTCAGCTTACTGGAAACAGGACACATCTGCAATCATCCCAACACACACAGCTTTAAGAAACTTAATTACTGCAGCTGTTCTCCTTCCAGTCTCCACTAGAGGTCAGTGTATAACTGTATCACCACCACTGTGGGTCTAGTATTAATGTCCTTCAACTGTGGTTACTTAATAAACTAATCCCACGTTGAATCTGAGAAAATTATCAGTGTGTAGTGATGAACAGGGCACAGGTCATCTAATATACAACAGGCATATTTCTGCACATTTGCAACCACAAATTAATGTGTGATGGTTATATTTTAGTTACACATCCAGTGTAATAGACCGCTAGCACTGAAGGTTTTTTGTCACCTCAATTACAAAATTCTTTATGAAACACTGAAGTGATATGAACATCAACTAAGTTGTTATTTAGACCTTTTCTGCTGCTAAGTCACATATTAATTGAAGTAGTTTCTTTGTGAAAAAATGTAACAGTTAAGGAAAACAATTTTAATCTGGACATTATTGCTACTTTATTCTGAAGAAATGATCAGATCAAAGGTTTTTATCACTGATTTTTTTGTGCCGGTCTTGAACGGACAGAAAATGTTATATTAATACATATTGGCTTATACAAACTGGATTTCTAAACCTACGACTATCAAATCAAATTCACATTCATAATCTTGAGTTTTAGAATATTCCTCATCTTCCAAAGTGGGTGGTCCCCCCAGACTAGCTTGGTCTGTGACCCAAAATCTGTTCTGTGGCCTCCTGAACAGAAAATCTTTTTTGCCTCTTGCCTTACTGATAAATAAGTGATAAGGAGCCACACAGGCAACCTTATTGAACTGTAGTGTTTACAGTGACACACTGTATTGTACAGGTTGCTGCAAAACACAGACACAACCAGCAACCTGCTGCCTGTCACTGATCAGTTTATCACACAACTGTGTGTGTGCGTGTGCACACATGCCACTTTTATTACCACCTGTGTAATATACTGTAAATATGTAGGGGGGTGTACACTATGTGCTCAGTCAAAATGTTTTTACAAAAGCGTTACCCTCACTAGTGATTCCGTTTTTTTTTTTTCTTTTGTTGAAAAGATAATGATGATTTTTTGTTTAGTTCCTCACCTCAAAGTGCATGTTCTGAGCCAGCAGTCTTTTGTACAGGTCTTGGTCTTCCAGAGTTCTGTAACCGTGCCCAATACGTTCAGCTCTCAGCACTTCCACAGCCTAAGATATCAGAGGGAGGTCATGAGGTAGGTGTGAAAGGCACAAATGTAGCCGCAGTGGTATAGCTGAACTGTCACTTTGAAAGATGGCTTGCTTAGAGTGTCGCCATTTTGGCAGTGACACAATCCTGTCTGTTTACTAGAGGAGGTTAAAACATGGCAGCTGAGATAGATACAGACAGTAAAAAACTCTCACAGTCTATACACATCAGTATTTTTATGTGTTTTGCAGTTCTCTGTTGTGGATACAAATTATTCAACATTCAAAATAAGAACATCCCTTTGCGTGTCTGGATTTCTGGCCAACAGCTTCTTTAGTCTCGTCTAATTGTTGGTGTGTGACTTCATTGTTGTGTTTAATTGCTGTTGCATGTTCCTCAGAACACTGAAACAATAATGTTCTCAGATGACTCTACCACTCCTTTCAGAAATGTCACGCGTTACTGTGGAGCGTTTTACCTCTTTCACCACAGACGCCGGGCCCACCTCTCCTGCATGAACTGTCCTGTGGATCCCGCAGCGCACTGCTTCCTGTCAACAGAATCAGTCAGTGAACACAGTGGCAATCACGCAGCACAGCCATACATCTGCAGTGCAGCAGCATCGGCGGACAGGTTTTAGTGCACTTGCTTTGTTTCGTGTCAGAGGGGAAAGAAATGTTGCTTTGGTTCTGTGGTGTAAAATGAGAAAATGTCACTTTCCACTGAATTTATGGTTCTGTAAAGTCTAGATGTGGTGTTCAACAAGACTGTGGTGATTTTCAAGTGGTGAAAATCAAGAAATGAAAAAACTAACAAACTTGGCAATGATCTTCTATGTTATACCAATGCATTTCAGCACAGGGCTTTGATCTGGGTAATTTAGAACAATAATGAAAGGCCTCGTGCTGAAATGTGTGGGCATAGTAATGAAGATCAACCTTGGACACACCAAGCGTGGCGTGCTTCATCTGCATGTATGTGTCTAGAGGTCAGCGATGAAGATAACCCACAATATTAGTGAGGACTCTGCTCTCTCAATTATACCTGTTGTTAATAATTAAAGCATGTTTCCATTTCTTCCATCAGTATAGATTCAGCTTGATATTAGATATATTTATATGGCACCAGGTAATGCATGGTGCTTTACACAGAGAACACGAGGACAGTATATTTCTCATCAAGTCATTTCAACAAACATATGTCAAAGTGTCTTCAAACATATATGTACAGTATGTAAATCCTGGTATACTTGCATCTCAGGTGAGAGACAACAGACATAGGCATGTATAAAACTGCCCACATTACACTGCCATTGCACTACCTCACACCATTTGGAGGCCACTGCTCTGCAAGTCTGTATGTAGGACTATCCGACCATCTGTTAGTTGGTGGTTAGTGTTGCCATGGTGTTATCGTGGTTCGTGTAACCAGGGCGGAGAAGTCGCTCACTTAAAGTCACAATAGAACAATAGCAGTATTCAGAACAGTTAATGTCCACCTCTATTCATTTTCATATCAGACTGAAAAATACATAAATCATATGGTCAGAAATAAAAGTGTCCACCCATTCTGTGTCCATGCACACATTTAATTTCAGTTAAGACTTGATCCCATCCAGTGCTGCAGTGTATTACATGGTTAAACTTCCTTATTTGATTCAGTCTGACAGTAAAAACTGATTATGTGTGGTGGTATTAGCTGAATGAACCAATAGATGCTGGATAAAAACCAAACTGGATTTTTTTGAGACACTTCAGAGCTGATGGGGAAATTAGTCTGGAAGGTTTTCCTCCCTGGGTTGGTAACAGCTTGAGATTCCATTTTCTGACAGCTCTCTGTCAGTCTAACAGCTGAGCTCAAACCTGTTTCACAAAGCCAGATCAGCCAGTTATAGCAACATGAACGCTGCCTTCAGTGGCTTCTTACCAAGTCTGAGAAACGGCATCAGCACATCAGCAGTGGATGGTGGATCACGTGGGTACACAGCAGAGAAACAAGCTCACAATGACATGTTGACATGTTGATGAGCAGCAGCAGATATAATGTTTATCATTTATCACCATCAAGTTCAGTGTGCCAGCATGCTGCTATCTGCTGATTAGCTCTAAGCACTAAGTGAAGGTGATGTGAAGTTGTTCAGATATGTGGTCACAAAAGTGTTATAGAAATGCAAATTTTATGGCCTGGTTTGTATTTTAATGTAATTTAATACCAACATAAGCAGTCTACACATTGTCTGCAATGTCCCCCCAGCAATCACACTTCTTGTTCAGCTGTGTAAGAAATCGCAGACTGGTTCCCATATTTAAGAGCATAAAACACTTGTCTCATCATGAAGCTGCAAAACTAGCCGCTAGAGAGCTTGTTATTATTTTGGGTGTAGTACAGGTTATTGCTGTATATTAAAATATGCAAAGTATGTTTGTAAGATGCAAAAAAATGCCCACACCTTTTTAATCTCCCTCACTCACACACCCACCTCATAGGCCCTCCTGTGCTCTGGATTGGTTTCACAGTTGAGCAACTCATCACCTGCCAGATCAATGGCCACCACTCCCTCGTTGCGATATTTCTTACACAGCTCCACGACATCCATGGACCAGCCTGGAGCAATTAAAATACACATATATTACTACACAGTCTGGCCCTGCCAACTCAAACACTCACACAAGCAGATGATGTGTAGATGAAATGTGGTGGGACAGTCTGAAAATCGACATGCAGTAGTAACTATACTTTTCTAAACATGAGCATGAACAGTTCATTACTTGGCATGTGGCGCATGCAGCATAGAATGGACCTGGCTTTTATATTGAAGGCCCTCTCCCCCTCCTTGAGGCCCTCGTTCACCAGGTGCACCACATCGTCTGGTGTCAGTTTGCCTCTGCAGAAGGAAAAAACACAGTGAAGACACAAGTCAAACTTAATTGATGCCTCTCTAAAAGCACAGGTTTCACTAGAGGTTGCAGCTATTCAGATACAGACTTACTCTTCCTGGTTCCATGGTATGGGATTCACTTTAGCGTTGGCCAGAAGATGCGGGCTGTATCTGACCTCAACATAAATCACTCCTTCCTTTGCTTTGTCCTCAACAAACTCATAGGCTATCCTCTTTATGGCCTCTCTGTCTCCACTGAAAAAGAGCAAAGAAAGACACAAAAGGAATGACATCATCCTTTGACTTACCTCAGTGATATGAAATAAAACCATTAGCCACTGCTAATCCATCATCTAAACTGTGATGGCTTCCACTTTTTATGATATATATGTAAAATATCTTTTGTGGCAGTCCCACAGATAAGTCAAGACAAGGCTTTATAAAAAAAAATGTAAAAACATTTACAATGGTACTTCACATTGGACAATTTTTGGAGTTTTTCTCTATTTCTGCATACATTTGACCTAAAATGTAAAAAATGACACTTCATTCATTCACTAAGGAAAATTATGTAATTATGTTATAACTTTATGCAGAAAAAAGTATGATAACGTCTAGGATTATTGAATCATTTGAAGGGGAAATCAGAGGTATTTCAATCAATGGGATGACAATTAGTTTAGACTGGGAGGCTGTATCTTATTTAAATGGCTGCATCGTGATTTTGGCCTGAGTTGTTACCTCTGGACCAGGATGACTTGCCACCATTGATGGAACTGTTCATTCTTAGTTGTACAAGCAAATACTACAGGAGAATGTCAGGGTGTCCATCCATGAACTGAAGCTCAACAGTAAATGGATCATCCAGGAAGCCCATGACCCTAAACAAACAAGTAAGGAAGGACCTGAATCAGGCAGTTCCAACCAGCATCACTCAGATGAAGCTATTCTGTAAGGACGAATGGGATAAAATCTTTCCAGCCAGAAATGCAGGGCAGATAAACAGCTAGTGGAAATGTTTAGTTAAAATTATTGTTTTAAAAGGAGGTCGCACGGGTTACTGAAAGCACAGGCTGACATACTTTAGCCACACACAAATAATATATAAATGACTAAGTGCCATTTTTTGCCTCATTTGTTTAACTGAGTTCCATTTATCTAGCACTTATGTGTCAATACTCGCACAGGCCTGAAAAACTGTTGTCACACCACCACATCACTGCTAAGCTCATACAACAATTCTGCATTAACTAAACTCAGCTAGCATGTTCCTTATGTTAATGACACACAAGGCTTTCAAGAGCCTTGCTACAGAAGGGGCCATTCAGCAGAACCAGCCACCACAGACCATCATTGTTGAAACCTTTTTACTGCCATTGATGATCTGAAAGACTGTATTTGGTCTTTTCAAAACAGTTCAGCCCTGCCACTGGAAAACTAAATATAAGACAGAGTGACACCGGAAAGACTACTCAAATAACTTTTCTCTCCTCTTGATTTTGTTGCCAAGGTGACACTCTATCTCAATAATGATGTGTTCCTGTTGTGCATTTGTGGCATTTAAAATCCCTCCCCCCTCGTGCTGCAGAATCACATTACATAATCTTCGTCTCAATGCCATCAACCATAAAACTACACTCTGGTTTTAAAACTTTGGATTTATCATAGTTGTAGTGAATGCACGTGTGTGCTGCTGTGAATGGACTTTGACTCATCATAAAAATCTGTGACACTAAGGAGGAGCCTGTTAATCACTCAGATCTCATTCTTTGCTCTCCCGATCACCTACTCAGCAAAAAACAAAAAACACATTTGGTAATTATGAAGCTGAATCTTTAAAGGTGACAAGTCAGCACTTACGCAACCACGTGCATGTACACTGCGAACTTGTCCAAGAACCCGGTGAGGGTGGAGGGCTGTTGGAGGATAATAATGGGTGTAATCTCCTCCACAGTATTTGCTTCCAGTTTGATGCCGCGTCTCCTACACAGACGAGAGGGACAAAGGACTAGTTCAAGGACACTGTGGAAATTAAAATCAGTACTTTTCCTACTTTAGCTGATTTTCTTAAAAGAACATTTCAACAGCAATCTGTTGTTTGAGTGATGTATTGAAGCCTAAGCTACTGACTTGATAGCTTTTTCTAATTATTAATGAAAAAATTATTAAAATGAACCTTTGAAACTATGCCAGAAGTTATACTCTAGAGCCTCAAGTGTCCCAGTTTGCTCTAGCGTCTGCCGAAAACATGTTGCTCACAGTGACAAACTCCCAGAAATCATACCTCAACTCTCCAGTTCCCCTGAGCGCCGTGGAGCAAATAAGTGTTTTTCAGCTCATTGGACACTGTACTTTGCCATATTTGCCCTCGCTTTATTTAACAGTTATCAGTTATTAATATTCACACAATCTGGTCATCCAAAATATATCAAAAGGATGATTTTTTAACTCTTCTTACCTATTTAAACATGTGTATCTAAGACTGAACACATAAAATCTAATGTCAATATTGAAGAATTGTAATAAAATGAAAGGTAAACTAACTCACTTGGCAACGTCAAGAATAGTCTGCAGCCGGATGGCTCCATCGAGGTGCACGTGCAGCTCAACCTGTCGACGACAAAGACACAAGAATGAGTTAGTCTCATACATATGAACTCTTGTTCTTTATTTGAGTCTGAGGGGACAGTGTAGTTTAGAACAGATGAATAGTGTCAGACATCAAGTAGTGTTAAAAAAAGAGAGCAGCAAGAGTGAGCAGTGACAGTGGTGTCATAGTTCAGTGTTTTGGCTGCACGCCACCGTGGAGGCAGTACACATGACTGGGCAACAAGTAGTGGAAAGACCAGGAGTGCCAGAGCGTAAGTGTTCTGGCACTTCTTCCATAGCTGAGAGATGTGATTTATTCAGGCAGATGACACCAAAAAATCTCTGCTCCTCCTTCAGCAGCCAAGGCTTAAACTACACTCTTGAGTCATGTGAAATTCACTTCAAAATGCTCCTAACAGGGACATTTAATTCGAATGTTGAGGATTCAGCAGCATCTGAATCAGAATTGTTTGTGGGTTACTTGTTCACTGTCAGTTTAATCCTTATTTATTATATAGTGCACCATATCTACCCTCTGCTATTTTCTATATTCTCTATAAGGTGCGATAGAGTCCAGCTGACATCACCACAATGCAATGCTCTACATTTTATAAACGCATAATATGATGATAATTGATGATTGGTAAATGTCACAAATCTCACATTTTCATCGGAATTGTTGATTATATTCTGTGGAGTGTTTCTCAACAGAACCTTATTTACGCACATCATATGTTCAGATAAGAATAGTACATTTTTTTGTTTACTATTTCTGTTTTCTTCTCTCTAACAAACGTCATTTCCCATAACGGATGCTCATACATTAAACATCCTGGTTCAGTAGAAGTGATTAGTCAATTTAGCAAGATCAGACACGTCTGTAGTAACAGGACAGAGAAGTGCGTACACGGTAGAAGCAGGGATTACAAGTAGTGTGTCGTGTAGTTATCTTTGACCAGGATATCTCCTTTACCTCCTACATAAAAGAAATATCTAGAACGTCCTTCTTCCACCTTAGGA
>JAUMHL010000028.1:23296958-23311586 GCA_032362345.1 Sandelia bainsii | reverse complement strand
GGTTATAGTGCATTTTAGGTTCATCCTGAAATTTCACCTGAAATCCGAATATCCCTAACTTTTTGTGAGTAGTGTATATATATATATATATTATAATAGTAACAATAAATCAAAACATGATAAAGGTTAATGTTGAATTCAGTCCCTATATAACAAAGGTACTGGGAGCACAGTTACTTGGATGTTGTGTTTGTAGTAACATTGGTGGGTCAAAACAACAGGTGAACTTATGTTTCTAAGTTAAATAATCATTAAAACGATTTACAGTATATGTAAGGGGGACAAAAATACCTTTGCAAACATAATTATAATGTTTACTGTAACTGTAATTACAAGCAGCCGAGCAGTGAAAAATGAAAATCTGTCTAAAATATAACAAATTTCTAACACCGGCAGAGTGTTAGAACTAGAGAGATGTCAACAAACTGTTAGCTAATGGTTCAATTAATTAATTTCTAAAAAAGGATATTACACTAGAAATTCTGGAACAATGTGAACGAGGCTGGTAAATTGGTGAACTTAAGTGGAAATGCCTCACCCTGTTTTACATAGATGTGAATAGGAAGTGAACTTTATTGTCTACCTTTACGCACTTGTTGAATTTGGTAGCTTACAATAGGCAGAATGGAGATTTCGAGGGCAGAGACATAATCATTATCAAAGAAGCATCATGGATTAACATACCATTTGGGGAAAATGGCAATTTGGAAAAAATGTGACCCTGTCCTTCAGGCAAAGATAGAAGAGTGTGACATTCAACAAAGGTCTCCATTCATATTTGAACTATGAACATGTTGCGGTTATATGTTGCTCCACATGTTTCATTTCTGTCATAAGTTTTACTGTCTAATGATTTTTTCCTTTTTTCACATGTGACAACAAACCAGAATCCTAAAACTAGCACCATGCCTGGACTCATTAACAAGAAGAACCGGAGCGCCCTGCCCCTCAGCGTCTCTGATATCACTTCCTGTGTCAGGGGTTATACTCTGGCTCTGACAGCTTCTATGACCTATGAAAATATTGAGGATCATGCAATTGAGGGTGAGTATGTGCACCGCAGGGGACTATGGGGAATTTGTTTACTTCAATTATGTGAACACTAGTCACTTTCAACCAATTTAAACCCACCCTATGCTCTGAAAGACCATGTTGTAAAATTCATTATTATCAACTGAATATGTGTAATTTCTTGTTTACTGGCTGTGGTTCACATTCTTGTTTCTGTTTCTTTTCCTGTCTTGCTGCTTTTTAGGGATCTTCATTTATCCACTGAAAGAAAATTCCATTGTTGTGGGGTTTGAGGCTATGATATCCAGTCAGATTATTACACTGCAAATCAAAGACAAGGCAAAAATGGAGGATTGTTATCTGGATTGCTGCAACACATCTAATGGTGCCCTCCAGAGTGGCAGCGGTAAGATTAAAGCTGCTCCAATCAATATTTTAAAGTGAAAGGGGTCACTTATGGTGATGAGCTAACAGAGAATAACCACCTGTCTCTGTAGCTCCCGTTCAGCTACGAAGTATTTCAGCATCTTTCAGCTCTTTCTTTTGGTCTTATGGGCAGCCACTTTGCTGTTCTAGCTCATTCTCACTGCTCTTGGTAGCCCCATTTCCAAATTTAGAGACTCTAGAGATCTAGTAAGCATAATGGAGCATGTCTCAGCTACACAGCCAGATATTTCCTTCAAAACAGAACTAAAAGAGATATAATATTATACTATAGAAATAGAACATTAGACTTATATTTATCTGTGGAGCCAAAGTTTGTCTAAGCAAAGGCAGAAAATTATTGCATTATAGGAAACTATACTGTATATTTTTTAGCTTGTATCATCCAAAGGACTAAATGTCAGGATTTCTTTGCTTCTGGCACTCTGATTTAGACCATTCTCTTCTTCTGCCTCCACACCAGCGACAGCCGTGGCTAGGCCAGCTGACAGTCTTGGCTGGGCCCGGGACAACATAATCTTAGATGCCCCCCCCCCACAAAAACCCAACCCACTGCATTCTGACATTGTCATGTCGCACTCCGTGGCCCATCTACCTGGTTCCCTGGTTGTTTCCTCACTCACTTTGGTCACGCCCTCAGCTCACCTTTCCCTCACTAATTGTTCCCAGCTGTCTCCCATTCACTCCTTAGTTCACTCCCTATTTATCACCCTTCACTACTCACCTCCCTTGTAGACTCATTGTTGTCTTCACTTCATGCTAGTCGCTCTGAGATCGTCGTCTTATCCTTTTCCCAGGCTCGCCTTCACTCATCTCGCGCCACAAGATCTCCTTGGACTTTCCCCCTCACCTTCACCTCTGTAAGTGGTTCGGTTTTGGTCTCTTCACAATTAGTTTTCAGCTCACCTGTCCTCCACTCTGTATAGTTCACCTTCTCCTCACTCACTCTGCTCCCTGGTTAGTTTCATGTTCGTTCGTCTATTGGTTTCCCCCTCAGTCTTTGCCACTTCGCTGTGACTGTCGTTGGCTCGCTCTGTCGCTTCTCTCTCAGCCTGAATCTGTCTCTACCCTCCAGGGCAGTCAGACCCTCCCGGATCAGTCTAATCTAAACAAGTGGATCGTTCTCCTCCTCTCTCTCTGTCACCTGAACAACACACCTCAGCTGGTTCTCCTGCTCCGCTGCTGGAGTCAGACCTCCCTCATCTCTGATGGAGCTACAGACTCAGCTGTTTATGTCAGAGAGAACATGTTGTGTCTTTTATACAAGATTTATACACATTACACTAGAGCTGGACTGGACAGTTAGGTCATGTTAGAGGCTGGTAAACGTTTACGTGCGTTTTTTTACTTTGCTCTAGAATGACGCGACTGCCCGTCGCTTCCTCCCTGCTCCACTTGTTCCAGCCTCATCATCATCACCTGCTTTTACATATTTTCTCATAAAATCCCTCAAGCCTCTACTTTCCTCTTCTCTTCTTCTAGTCTCTTTTCTGTGCACCAGACTTATGACAGGACATTTAGACAATTTACTGGACAGCGCTAAATAAACTCAAAGTCAAAGGTTGTTGCCTGTGGCCAAACCATTTATGTGTAGGGGTGGGGGGATTATTGACCACTATTTCAAGGACAATTATGAAGAAAAAAACACACTTTATGTCACTAAAATATTACACATTTGTTTCCACAAATAGGCCCATTTTGAAAAATGATTCCTCTCTATAATTTATTGGGTTAAAGGGCCCAGTTGTGGCGGGCGTGACTGTATATATTCATGCATTCACAGTTACAAGATACAGCATCTTCGCTACTGCTCCAGATAATCTACTGCTCCTGCTGTCATTGGTCTTCACTGGGACTGCTTTGAGTGAAAAACTAGCTCTGGTGAAAAACTCTCCAAGACTGAGACTTACAGACGATTCTTTCCCACTGAAGCGTAGCGTGGTGCCACTGTCACATAGCGCCACCCTGTGGGGGCACATTAGAATGAGCCTTTAATGTTTTATTACCAAGGAATTTATTCTGGATTGATATAATTATCCTGTGGCAGTGAAAAGAGAAGATCCCTTTATCTTTTCCGTTCTGGTTGCGTCTTTGCAAAAACAAGCATCTATTTCCTCTACATTAGTATTTAAACATTCCTCCATTAGTATTCATTAATCTCATTAACGCAGAACTAAAGAAGATTGTTTTAAGAATGACTCTAGACAGAAATCTTCTTTTTCCTGTCTGACAGCTCTGGTTTCTGCTTGTAGTTTTTAATATCAGGGAAGTCTTTGGCATCACATTTGTTAAATTGCACCATGAACTGGTATAAAATGTGTAGCACAGGACTCTTTTTACAATAATAATATTCCATTCAGGTATTGTGAAGCTAGCAACTGAGGAAGTTGAAAAACACAAACAAACAAAACATAAAATGCAATAAGTGAACATATTTACTTTAATAAATTGCATTAAATGTCTTTAGTTTTATTTATTCACATAAACTACTGGATTTTACTGTCCACCTGTTACATACAGGAGGAAAATCTTTGTATTAAGAAGTAAATGAAGGTGACTTTTATGTGATCAAATACAATACGTCAGAGAAAAGAACGCTCCATTTCTAACTGTTTATATTCTGCCACATTCTAACTCATACATACAATCATACAATCCTTTATATGCTGTTGTTATTTCACTCTTTCTAAAGGAAGACCTTACACAACGTTCTGGAGACTGGCGGCAGGGATTTTTTTCCACTTTCTTCTACAAGAGCAGCATCAGTCTGTGTTCCAGGTCATCCTGAAAGTGCTGAGGTTAGAGCTCGCTGCAGGACAGGAATTCATTTCTTTATGGACTTTGTGCACAGGGTGATCTTTAAATTAGAAGCTCACTATTACCATAAACTACATAGTGTAGCATTCTGGGAATGGCTCCATATTTTGGGAACTACAGTTAGGTGGTATTATGATAATTTGTGGTTTTGTGCAGGACTGTTTCTTGGACATTTGTACTATTTCAGATTTTGTTGCCTTTAAACTAGGTAGTGGTTTCCCTTTAAGTCACGGCTGTATGTAAAGCTGCTGTCTGTAATGTTTTATTCAAAAGCATTTCAATTAATTCCAAAGGTGCTCATAATGTCGCAACTAGACTTGCATGAAATTCTTGTAGACGCTTCACCCCTCATTCAAAAGACTTCTTCAGTTTTACGTCAGGGCTGAGAAACTCCCCAGGACATTTAAGTAAATGTTATTAATCACATACATTTATGTCATGCACCTTCATATTAGATCTTATGAAAATGTTGAATTGTGTAAAAGACAACTTCAGCTAAATCTGCAGAAATCTGTCAGTCATGTTGACATTTGCACCACTGTAAATGAATAAAGAGCAAACATCTGGATTGCTTATTGTTTGTGCCTTTTTGGAGTTAATAGTCATGATTTAGTAATATCATTTTATTTCAGTAAATAAGTAAGTACATACACTTGTGTGTTTAGCATTTCTTAAATTGACCAAATACTTCAGATTATTATTATAACTATTACTACACAATATACTGCTTCATAAAAATGTGGCATTAGAGTATAACACTCTTTTCCAGCTGTGCACTTCTTTGAGCATTTTGCTGCACACTAGATCCCCTTTGTAAATTTCTAGACGCACCCCTGACAGCCTAGTTCTTCAGTTCTTAATTTGCTTTACTTGGAATTAACATACTGGTTCTCAGACTTGTCGCAAGTGTCAAGAAAACACACAGGACTTGACAGTGTGGTGCTGTGACTGGCCATAATCGCAGAGTTTGTACAGTGCGCAGTCTGGTCTAGGACAGAAGCTTCAGCCGCTTGTCTCAAACTGTACGACGTCGTGTCCTCTCGCAGCGTGAGAAAGACTCTGAGCTGGTCTAAATAGAGGCAAATCAATGTGGACGTATTTAGAAGCAGCTATTAAAAATTAAAAAAAAAAAATTAATTAATTATATTAATTTAAGGCTGACAATGAAACAATTGCTCCCTACTTTGACAGCTGAAGAGCTCAGATGAAAAGAAAAGAAAAGATATAATTTTATGCCCTATATTCTACTGAACAACATTAACCATTGAGATCCCAGTAACATGTTCTCCTTTAACTGTGCTTTTGAAATAGTAAGTGCAGCTCCTGGTTCTTTTATGAACTAATTCATAATCGTACATCCAGAATCCCCTCCATACTGAAGAGTCTCATGGTAAAAAAGTTCTAGACAAGGCTGCAGATGTCTGGTGTAAGGATCCAGCAACATCAGTTGATTCACTTTTGGTAACGAAAATCAATAATTGTTGATCCACCTGGTCACCAGACCTTTTCTTCTTCTAGTGAGGACTACAATGGAAATATGCTTTTACCTTCATTGTGTCTCCACAATTAAACTGTAAGACAAAGATTTAGTGATTTTGTTTAACATTCATTAATATCAGATTTAGATTCATACTGACGCATTCATACACGAGGCTCAGTTTCAGTCCAGGGAAACACTTTCTATTCTCCATCATATCAAATCAGTATTATTCTCTCTGTCCTTTGATTAATGGTACCACGCTGATTTCTCAGTGGGACAAATCTTGCCTGTCATATTGGTCTGGATTTGGTTTTCAAACACAGCACCGAGCTTTTCAACCTCTGTCACATGAGACCGGCGTCAAATATGGTCTGTGTGATGGAGGAGGTGGGACACCTGCTATGATGGACATTTGATTAGCTGTTTTGGATTCCACATTACTTCAAATCTCTCTTTATTCACACACATTAAATCACAGCTGCTTTACAAACGTGAACATTTTCCATATGGCTCCATCTCTAGCTGTGTATGCTCCCTACCAGTATCAAACACTAAATTGAGTTTAGCTACCTACTTATTCTAAATCCAGTAGATATTTTTCAAAGCAGATATTTGTACTTCAAAGCAGAGCAAATGAAAACAGTTGCATGCTGCGAAACCAACACAGTGAACTGCAGAGTTGGGTGATAATTTGTATTTCACATTGCAATAATTGCATAATGTCCTAACAGCACAGATATAATTAATAAATACATGTAGGGTACACAACATGTAAAATGACACCAACTGCACAGACTTGACAAGGCTGTAAGATAAAAGTTTGAAATTTTAGCCATAAAAAGGGAAATACTGTTTAAATAAGGACTATCAGTGACCCACAGTGGTCACAGCTGAGTCCAGGCAGCTCTCACAAAACTTGTTGTGCATTTAAACTTTCCTCATGTGGCCACAGGAGGTCTCTCTGACCACATGTTAAAAAAAAACAAACTTGTGCAAGGACTGGTTGAAGGCGCTTGCTGTGTGTGCATGGGTGTAAAAACCCTTCACACTGACTCACAGGACTGCAATCTTCCCCAGTGAAAGAAAAATACTTAGATAGAGAGAAAGATTAGTTCAGCAAAAAGAAATGCTTTTATTAATTTCTTCTTGTTCTTGGTAGTGTCAGTACAATTTGTTTAGAATACTTATACAGTACTGCATATACCTTTATAGGCAGACATAAAAATGAAAGATGAAAACATGTTTGCATCTACTCCTCCTCATCTTTCTTTCTTTTGAATGTCAGTTGCAGTACGCTACAGTGTAATAGTGGAGTTAGGTCTAAGAAATCAGGCTTTATAACAAAGCCCCCGTTACATGTTACCCTCACAAACGAAACACGGGATGGCAGTAAAAATCTTTACCAGAAACTCAACCCGTGAAAAAATTCTACAAACATTGTGAAAAATGGCAATGAATGTTTGCAGACCGTTTCCAAGAGACCACATCCAGACACACGCCCACACGTTGGCAACGCTTCTTCTGCATGTCATCGCTGAACCATTTCACCTATAATTTGGTTGTAGAGGAGGGTGGTGTGTCCAGCACTCTTTTTACACTCCTGCACACTTAGTACTCCAAATGTTAGGAACTAATTTACTTTGTCGGTGAAATGCAGCATGAGGAATTTGATCTGTGCCTCCACTCGTTCCCATGAAGAAGATAAAACAAATCATGCAAATGTGAGCTGAATTGTTTCTAAATGAGCAGTAATGTTCAGTAGTCATGCTTTCATTCTTCATTCTTTTCAGTGTCCAGAGTTCAGAATGATGCTGTAACAACATGTGTATTGACATTCCATCTTCACCAAAGGGGTTAGCATGAGAAGTGGTCCTCAGTGGTCTGCCTGTGTTTCAGTCATCTCCGGCTGAAGTTAGCGACATCCTCAGCTAAAAATGCTGACCCTGTGTACCTGTGCTAGGAAGTGGTTGCCTTTATGAATCGAGCCCTTGTTTGCTTATTTATTTGTTCTGATGTATTTTTAGTAACTGAAGCTAGAAATGACTGTGTTGTTGGTTTAGGTGTGTCGGTGAATGCAGGAGGCTATTTCGACTCGGTGTTGCTGCAATGTGCTCTCCACAAACAACCTCCTGAACCAGGCAGTGACCAGAACTGACGGGATGATGACAGCAAAACTGAAGTCATGTTTATGTGTAGCACATTGCAAGAGCTTTACAGCATCTGGGGACAAAGCTCCTCACATCTTATTGCTGCACACATTACCTGATGAAGCACCATTTCAGCACCATATTTTGAGGTGTAACCAAAGTGACACATGAAGCTGCACAGGTTGAGTTGAAAGTGATTTGTCATTAGAGCAACTTCCTTAAAGGCTTTGACGTGATGTGCAGACAGTTGTCTCTACCTTTGTGTGCAGCTGTCACGATGACTGGATGTGAATGACCGTTGCTTTTCTTTTTCTTGCTGTAGACACAGCAGTGACCTTGGCCCCGTGTACGTCAGGAGGTGACCTTTTGGTCAGGATGATGTCCTCACCGTCCATTCTGGGTGTTCCTGTGGCAACACTGTGGGATTTTCACACGTTGAGCTGGAATGCCTGGATCCTAGGTGCCATTTTAGTGAAAACATCTATGTCAGAAGAAGTCTGTCTAGACATGTGTTTCTCCTACTGCCACATCTTCACCCATGAATCAAACAAACGGCAGTAATGCTCATGCACTTATGCTAAATGGTCTTGGAAAATCTTTTCTCTGATATTTACATGCTGTTGTTTACAATTATGTTGTAGGATATTTTTAGCCTCAGGACACTTAAGAAGATTTGAATAAGTCTCAGTTAATTGTTTTGGATACATTTAGACCTGTAACCACACTTTCAGTTGAATTGTTCATGCATAATAACAGCTGTGCACCTTTCCCCTGACGTTTCACAAGAGTGATTTCAGAGGAAACATCTGGACATCTGAGTGGTGAAAGTACTTTTTCTGCTGTTCATTATGTTAAGAAATACCATTACCGTGACTATCTATTACAGGTTTTATAACTAAGTTGTTTAAAAATGCACTTTCACTTTTCACAGGCTCCTTCCCAGACTCCTGCAGATGTTTGGAGTGAAAAGTGAATTAAACATCATGCTCTATGCATTCTAGTGATCTTTTGCTAAATGAGAAATCTGACTTCAAAGCCAAGGCGACATTATATATACAGTGCTGGCAAGTCACTGTTAGAGGAAACTATTTGAGGTGAGCTGTGTGAAGGACAGTTATAAAGGGGAAAGGAAGAGAAGCAGACAGAACAGACACAGTGCAGTTTGGTCGTTTATTGTGTTTTGAATGGAATAAGACTGCTCAGTCTGGTGATTGTCGTTACATAACAGCTCAGAAATCCTTACTGGAACCATGAGTCAGTACCACTCAGTACATCAACAGCCATGAATAGACTACAACATGCTTTCTGACTTAAGGCTGCAACGCTCAACCACAGACATGTTGTTTTGCTATTTGTGACTCATGGCTAATCTACTGTCCTTACTGAAAGGATGCTTGCACATCTGGCACGGCCTAAACATCAGACACTTATTGCCAAGTGCACACGGAACTTCTCACAACGCCATATGCACATGTCAAACATTGCAGATGATGTGATACTGTGTTTGTTACCATTACAGTTAGAGGCTGGTTTAAATATGTTTGAATGTTTGGTGGCCTGACACTTAAATATAAAAACCTTGTCAGATATATCCCTTGGAGTTATAATCTATTTGGCTGTTATTCTATTATGACAAAAAGAAGAATTCAAGATTCAAGATTCAAATAACTTAATTACTTAATCCCAGAGGGAAATTGTTTTTTCTTGTTACAGCTGCTCTTAGTCCAAAGGGAAAGAAAAGATCCAAACCAACACAGATACAACATACAAAAAACTCAATAAGCACAAAGAAAATGTAAAAATCAATGAAATAGGTCAATAATAGTTTGGGGTGTGATGTAGTGCGATGCAAACATAAACATAAATAATGGTTAAGATCATTGTGAGTCCCCCTCTCCCTTACAGAGCACTTGACATTGACATTGACCAGTCTCTGGCTGAACGTGCTCCTCTGTCCAGCCAGGACACTGTGTAGTGGTGGGACAGATTGTCCAGGACTGAGAGGAGTCTGGACAGCATCCTCCTCTCAGCTACAACACGTAGAGGGTTGCACATTAAATCTACACAATATCATTTATTTTTAATTCTTTATAATGATTTATCTCATCCTTTTGATGAGTTCTCTTACCTCTAATTTTTTGACAGCTGGTGGCACCTGGCTCCAGCTCACAGTGTGTTTCTACTGAGTCACTCAGACACAGCTTGTTGGCATCATACAAACCCACAAACTGGCAGATTTGAACATTCTCTGGGTTTCACAAATGTCAGTGGTACGAAAATTTCGGAAGAAGCATAAAGATAAATGTGTGTAGTGTTAGTAGAATTTTCTTTGTTAAAACTGCAGTGATCAAACATATACTCCACAGTCACATGGGAGACGAACGGAGTTTTTAATCTGCTTTGTTTTTCAGTATTCTTAACAAGTTAAATATAAATCTGTGTTCCTAATACCAGCACAGATTCCTATGATTTTAGTTAACGTTTCAACAAATAAGAAACAACCATCTAAATTTACTGCTCATTACTGAGCAAATGATTGAATGATTTAGTGTCTGTAATCTAAGGTAGTAGTGAAGAAGTGACACAACATTTGTGTTCAGCTTAACCTCACACAGACCTCAGATCATGTTTCTCAGCATTCTGTGCTCAAGTTGACATTTTCACCTTAGAAGAAACACATTTGAATCAGTTCTTGTCATCCGAGGCAGATTTGCATCTACTTCTAATTTTGCTACCTCTATAATGTACTTTGATTTCTGTGTGAGTTCAGGCTGTACTTGCCTCTAATTGCCAGCATGTTAACATGCTCAGACTGACAAAGATCACATGCTGATGTTATGATCACCACTGTTAAATTTGTTAGCATGCTAACACAAAACAAAAAAGTACATCTGAGGCTGATGGGAATGTGATTAGCCTGGTAGATATTACAGCTGATGCTGACAAAGAGTCAAACCATTACCAGAGTTATTGCAATTCATCCTGAGGGAGACATCACTAAAGTTAGAGGATGTATCATCAGGGAACATTTCATCATCATTACAGCATTATTCATCCAATGAGACATCCACGAGACTTCAGTCTGGACCAAAGTGGAGAAACTGACAAATCCAGCATTACCATGACTTTAATTGATGTTTCCACAAGATTGAATCATGTCAGCTGAATGCAAATTATTGCTTTTAGCTGACACATGTGTTAGTTGAACGTAAATATTTTGTGTTCAGCTAACATGATCTACAGTGTAACTTTAGCAGAGTGTCACCTGTGAGTCTCATTACAGCCGTGCAGTTGTATTTTGCACACTGTATTTTGTGCTGGCTTTATTCTGGCAGATTTCTTTTGCATTGCTGGACACATTTCCTGAACACGTGTTAGACATTTTTGCTCCGCAGTGACAAATTCTGCAGAGTGATTTTCTTTTCTTTCAGCACTTCGATCGATGCATTCTTTTCTAAGATTTTGCAGGACAAATAATATTTTCATTACTTTGCCCAGCAGTGTGCATTTTTGAATCAGTGTGGAATCCAATAAACTTTTCCTACATACCATCATGAGCCAAAATAAAATGTGCTCAAACTGAATGAGAGTCATTGTAGTGGACTTGGGGGTTGTTCACTGTCAGTAAGAGTGATACTTTATTGTCTGAGAACGTTCCAGTCTTTATATGCTCTGGAAAAAATGTGTTGAGCCTTTCCTGCACGTCTTGGTTATAATTGGCAGATATGATTTCGCTATGGCTGATACTAGCTTCCGTTGTTGAGATTATGACTGGATGATATCCTTTTTACACCATAGATACTCATAGCTCAAGCATAATGAAACTAGACATGCTAGACTGTATTGTGTGTCCTTCCACCCTTTCTACCTCCAATATACATTGGAGTGACAGAGGTAGAAAGGGTGAAAACCTTTAAGTTCCTCTGAGTCTACATCAGCGATGACCTCACCTGGTCTCACAACTGCCTCCAACTCACAAAGAAGGGTTAGGAGATTTGGGATGTCAACCAAAATCCTCAGCAACTTACTTACAGCGTGGCACGGTAGCTGTACCGCTCAGGACAGGAAGGCTCTCCAGCGTGTGATAAAAACTGCACAATCGATCTCTGGAGCAGCATTCTCATCACTCACGAACACCTACACTGCCAGGGTCATCAGGAGGGCCCACCACATCATCAAAGAGAAAACCCATCCACAACAGTCTGTTCACACTCCTGCCATCAGGAAGGCGCTACAGGAGTGTGAAATCCCGTACATCCAGGCTGTCAAACAGCTTCTACCCACAGGCCATTAGACTCCTGAACACTAATCCACCCCTCCACCTCTAGTCCTGGACTGGACCTGGACTTTTGCACATTGCACAAGGCACAGCACACTCTTCTGTGTATATTCTTATGTCTATTGTTTATGTATTCTTTTTTTATTAGTTATTCTTACTTGCTTTTTACTGTGGTGTGACGGGAGTTATGTAGCAATAACAATTTCATGACACAGTGTAACGGCTGTTTACTATGTTTATGACACTAAAGCTTCTGATTCTGATTCTGATTCAAATATACTTAAAATGAGTCAAGATCTTACAAGATCTTTGTCACACTAAATACTTGAGTAAGTAAGATCACAGTGAGCTGTATTTGCACATATACACAAATACATGTCTGATTTCTTCCAAACCACTGCACATTATTGTAAAACTCTTGCTTATTAAAATGCAGTCCTTTCAGCCTCTGTCATTCTTGGCAAGTAGGCAAAACACCTGGTGCAGCAGCCAGGAAAGCATAGTTTTCAGAGAAGGCTGAATTTGAAGCCATGCATTATCTATGCTGGCAGGCCACCTGGAGCCCACCTGCAACCAGGACCCACATACCTTTCTCTTGCTTTCTGTCTGTCTCCTTCTATTTATAGCTCATCGCTGGTTGTCTTTACGTCCACCCAGCTCTGTGAGGAATGATGGTGAAATTCAGGAATCTGCCATCAGTCTGATGGGTTTGGGCTGCTGTTGGTCAACCTGCCTCTGCCTAAACCCATCTCCTAAATGTTAAGTCTGACTCTGCTTCTCTGGTATTGGAGCTCTGTCTGACTCTGGACCTCCTGATCCCTGCCTCTGGCCCCTCTGCTTTTCTGTCTGCTTCTCTGTCATGGACCTCTGTTATTCTGGATTTGGTTTCCGGGTTGTGAATTCTGGACTATCTGCTCTTTGTCTCTCTGCGATTTGGACTTGGATCTGTGGATCTGATTTTGGATTGAGGATTTGTGATTTCCCCTGTAACCTGGATTTTGAGGATTTTTGTGTACGCTGTGTGTGCACCCCCTCCCCTGCCCTTCTCATGGAGGTCACCATCTTGTCTCCACTTGCGGGTCTACCATTTTGTGCTCAGTTGACTCCCAGTCTCTCGCCTCCCAGCACTGCTCAAGCTACTGCACCAGTTACCACCTACAGGGAGAGACAATTACCTCCTGTAACTCACCTGCAGAGAAGCATCCTGCTTGAGTGGGTGACTCCAGTTCTGCAACCGCTTTTCTTCTTTCTTGACTGTACACCCCCCGCCCCCATTTCTGAGTTTAAGCAAACCTATTACACTTAACTACCTGTGTTCAGCCTCTTCTTGGGTCTAATGGTTAACAAATGCTTACATCAGGGTCACTATGACAGTGTGGAATATTTAACCTGCTTACTGTCAGGCTGATGTTAGTATTAAACTCAAAGCACCACTACATGTCCTCATGGAGCTGTATGGTTGTGCCTTCTCATTTGGCCTCTGACACTGTTTGCTTCCGGGCTCATTTGGATTCTCCTCAGGGACAAGCTTCTCGTACAACTCAAGAGATCAGTGTGATTCCACTTCAGACATGCTGCCCTTACACCATGGAAACCAGAGGAAAGAGAAGGATTAAATCTCTTTTTAAGCCTGGTTGAAGTTATTTATTAGGGATTCAGAAGTATTTTAGGTTTCAAATCTCATAAAAGTATGTGCTCTATATCCATCCTTTCAAAAAATCAGCTGCTACTATATCTGGTAAAAATATCAACATGATAAAATCTTAATTTTTAACTTTATTTGGAACTGTCACCACAAAAAGCCCTGAAGGTTGTTTTACTTTTAGACATCTGGGCTAATGTATTTTTCCCCACTCGCCTTGTGTTCAGCTCAGTAAACTTAGTACGCCACAAGACTGGAAAGAGAGGGAGGAGAGGAAAGAGCTGGGGGTGGAGGTGTGCGTGTGTGTCTGGAGGTGGAAATGGGCAGTAAGAAGGAGGAATGTGAAACATTTCTGATGCTGGTCCAGTGGCTGTTTACATGGTAGTCAGCCCGTGACATCAGAGTCCAGACTTTATAAATGTCAGAAGGCACAAGAATGAGCAGTTAGCAACCAGCTGCACTGGCCCCACCACACCACACGGTCACGCAGGTTACTGAGACAGACTGAGCTCCATGGACCGACTGCTGTGCGACTGCATGATAGCTGTGGCTCTACTGCTGTGTGTGGCTACACAGGTGAGACCTGCTCTTACTTATTTACAGTGATTTGTTCTGAATGAGCAGAGGTGTATGAAGTACACAAACTCAATACTCAAGTAAAAGTGCAAGTATTTACCTAGAAAAATACTCCACTACAAGTAGAAGTACCCTTTAATTTTTCTACTCAAGTGAAAGTACTAAAGTACATGCACAAATCTTACTTAAAGTACAAAAGTAAAAGTACTCCACTAAGAAAAAAGTGTATTTT
>JAUMHL010000028.1:23276766-23287042 GCA_032362345.1 Sandelia bainsii | reverse complement strand
AACTAGAAACAATGGATTCATGGTTGAAGTGTAACAGCGATGCTGCTGAAAACACAGGGAGTCAAGTGCTAAAATTAAAACTAACAAGTAAAACTAGGCTAAAAATAGACTAGCTAACTGAAAATGCTTCGCATTGGTTAGGGGGTACTTGGATGAAAAATTATTCCACAGGGGGTACATTGCTGAAAAAAGTTTGAGAAACACTGATTTAGACCTGACATTTAATTTAGACCTAAGAACAGCTCTGCACTATTCTGTTAAAAAGTCTGTTTTGACCTCACATTACACTAAACATTTTTTTGTGTGTTTACAAAAGCCTTTTATGTACACAGCAAATTGCACAGCCAGTAAGTAAGAAATTTGTGTGAAATTTTTTAGATCAGCCTTTACACAAAACATGTCATGCTCAGTATGTCATCAAGATGGTTGACTTGGTGAGTGTTTCTTCTCATGTAGCAAGTTTTCCACTAGGTGGAAACTCTAACCTTTCCATCTGAGTTAACAATGCAGCCCCTGAATCAACTGTTTCCACACTATCCTTACATCTTACAAATAATATCATGTGCCTGTAAATTGTTTGCTAAAACTGCTGTTATATAAGGAGTTACATATGGGAATCATCATTGAAATATTCAACCTTAGACTGTAGTTTTATCTTTGCATACACAGAACTGGGTTTTTTTCACACCGTAGAAAGATACATGGACATATGAAGAAATGTTTTTAATAGCATGTTCAAAATGTCTATATTTAGAAATGACAGTAGAATAATCAGTGGTTTTGCACAAGACGAGGCAAAGTCTGCTTCTATCTTCTGAACTGTTGCACAAAGACTTGAAACAGCAGTGGTTCAAACAGGAAATCTTTGAACGGATGGTTCATGTTTTTGTTCACTTTTCATAAGCCACCATCCACAGATGTAAGGATCTGTACTGACTCAGAAGACAGAATGAATCAAACCTCCTGTACTACAATAATTTTTGACTTTGAACACAAATTCCTGCCTCCTGTTTTTATCTTAGTTTTCACCATTGGCCTGGCAGCTAATGGATGGGGATTAAAATCTTTGCTGCAGAAATGGGGGAAACTGGGTGATGTCAATGTTTTTGTTCTCAACCTTGGACTTGCTGATATTTTGTACCTGCTCACACTCCCGTTCCTGATGGTTTACTACTTCATGAAGAGTAAATGGATCTTTGGAGATGTATTCTGCAAGATAACAAGATTCTGCTTCAACCTGAATTTATATGGCAGCATTGGATTCCTTACATGTATAAGTGTGCACAGATATCTGGCTATTGTTCATCCAATGAAAGTGAAGGGAAGAATATCTCTCATTCACTCTGTGGGGGTCTCAGTAATGGTTTGGTTCTTCGTGAGTGCTCAAAGTCTTCCAGACATGTTCTACACAAAGACTTTTGGAAATAAGTCTGGTAAATGCTACGATTCCACCCATAAGATCTATGTTGAGGATTACCTGAGATACAGCCTTGGACGGACAATCACTGGGTTTTGTATCCCGTTACTCATCACACTGGGCTGCTACGGACATGTGATTGTTCTTCTCTGCAGAAGAAAAACAATTGACAAGGTACTGAAACAGAGATGCTTGAAGTTGTTGTTCATCTTGATCCTTCTCTTCTCTGTTTGTTACATCCCATTTCATGTACTTAAGAACCTCAACCTTTGGTCAAGAGTTCTGTCTAAACAGAAGATATGTCATGAATGGAATAATGGAGTCTACATTGCTCATCAGATAAGTCGTGGTCTTGTGTGTTTGAACAGTGCTCTCAACCCTCTGGTTTACCTTCATGTAAATGAAGACATTCCTGCTCAGTTCAGACAGTTGTTGCAGCGAGCTCACCACATGTTCAACAGTTTGTTTCTGTCAAACTTCAGCTCTGTGCCTGTGGCACAAGCCGCAGATGATATTTAAGAGTTCTTAATGTTAATACGAACAGCATTTTGTGAAAGTTTGCTATGCAGCTGTCCATCGCAAGTAGTGGTGTAAAGATACCACAATGTGAATACAATTTTCAGTACTGCATTCTTTGAATTATTACATAACACATTTACATTTTTTGTTTTTTGTTTTCGTTGATTTTCAAAATAAATGTGAAATTAAGATAAACCACACTACTTGGTAACTGCTTATTTTCAGAACAGGTCTGTGGAGTCACAAAGATTGCATAATATAGTGGGGTGGAGGTGAAGTGTGTGTGTGGCAAGAAGGGGGGGGGGCATGCATGTTCTCTTAAGATTTAAAACAGAAAACTTGAAGAAATGTCTTCACTGAGTTTGAGTTTGACAATCCTGCAACAACAGCAGATAACTGAGGTTCAATTTAAAATTATGGGGGAATCATACAAAATCCAATAGTAGTGTTACATTTTGTTATTGAAAGACAAAAAATATGTTTGTTCAAACTTCATACCTTTAAGGCTTGACTTTTTTCTCTTGACTTCAAAACCAAACTCTTAACCAGCAGCTAAAATCTATAAACGACATGCACCTTCTAGCCTCCCATTCAGTTTGTTTCCTTGTGTTTATGTAATACAGAAGAAGACATTTGTGACACATACATTTTAGAAGATAAG
The DNA here is from genome assembly GCA_032362345.1 of Sandelia bainsii. Taxonomy (NCBI): domain Eukaryota; kingdom Metazoa; phylum Chordata; class Actinopteri; order Anabantiformes; family Anabantidae; genus Sandelia; species Sandelia bainsii. Next base: position 23,284,445 of record JAUMHL010000028.1, on the reverse strand, counting down.
ATGGCACCTTAAACCATTTTATCTGTATCTACACCACCTTGAAATATCACATGTATAAACCTCTGCCTGTCATATGAGATATGCATGAGACTTTGTTCACTGGGCTCACTGGCCAGTCACAGTTTCCATGTGTGAGGAGATAACCATCACATTATGTGGTCGGGGGTGGTGAAAGCTATGCATTCTGCCTGCTGGTTCAGATGAGGAAGTAGACCGTGTCCTTAAAAAACAGGTCTTTGGTATGAGCAGACAGTGTGCAGCAGTTCTTCCAGATCAGACAGTTATAACAATATAATGTCAGCTACAGATTTTTCTGGTGGCTCATAATGTGTTGTACCTGGTAGAAGTTCTATCTGTGGTTGTAAAGAGACAGACAATCTGTGCAAAAACATTGAAATGTGACAAAAGTATCTTAAGTAATACTAAAGTAATTACATAGCTGCATGTTATTTCAGCAGTGGAGTTAAATGCAGAACAGCATTTATGCTATAGAACAAAAAAAACTAGCTCTGAGAGTATCACTTGTAAACTAAACTAGTGTCGAGGTATGTCAGTTTAAATATGGTGTAGAGCCCTAATTAACCTGGCAGGTGTCTGGTAAATTTGGTGCACTCAAAAAACTACTTACAAAGCATTAGACACTATAAAGCACTTCAAACACAAGTAACAAACTGCAATCATTTTGTATTTTGTATATATTGTTTTTGTTGATTTTCTTTGTTTTTTTGTTTATTGTATGTATATATGCATGTATAACTGCATTCTACTTGCCTGTTGACTTTAAATGGTGTAATTTGGTGTCAATCACCATATACACCATTTGTCTCTTTGCTATTTTTAGGAGCTGACTGGTCAAAAACCACATGACGATATATAAATTTACCCCTATCGATTCTCCTTATTGGCTGATGTTGATGTGTTTGTACATGATTGGTTGCATTTCCCAGTAAGTATTGTGGGTCAAATTTGAACCAGGAAGTCAGTAATATGAGTAAGTATGTAACACAGTAATACATACTGTATATACAACATACTATTTGGTTTTACAGATTTTTTTTTACTTAATTACACTACCCTGTAGATTTACTTAAACCTGAATAATCATGTAGCTGTTTTTTAACATTTGGACTTGTTGTTAGGGATATTGTCACATGGACAGATGTCATGAATTAACTTGATGAATACAGTGGGGGTCTTTTTGGACATATGCAAGTTCAAGTTCAAGAACAAACCACTGATGATCTTTTGATTATTCCAGTCCTGCAGCACTTCAATCATTGGCATTATGATAATGAATACTGAAATGAAAACAGGAGACAGGAATCTGCCTGTAAAGTCAAAGCTGATTTGAATACAAGATGTAATATCCATATTTTCTCTACAGCAGTTAATAGAAGTCCTTTTCTCTGTGTTATGTTGGTTTTCTGTAAAGTAGTGTGAATTGTAAGTCACAAAACTTTGTGGCTTTTATTCAGAGAAGACTTCCCATTAAGGTTAAATTTTGTGGTCACAGAAATGAAACTGTACAAACATTCAGTAAGTTTTCTGTCTCTTGGTCTGTTGTCATGATTTCTGCCCTGTTTTGTATTTAGTTCTTGATGTTTTGTGATTTTGTTTATTCTGTTTGTTCTGTAGATGTTTTCCGTTCTCTCCCGAAGCTCTGTTGTCATTTCCTGAAGCTGTCGTCTTGTTTTCCTGCACCTCGGTCCTGTCACACTCTGTCATCTTATTCTGCTGTACTTCGGTCCTGTCTCGCCTTATCTCACGTCCCATTGTCTGCACCGAAGCTCCGTTCCCTCTTCTGTTTGGTCCTCACTTTCTGTCGCTCATCAGTCCTGCGACGCTGTTGTTTTCACCCACCGTGTTCCCCTGGGTTTCCCCGCCAGCCTTGCTAGTCCCCTATACCTCTGTTACTCACCTGCCACGCTCCCTGGTTTTCTTCGTCCCCCAGCCCTGTCTGTTCCCTGGTCTCCTACCTTGAGTTTTTGTGAGTTTTCTTGGTCCTGGTTTTGTTTCAGTTTTTTCCCGCACGTTTGTCCCAGTTTATCGTCGCCGCTGGTTAGTCTCTGTTTTTATGCTTTTCTCTCTTGCCTTGGGTTTCTGTGTTTGTCTAGGTTTCAGGGGTTTTGGGTTTTTGTATATTCTTGGTTATAAGGATTAGCAGTTTGGGATTAGTTGTTTATGTTTAGTAATACATTTTCTTGTTGCCATGGTTTCCTCCTTGTGGAGTGATTTTCTGTTTGCACTGTTTATTTTGGTTTAGTTTCTGTAGTTCCTTTTTCTATTAAATTACCTTTACTTTATTTGCTGTGTGTGAGAGTGATTTCTGCGTCCGCCATCTCACTAACCATTACAGTATAATCTGGCCACCAGGACCCTGCACTCTCACTCGGCTCTGTTACCATGAAACCGGCTGACAAGGCTAGGGAGGGACAGGTCATTTGTCGCCTCCTTACCCAGCTTCACGAAACCACATGTATATCCCGAGACCCAGAACAGCGGGAGAGGGCCTTAGCTCGAATGGAGAACATTTTTCTCTCGAGACCTTGGTTATTTGAATTTTCGAGTGTATCCCAGTTAGCCACAGATATTCGTTCACTCAGACAGAGCCTTGATGCACTTTTGAAAAAAGTCTCCCTTCAATTTTGAACATGCTGTAGGAATCCACTCTGTGTCTGAGCCCCAGACAGAGCAGAGTAGTCACCACAGTGTTTCCTGCTCAGTTGTCCACCGTCATGGTCCAGTCCAACAAATCAGTTTGACTTCTGACATCTTATCTGCCCTTTCTGAGTCCCTAACCTCTATCTCCCTGAGCCCAGTTGAGGCTTGGGAGATTTGGAGGCAGATAAAGACTCAGCCTACCTACTCCTTTCTCCCTCTTCCCACAAATTCTGAGAAAGAACCAGAACCTGTCCGCCCAGAGGAAAAGAATCATCGCCGTAAGCTGCGCTCACGCCAATCCTCATCAAGAACCTCAGTGTCTGCCTCTGAACCTGGTCCTGAATCTGACACTACTACAGTCCCTGCTGCAGCAGCTTCAGCCCCAGACCCAGTCTCACCTTACCTAGAATCTCGCCTGGCTGTTAGCCCTAGGCCTCTGGGAAAAAGAAGTCAGTGCACCCCTCAGGGAAACCAACCCTCCCTGAAAGCACGACCCCCCAGGCCACAGACTTTGTCAGAACCCGTTCCAGCTCTCATCATGACTACTGTAGCACCAGCACCTGTCCCCCTTCCTGCCACATCTCCGGACCCTGCCCCAGCCTCAGCTTGGAACTACTTCAGCCTCTGCTCCTGCACCCGACACAGCACCTACTTCAGATACAGTCTCTGCAGTTTCACCATCGGCTGCAGTCCCTGATGAAGCCACCGAAGCAGCGGCTACAGTTTCGGCATCAGCCACCACTTCTGCCCCAGTCCTTACCCATGCAACAACTTCTGTTCCAGCACCTAAAGGCTCTGACCCCGCTCCTGCTCCGGCTGCAGCTTCTGACTCTGCCCCTGTTCCTGCCATTGCTGCAGCTTCTGACTCTGCTCCTGTTCCTGTTCCGTCTGCAGCTTCTGCATCAGACCCTCATTTGTTTCTGCCAAATTGCAGATCTGGGGCCATGTGACAAACTGCAGATGATGTTTAACAGAAGTAAAAATTGTTGGTAATTTTGTGGAAATAAATTGATGAAAGTCTCCCATAACTCCAGTTGTGGCCTTTGTAAGACTTGTCAATTTTTTTCAGACAACATGGTCTTTGTTATAATAATAATAATAATAATAATAATACTAGTTGCTTACATTTGCTTGTAACTCGTGTACTGTACTTACTGTATAGAAATATAACTTTTTACTAATCTTACAGCCACTTGCACTAATTAATTAGAATTAATTAATAAACGGGGAAAATAATTTGCTGAGATCACAAAAGTTAATGCAGTTAAGTTCTTGGACATTGCTAAACAAATTCAAGATCAAATGAGTAATGCAGGATGCTGTAATAATAATATATGATATTTTATTAATCCCCTTTGGAAAATTCATTTTGACAGGCAGCCGCATTTAAGGTGCCAAGGGTTCAGGGTTCAGTGTTCTGTCCAGTAACACTTCAACATGTGGACAGGAATCAGGGCGAACTGGGAGTCAAACCACCGACCCTTGGGTTCATAGATGACTGCCCTGTAACTGCTTCAAAGTCACCCCAGTATGAAGTAACTGTAGGACTGGTAACAATTTATTGCTTTCAAAACAAAGTTTTAGTTTGTATATACAAATAAATGTAAACAACAAGTACAGAATTATTATCAAATGGAATTATGAGAAACATTTACAGATTCAGTTTCACTAAATTACTATGAAACATCTTTACCTGTGTTAATCTTCATCTGCACTTTGTGCCACAGGCACAGAGCTGGAGTTTGACAGAAACGAAGAGTTGAACGTCTGACAAACTCGCTCAAACAGCTGTCTGAGCTTAGCAAGAATGTCTTCATTTCCATGAAGGTAAACCAGAGAGATGAGCAATGTAGACTCCATTATTCCATTCATGACATATCTTTTGTCTGGACAGAACTCTTGACCAGAGGTTGAGGTTCTTAAATACATGACAGGGGATGTAACAAACAGAGAAGAGAAGAATCAAGATGAACAACAACTTCAAGCTTCGTTGTTTCTGTACCTTGTCAGTTCTCTTCATTGTCCATAAAACTACAGCCACATGTCCATAGCAGCTCAGTATGATGAGGAATGGGATACAAAACCCAGTGAGTGTCCAACCAAGACTGTATTTTAGATAATCCTCAACATTAATTCCTGTGAGTAGTATCATAGCATTTCTCAGACTTTTTTCCAAAGTTCTTAGTGTAGAGCATGTCAGGAAGACTTTGAACACTCACCAACAGCCAAACCATCACTAAGATAGCCACAGAATGAGTGAGAGTTAATCTTCCCATGACTCTCACTTAATAAACAACAGCCAGGTACCTGTACACACTTATACAAGTGAGGAATACAATGGTGCCGTATAAATTCAGGTTGAAGCAGAATCTTGTTATCTTGCAGAATACATCTCCAAAGATCCATTTACTCTTCCTGAAATAGTAAACCATCAGGAACGGGAGTGTGAGCAGGTACAAAATATCAGCAAGTCCAAGGTTGAGAACAAAAACACTGATGATCTTTAGTTTTTTCCAATAGTGCAGCAAATACTTCAATCCCCATCCATTAGCTACTAGACCAATAATGAAAATCATGATGTAAACAGGAGGCAGAAATCTGTGTTCAAAGTCAAATCTGATATAAGTACAAGATGTAGTATTCATCGTCTCCTGGACAGCAGATAGTACAATTCCTTTTTCTCACTGAAACACTGTGCAGATGTTTTCTTTAAAAGCAATGTGAATTGTGAAAGGTGAGAGAAAAATATTTGTGGTTTTTGTTCAGAGAGAACTTCCTATTAAGACCGTGCTTAAACTTGAGGTCAGTAATGAAACTTAACAGCTAACCTTTCATACTCTTGGTTTTCACTTCGGAGTAATTAAAGTCATTTACTGATACTCCTTTAAAGAAGGCTTTCTGTTGAACACTCAGTATGCATTTTGGTGATTAATGAAAGACGGGTACAGGCCATGTCATATCATTCAATCATATCTTAAGTGAACTTCATACTATGTATCCCTTACTATGTGTGTGTTAATACATCACAACACCTTGTTCTTCTGTTTTGTTAATACATCCTAATACCACACTGATCATCTTCAGTAACGAGACACTAACTTGTCCCTTAAAGAATAATAAGAACTGCATACAGCCTTTGAAAGGAAAAGATACAATGACATGGTAAAAAATAAAGAGCAGAACAAGAAAATACTTTGTTGCCCTCTATTGCCTTCCTGAAAGAAATACACCACTCAAAAAACCTCTATGCTGATCATCCAGTTCCTTTGCATTTCTAAAGATTGTCACATAAAACAATTTCTCTCTTTCAATAAGAAAGTCCATGTGTTCAAAAAGTCTTCTTCCTGATGAAGTATAACTGAACAACTTTATTTATTCAAGACAGTTCAGCACATCCAGTATTTATAAAATGATGACTTGAGAGTGAGAAATGTTAGTTTTGTGTTCTATGACCACAAATTTTTTTTTGTAGGAAGTCCTTTCTGAACAAAAAGCGGCAACGTTCTTTTTACATTTCATGAGTCACATTGCTTTTATAGGAAAGAAAACCCTGCACACTCACTGAGAAAATGAATTTTTCTATATCCTGTCCAGAAGATGACAAATACCACATCTTTTACTCATGTCGACTTTGACTTTATAGACAGATTTCTGCCTCTGGTTGATATATTATTGATTGACATATACTTAAACAGAAGTACAGCAGTGCAAGAGCCATCCCATTATCATTTAGGTTTAAACCAACCCAAGGGACAGTGCAACTACTTTATAACAAAAACGGAAACTGTTAAATTATTACTAACCCTTACAAAAAAGAAGTATACTTTAAGTTCATATTATTAAGTATACTTAAGTATACTTCAAGTATATATCCCAAGTATACTTTACCTAGTAAGTATACTTAATGTAATGTACTTCTCGTATACTTGCAAGAAGAGCCGGCTCTTGGCTTAGGTGAACTAGGCGGTCGCATAGGGCGCCACTTGCTGGAGGGGGCGCATTTGCAAGACCTCCAAACAAAATAAAAAAGTTGCTTGCAAATATCGTCAGTAGCGGGCACATCTCCAACTGACAGAGCGACAGCGTGACAATGCTCAAGGATGAGTGGAGAAAATATGGACAAATAAATTAAAGAGTGGGAGAAAGAGAGGCATTGAAAGACTGGATCCGACCTCAAAGACATTCTGCAGATTTATCAAGTGTGAAATATGAGCTCATCATGCAGATTTAATACAGCAGATGAACAAACCTGATGGTGAACAGTTATTCAAAGTTTCTATGTCTATCGTGAGATCAGCAACACTGATCACAACTAGATAATAAACACATCAAATCTCTGTCTGCTGCAGCTACACGTTTTACTTGTACTGTACAGTAACAGTTAAATCTACTCTACATCTGTCCTGGACACTGAGAAAATATTTGCAGAGGCCTCTAGAAGCTCAGAGACTGTGGATAAGATTTTAGTGCTACATTAGAGTTTTATGTTGTCTCATTTGCACAGTCTTGTTCTATAAGACCCATTGTTTCCAAATACAAGTACAAAGTATTCACTGACCATAGCACCAGTTTGAGTTAAACCTGTACTCGCCTAGGGCACCAAAATGGGTAGAGCCAGCTCTGCTTGCAAGTATGCTTTTTTAATACTTCTTGGGACTAAATTGGCCCACTTTTTAGTTTATAGAAGTATACTTTAAGTATACTAAAAATAAACTTTTATATATACTTTTAGTTCACTATAAATGTACTAGTATGCTTTCCAGTTTATAAGATTATGTTGTTCCGGGCCTAGCCAAGACTGTCAGCTGGCCTGAGTACAAGTATAGGTTAAATGTACTTATGTTTTCTGCATACTTCAAGTACTCTATACTCCAAGTATAGTTAATTCAATTCAATTCAATTCAACTTTATTTGTATAATATATATATATATATATATATGTACAGAATATTTGTAGAAAACCCAACAGTCCCACTTGAGCAAGCGCTAGGCAACAGTGGAGAGGAAAAACTCCCTTT
>JAUMHL010000028.1:23252367-23265340 GCA_032362345.1 Sandelia bainsii | reverse complement strand
GCAATGATGGTAACACAACTGAAGACATGTATCTTTTCATGAAAGACATGGTCATTCCTATGTGTGTCCAAACTTTTTTCCCTATTGAACACAGTTTTCAGATTGGCTGATCAATTTTATCTTCAGTCTTAATAGTTCTAAATCAGAGCAAGAGTGCCAAAGGCATGGAACAACACAAACAGAGCAAAAGGCTATAGATAGGACCTGTAATACTATAACCCAGAAGGTTGGCACTTCTGTGGTCTCCTATGATTTACTACGCAAGTCTTTGGGATGTTACTGTTAAACTGGTTTGAACAAGTCAGCATAAAATATCTGTCAATAATTCATTTACACAAAAAAAGTTATTTTTAAAGGAAGATGTCACCAATTCATGCATCAAAATCTTTACTGATAAGTCTAAATTTCCTCATGTAATGTCATTTGAGTCATCCAATACTCAAGTGAAAGTTGCCCGAGTACTCCACTGCAAGCACCATTTCAAATTCTTTACTCAAGTTGATGTACTAAGCTCATTGGCTAAAAAGGTGTTTAAAGTTGAGGCTGTTGACATAAATGTGTTTATTCCAGTCTGTTAATTTGTACTGGATGTTCTATGCTAAAAAACTTATACATAAGTAATTTATTTTTTCACTTCCCCACTTCCCCCAACCTCACGGGCAGAAGGTCATGTATTCAAACTCCCCATGTTGTGGCCCCTCTGTGTGGAGTGTGCATGTTTTCCCCGTTTTAAAATATCTGGGTCACCTCTCCACATTAATATATTTAAAGGCATATTTCTAGTAAAGAACAAAAAACTCCTCTTTGTACTTTGGATTTAAGATAAGATGCGTATCTTCCAGAGTCAGCACCAGTGTCTTTAAATTATAATAACTCTTCTATAGTTTACTAAAGAGAATAAATGCAGTGGTGCATTATTTCAAAGTAATGTCTGAGCCTTGGTGTTTGATCTCAAATATCACTCCCTCCCCATTTGTTGAATTTTGTGTTACAGGCTTCAGTTCAACCTTTGCACTTGTTGTGACGCACCCTGAGAAGGCTGCTGCTACTCCCTCGCCATGTGTGTATGTTGTGAACTCTGATTCTGGCAATCATTAAAGGACAAGCCCAGTGTGCTGCTATCGTATGTCCATGTGTCGTGAAAGAAATGGGCTCGCAGGGGGGACGGCGGGGAAGGGTTGAAAATGCTTTAGCGGAGGGGCTTAGTTTCTTTAAAAAGAGCATCAGCTCTGTTGCCAGTGACCACATAATCCAGTGTGTCGATTGCTTCGGGGGACTGCTGTTTGCTTCACTGGAGCGTAGCACAAGATGGAAGTTCCCCAGCTGGAACACAAGAGGCTCCACAGGTGTGACAGTGCAGGTGAGGTCACTGCTGAACTGTATCTGCAGAGAGCACACCAAAAGTTTATATGATGGATGTGAAGGATTTAAAGTGGACTCCATGTGTTAAAATGTAATGTTGTGTTTTTTCCTCCTTCCTTTAAGTGAATTTTTTTTTTTTTGCTTGCTTTTCCATATCTCTCCCAGCTCCTTTGTTTACACATAATATACACTTTGATAATAATATGAAATGGCTTTATGGGGCACTTAAAGGCGTTATATTATGCTTTTTGTATTCTGATGTTACATATATACTTTTCTGAAAGTGGGTGCCCACATTACACATAGTCAGAGGACCAAAGCTTGAGGTGTTTGTGTGTTTGCATCCTGGCCAGTAGTAAAACACCCAGGTTTCAGTCTGTCCAATTCACAGATTTTTTTCAAAATGATGACATCACATGATATGGAAGTCCATAACTGGCCATCTGTTTTGGACTCATATGCCACCCTCTCAGGTCAGCTGCAAGGTTAGTTGCTCAGTTTAGTAGCTACCGCTCCTCATGGGAGTAGCTGTGAGCAGAGCCCATCTCAGGGGGCTATCATGACTATCCCTCTCAGGTTAGCCATGGCGGTTGTTAGCGGAGTGTCCATGTCCGTGCAAAGGGTGATATGTCTCGCAGAAAGACATTAACCATAAAACAACAATGGATACAGTTACAGGCCAGACACAGACTTCAAGTGATGTTTTTATCTGCTCATGGCCGAAGGTTTTCACAACCTGCTCCAGTATGCAGCAGGTTCGGCTAGATTGTTGCCAAAAGGCCAATGGTGTATACAGCTGGGCATAGTTCTCTCCACTGGAAAATTTTTACGAGTTGGCCAATCAGAACAGAGTGGGATGGTTGGAAGAGAGGCCTTAAAGACACAGGAGCTTTTTAGTGTCTAGGACAGAGGAACTGTCAGGAACTGCATGAGGCATTATAAAATGTATTTGCAGTTTTTTACTTTAAAACCATATAATCTTTATTAGTGGAGCTCCAGAATCAGAGCTCAAAGCTGTGTAAATGATTTTTCCTGTTTGAAGTCACTGGAATGAGTGAGTACTGTCTGTACTGGGACCTGTGCCCAGCAGCATTGCCATTAATCACTCTTTCTTTTGAGGATTTGTTTTTCATGCCCACAAACATTGACAGCATTCACAGCTACTTACCATGTGTCATTAAAAAGTCATAATTGGAAAATTGTTACTCAGAAAGCTCATGTGTCTGAAAATATCTGTGTTTAATGTTTAAAACTACTTATAATGTATTCAGTGGTCCATTATCTAACACTGAAGTTGTCACGTAACACCAAGAGACTGAGAGATAACCTAGATATAATATAGAAATGACTCACTCTACCATGGAACTGTAGAAAAGCTAAACCCGAAAGCTTCCACAGGAAGTGCGGTTAATGACTTTTTACCATTTCCCACTGTGTTACTGAATGTCAGATTATTATCAAAGATAGAACTCAGATATGACCTGACCCTTACTGTATGAAGAAATGGTTTTATAAACTTTATAGTTGACTTTGGGCAGAGCAGACTTGTCGTTTCCCCTTGTTTCCAGTGTTTTGCACATTTGCAAACATTCAAGAAAGAACTTTATTAATCCCAGGGGGTAAATACTTAGCCTTGTTACAGATACTCTCAGTATGAAAGAAAGGAAAAGGGAAACACACCAACATCAACACAATAACAAAGAAATCCAAGGAGGTGGTCACAAAGTTCTCTGTAAGGATGTTATAACAATGTGATGCTGATGAAAACGGTAACATAAAAGTGCAATTAACAGTCATGATAAAGTGCATTATGATGCGGAGGAGAAAGACATGATTGATGAAGCTGTGTACTGTACCTTGATGTTGATATTGAATTATCAGTGTTTATGATTGACAGGGTAGAATAACATCATTAACATAACATCATAAGGCTTGGTCCCTTTCCACCCTCTGAAATACTATAGCAGTGATGGTTTGTGTGTCATTTCACATAAGCTGTATTATCTGCCATGGGTTTACCAGAATTCAGACCAACCAGCATTTCAACATGTTCTTTATTAGATTCTGGAGAAATGTCACAAGCAAGTTGTTGCTTTTCTTAGAGCGGCTAACAATAGCTGCCACTTCCTTGTGCGGGCCAGATTTAAAGTTAAGGTTTAAACTGCCCTCTGGTGGTAAGAAAGGAGAAGTCCTGCTCTGCACTTCTCAGACTTGATAAACAAACAGCTTGTTCAGCAGCAACAGGTCTCATTTGAATTCATGAGAGATTCCCGTATGTTATACTTGTACCCCGTGTCTCTGTTGCTCTTCTTCTAGCTGACAAACCAGCTGTGCCACCGCAACAGACATATGGCACGTTGGGATTTGGATGCTTCCCTGCTGTCTGACGTCACCGCAGACATTTTGGTAGCTCCCGTCAGGCTTTTTAAATCATGAAACAGATGGAGAGTGTGGCCACAGGTCCTTCCCCCTCCTGCTTACCAAGTACTTCGCCTTAGCAACAGTCAGCTGACCTGCAGTAGGTAGTGCAGTGAAGCACACACATGCACACAGATCACAGAGCCGTCCACTCTTCTTACTCCCACACAGGCCTCATGGCTCTCGCCGTTAACATGTCCACAGAGCAGAATAAACTCACACAGACTCCTCTTCTCAAGATCTGGGTGCCATGGACGGGCTGCAACTTGAACCGCAGGAGGGGATGTAAGTTTCAGAAAACATCTGTTTCAGCTTGAATAGAAGATTAGAATCCCTATTCTGTTGTGCTTCTACTTTTAACTTAGTTCTTGTTTGAACAGATGAAGCTAAAGTTCACATTGACACTTGCATCAGTCACAGTTTGTTTTTTTCTGACTGTGCTGAATCCTCCTGTTGCTTCATCAGCGTGCTCCTTCCTGTCAGGGGGTGCAGGTGAGGAAGGCAGCAGTCTGAGAGACAAGGTCGTCAAGCACGGGATGACAGCCAGACTGGATCAAAGCAGGTCTGAGCTGACTCTCTGTTCAGTGTCTGACATGGCCCTTTGAGCATTTTGCTGACACAGCATACTCCATTCATAATCGAACAGCCTGGAGGCTGACGCACACACAGGGCATCCGGGTCCGTCTGGGGGTACAGCTGCTGTAGATGGAAACCAGTCCTGACTCGTGTCTGGCTTATAAATTGTTAGCAGAGGCAGACGAGCGTGTGGCGGCCGGATCATGACCTGTGTAAGAAACACACAGACGCTTTAAAATTAGGTTTTAAAAAAATGTCAGGTTTGTGTGGCGGTTGATGACTTATCCATATTTTATAATACAGTGATGCCTCACTTCTTCTTTTCTTGTCTTCACTGCAGCTTCAATAACTGTGAGTTGTGGCGCAGTCTGAACCAAGGCCTCAGATTTGTTCAGTAGCACTGATGGTGTTACATTAAGAACATTGTTGCATGTATCTGAGCTGATATTTAACAGTCTACAGGGAAGATGTCAACATTTTAACACACTTGGAGATTAAGAGCGTTTTGGCTACCAGTGGAGGCTTCTTTTTCTTTCTTTTTTTTACATTTTTAGGGTGTGGTCAACTATTTAAAAATGATTATGCTATTGTTTTACTTTATTTATGTCACTTTATTTGATTTGCTTTGGTGTTGGCTGAACAGTTTTCTGTGTCAAGATGTGCTGCCAGAGACAGGCAGGCAGATAAGCCCAGTGACTCACTACACTGGTTTACACACAGTTGAGCTGCACCACAGAGCTCTTATTCTCTCTTGTAATGAAGATTACCTTGGCAGCAACACACATACACACACACACTACAGATGTCCTGTAGTATAGGGCCTCGGAGATTTGTGCGTGACTCTGGACAGCATTCAACCATTTGCCACCTGTCGCTGAGCACAAGCATTCAGTAACTATGTGTGTGTGTGTTTGTCTTCTATCTCAGCCTCGGTGCCTCAGCTCTGTAACTCTCCTACAATGATGGTGATGGTGGGACTGCCAGCCAGAGGGAAGACGTACATCTCCACAAAGCTCACCCGCTACCTAAACTGGATCGGAGTACCTACAAAAAGTCAGTTTTCAAAGTGAAAGTTTTAAACCTGATCATATACATGTATCACAGAGACAAGAAATTAAGTGTTTTAATGTTTTAAGTGTTTAAGTGTCTGTGAGCGCCCCATAAGAAAGCAACCAGCATTTTTTAACATCCATTTGTTCTCATTTAATCCTCCAGTGTTCAATGTGGGCCAGTATCGAAGGCAGGCTGTCAAGACCTACAAGAACTTTGAATTTTTTAAACCTGATAATGAGGAGGCCATGAGTATCCGCAAGTAAGAACAATTATTATACTGTAGATGATACAATCCGATAAGACACTTAATGATGATCTGTAAAACTCAAACATATGTGGATCTGTTTTCTCCTCTGCTGTCATATTCATGTCACGTTCACGAGTCACTCATATTTTGCGGTTTATGCTCCTTTGCCGATACGACTGTAACTTCTCTCTCAGGGCTTGTGCGGCAGCCGCCCTCAAAGATGTCACTGATTACTTCACGAAGGAACAGGGACAAGTAGCCGTGAGTAAGAGGACAACGGAAACTGTCCCTCTAATCACAATCAAACACTCTCATCATTTACGTGTATTCATTTTCTTGTATGTCTTTTTAATTATGTTTGCCACACTCAGGACTCATTACCATTAAATGTGTGCTCCACCAGTGATGATGATCACATCAGGGTTTCTCAGTTTGGGCTTGGAGACTACAAAGGTTTTAAAGATGTCAGCTTTTACTTAAGGTTAGAAGTTAAGGGATTAGACTTATGGGTTGACCAGAGCCCTAAAGATAAATGAGATCCAATATTGAGGGGTCAAAAATGACAGCGGGTCACATGATTCATAGCCTCCAATAGTTTCAATAGGGTGATTGAGATCCATTGAGAAAAGCCAGATTTAGCAGCAAAAACCAACAATTTTACAACAGAATTAGATCAGTAACAACATCAAAATAATTTTAATCTTTTAATATTTTTTTTTGTGGCAAACAGTTCATAGAAAACTGTTAATTTTTATGTTAATTTCTGAATTTGCTGTATGGTAATGAGCTAAAATGTTGTAAAACATAATGTCAGTATCCTGCAATAGTTGTTGCTCAGTCAAAAATATAACAGATGTCATAAACATAGCTGACTTCAATTTGTTACCCTAGGAAATAAAAACAACTAACTCAACAACTTTATTCTTATAGTTCTGAATCTCAATGTGTCTGCCATAATTAAAAAAAAACTCTTTTTATAGAGTCAATGGAGAAGTCTTCACTCTCCTTCTAAATGCGCTGTGGGGTTGACTATTCTATAAGCACAACCCTGGAGTAAGTTAGTGATTTACAGATCTCTCTGACTCTGAAATGTGACTTTTTCAAAATCCATAACACACAAATAATAAAAAAAAAGAAAAGCCGAGACTTTTTCTAAAATGCTATAAAAAGTAAAATCTGTAATTTGTTAATTTGCTTAAACCTTTATTTGCCTGACAAAAGCACAAAGAAAAGATTTTCAGCATTTTCACTGAACACTTAATTCTATTGTGTAAATATAAGCAAATTTATAAAAAATGATGCCTGCAACACAGATTAAAAAGAAGTCAGTTCAAGAAGAATATTTGTCAGCACAAGTCTGCAAAGAATTTTAGTCTTTCACTATCTACAGTACATAATATTGTGATTGGGTATATTATATTATTAGTGTATTGTAAGCATGGCTTCATAGAGACAGAGTGCGTATGTTTGCCTGCTGTCCAAATCTGTGTCCTATAGAAAATGTTTGGTGCACCATTAGGAGGAGAACCAGGTAACAATGACCACGGACTGTTGAGCAGCTGAAATCCTTTATCCAGCAACAATTAGTAGTAGTTTTAGTAATATTCTTACATTTGAATCTATATAACATGGATAGATAATATGTTGTAAATAGTTCAGATGTTTGATTGTCGACAATTATTAATATTGTGAATGTATTTCATTTTCAAATGTTGTAGGACTGTTTTATTAGTAACACCAGTGTCCTCTCTTTTGCAGGTATTTGATGCTACCAATACTACCAGAGAGAGGAGAACGATCATTATGACTTTTGCAAAGGAGAGGGGCTATAAAGTAAGTACAGGTGTGAAAGTGACACAATGATACAGAATTTCTTGTGCAGACTTAGATAAAAAACATGTCATGTCTCAATGAGAAATGAATTGATTCACTGATGCAGGTGTTCTTTGTGGAATCAATCTGTGAGGATCCTGAAATCATTGCAGAAAATATCAAGGTGAGAACCACTCACACACCAAAATGTGTTGATGATGTTCTTTATAAAGGTTGGGATGTAGTGTTCTCAGTTACATTGCAAAGCTGACATTCCTTTCCAGCAAGTAAAATTTGGGAGTCCAGATTATGTGGATCGTGACATAGATGAAGCCATGGAAGACTTCATTCAGCGCATTGAGTGTTACAGGGCCAGTTACATGTCTATAGATGATGACAAAGACAGGTACTTAAACGTGATACTTTTCTTCATGTGATAATGAAAAAACAGAGTTCATCTTAAAGTTTGTTTCCCAACAATGTTTGAACCAAACAGGAAGCTCTCCTACATCAAGATCTTCGATGTGGGTAGTAGGTACTTGGTGAACCGGGTCCAGGACCACATTCAGAGCAGGATAGTCTACTACCTCATGAACATTCATGTCACACCAAGATCCATCTACCTGAGTCGCCACGGAGAGAGCGAACTCAACCTGTTGTGTCGCATTGGTGGAGATTCGGGCCTGTCCCCTAGAGGACAGATGGTGAATACTGATGAGTTCATGGAGAATAAACACATTTTAAATACAATTAAATATTATCACAGTTGAGTTAATTTACCAAATTGACTTCATTCTCCCCAGTATGCGAATGCCTTGGCAACCTTCATCCGAGGTCAGAATATCAAAGACCTGAAGGTGTGGACTAGTCACATGAAGAGGACCATCCAGACTGCAGAGACTCTGGGAGTCCAGTATGAACAGTGGAAGGCTCTCAATGAGATTGACGCAGTGGGTTTAGTCCTTTGAACAAAGCAACATATAAGACTAGTTGTATATTTCTAGGTTATGTTTTTAGACATTGCATCTCTGGATTTGGGTTAAATGAATTAGAGGTTATGGATTTTGGGTTTTACAATGCAAGAAGTCCAAATGAAATGATGATGCAATGATACATTTTCTTACTAAGGGCGTATGTGAGGAGCTAACTTACGAGGAAATTCAGGAGAACTTCCCCACAGAGTTTGCTCTGAGAGACCAGGACAAGTATCGTTATCGTTACCCAAAGGGTGAGGTGAGCTGAAAATACTCATTTTTGTTTTACTCTTCATTCAACCAGGAAACAATCACTGGGATTTCCAGTAACACACTATTCATAACAGGGGTTAAAGGAGAGAGTAAGATGAAAAAAAAAAAAACACTGATTAACACAACTAAACAGGTTAGGCATGAAAGTACCCTAAAGCTCAGAAATGCACACATTATGTGTGGGACTTTTTCTTGGCTGGACTCAAAAACGTCACTCATTTCCACACAAATGAAAGATATACTGTGCAAAATGAGCTTTGAAGGTGCTTGTGGTCAGCTTTTTTTTTGTTTGGACAGAACCAGCTGTCCAGAGACAGAGATCCGAGTGGTAGCTATACATTTTCAAATCAATCAAATTAAGTTTGAAGGCCACCCAAATCCATCCTGCCAGACGTTTCAATTCTAAACAAGCTCATGTAAAAAGGAGTGGGATTTGTTGATAACATGTACGTACAGTATAACAGCTTTTACCAAATGGACCCAGTGTTGAATAATTGAGTAACTCTTCAATTATGTTGTCTGTTGTCCAGTCCTATGAGGACCTTGTCCATCGTCTGGAGCCGGTAATCATGGAGCTGGAAAGACAGGAAAACGTCCTGGTTATTTGCCACCAAGCTGTAATGCGCTGCCTGCTGGCCTACTTTCTAGACAAACCTGCAGGTACAGAGAAGCCCCCACCACTACCTTCACCACCCCTGCATCCGACTGGCTTCTCTTCTATTTCTAATACCTTGACACAGCAGTATGTGATGTTGTAAAACTACAAACACTCTCAGTAATCTTATTTTTCTTTTTCTGAAGATGAGCTTCCTTATCTAAGATGTCCCCTTCACACGGTGCTTAAGCTCACACCGATCGCCTATGGTAGGTGATGAGCGTTTGAGTATGACCTCTCCGATCTCTGAAAATCTTGCCCTAACAGTCCAACGGCTTTCTGTTTAATTGTAGGGTGTAAAGTGGAGCCATTTTACCTCAATATTGAAGCAGTGAACACACACAGAGAGAGGCCAGTGGTAAGGTCCCACACGCACTCATACATGTGTGATGGCAGGCGGTAATGCTTTGGTGAAATGAATATGTACGGTAGTGTAAAATGACCAAATATGCTGCTGAATTTGTTTAATTCATTTCCTATTTTAGACCGGTTAGAAACCAAAATGAAAAGTAAAAATCCTCACCTCTTCAGGCTTTAGAGTGACATTTCTGAAAGAAGAACTATCACAAATATCCTTATAGTCCCTATATATCCATATACTTTATGTTTTTGCCACATATGTGCCTTTGCTGCTCTCACACTATATTTTAGCATGTCACGCATAAGCATGAGGTTGTATTTAAAGCAAATGAAGGGAAATGTAACGTCCTTTTATCCTATAACTGCCACCTGTGGTTGCTGTTGAGCAGATGTTTAAATAGACTCTCAGTATTTATGCTGCTGTTGTTGCAGAATGTCAACATTACCAGAAATCCTGAGGAAGCTCTGCAGACTGTTCCTGACCACATATAAATGCTGTTTTGGGAGAAAAGGACTACCGGAGGTGTTTCTATGGAACTCGCCGCACTGAATAATTGAGTCCATGGGGCTTCAAAGCAGAAGAAGAGAAGATGTTATTGAGACTAAGAAATGATGTAAAAACACTCCAGAGGCACAGAGAGGACACCCAGTGCAGTGACTGACAAGAACAAGGACATAACACATACAGCAGCTGATGCTGGATGTTCTGTTTTCTAGATATGTTGTTCCTGTCTCATCTGACCATAGTTTGCTGTTCTCAACCTTTTTAAAGTGTCATTTTTTTATGCAAATGAGGTAGAGAGAAAAAAAACACTGTATATGAAGCAAACCCCGTTTACAGAAAAGTTGTCACTTTTTCTAACATGTAATAAAATCTAAAGTCTGTGATTTGTTAATTAGTTTGACCCTTTATCTATCTGACAAAAACACACACAAAAAAGGTTTCACTAATGCACAACCATACCATTACAACTTTCACACCTTATGCTGACAGCAGTTGGTGTCATTTTTTGCACTGAGAACCCAAAATAATTTTTTTTCCTGAATACAAGGTGAAACATGGACTCATCTGATGCACACATTTCCATTGTCTTTTAGTCCATCTGACATGAGCTAGGGCCCAGAGAACTTGGCTGGGCCCAAGCCCTAGCCCAGATTTTCCAAACTCTTCCTGAGTGCATGCTTCATGACACTTTCTCATGTAATGTCGCCTGAGGGCTCAAAGATCACATACATTCAGCAGTGGTTTCCAGCCTTGGCCTTTACGCACTGAGATGTCCCCAGAGTCCCTGAAACCTTATCACAATATTAGACCTAAATTCTTTACAATCCTGTATCAAGAAACTTTCTTTTTCAACTGATTGACAATTCTCTCACAAGGTTTGGCACAAAGCGTCACAGTCACAACTGATCTTTGCTTGCAAAGGTTGAGCCTTTGGTGGATGCTCTTTTGATACCCAATTAACTATCCAGAACGCTGCCATTATAATATTTTCTTAACTTTTTACTCGTGTTACCTCTGGCCCAAATTTTTTGAGTGTGTCACAGCATCAAACTCTAAATTTGCTTATATTTATAATACAATTACATTGGTCAGTGAAAACAATAAAAATCTTTAGGTTCAAGCTAATTAACAAATCACAGATTTGAAAAGAGTCTCTCCTTTTCTGGAAATGGGCTTTGTAAAAACAAAGATGTGGGGGATTTGACATTACAAGCAAAGATTTACTGCACACATCTGTTGTACAGAAAACAACATGTGTTGTTGATAATGTAGTATCAGTGATAAGAATCAGTACCATGGACAGCAACCAAACAAACAAACAAACAAAACATTTTGTTGTAAATGTGTGTATACTGTATATAACATGACAAAATTCAGGCAGGTTTAACTGTAATAATGTAAATAAATGCTATTGCTCTGAAAACAAATTCATATAGTCAGATATGTTGTTTGTCTTATGTTGTGAACTCTCCCACCTCAGCTTTGACAGACAAATGTATTGTTCTCTTCAGCCACTAATGGGTCTTTGTGAAACAGCACTCGAGGGAAAAGAAAACTCGCATTTGGGAGTCATCTAAGAATCTGACTGGAGAAGTTTTAGGTGCACTCCCACAGAGAGGGGGTGAAGAAGGAGGAGGAGGTGGTGGTGATGTTTTGGTAGCGGCGTATTTTCCACAAACCCTCAAATAGTCGAGCAGGGGATAATAATTCCCTCATTTCTTATGGACCTCGGTGGCAGCAGCCTCGACATCTGCACTATGCGCGCAGGCAGCGCATTTCTCCAGCTCAGAGCGACTCACGCAAGTCTCTCACTGAACTTTTTCTGTTCACCTGACGGAGTTAAACTCCGGTAACAACATACATATAAGTTGTTGTTGTTGTTGTTTCTATCACTGTAGCAACTAAGGTGAGACGGGGGAGGGGGGAGTCTGCCCCTGTAAAATGTGAGGTGTACGCACATCGTCCTGCTTTACGAGCTGCTTCAGTCCTGCTGATAACGACTCCTGGACACTTTGACACCTTTTGGCGCTTTATCGTGAATTATTATGGATATAATGAACTTAAAAACTCTGTGTATTCTAGTTTTCTTCACTTTCTATGTGCAACAGGGACTGGCAAGAGATTATGAAGCACACCTTGGACCAAATATTTTTCTGCAGGTGAGGATGTTATTTTTTATTTGTGGCAAAATCTACAAACTCCTGTAGAGAAGAGGACGAAATGAGAATAACAATAAAACAGAAGCTTATTTTATATTTAAAGAATCCAACAAGAATTGCTATACTGTATCTCAAACATGTCAGTGACTGACAGAACTATTACTCTACAAAATGTTGGTGATGTACATATTAAAAAAATATTTTTCTGTTTCCTTATGAAGCCTATAAAGTTGTTTCTGTTAGATTCACAGTAATGATTAGGATGTGTAGCAATGTAGTCACAACTTGACTTGAGTTCAACATTAACATTTGAGAGCAGAGCGTGCTCTCTCATTGGCCCTGTGCACAGTGAAAGCATTTATTCCCATTTCCACTTCCCCTCCATTCATGAATGACTTTGATTCAAGACTATTTTGACACAAAATCTTGGCCCAGCCCTCACATAGGTAGATTGTGGAAATTGCTACCAAAAGGAAGTATTTTATTACAGTATACACTGGGAATAGGAATCACCATGTTGTTCATGAAAAGATACATGTCTTCAGCTGTGTTACCATAATTAAAAAATGATTTTCTAAT
>JAUMHL010000028.1:23232769-23252267 GCA_032362345.1 Sandelia bainsii | reverse complement strand
GTATCTTTATGAAAACATTTAAAAACAGCTTAAAAAACAGCTACAATAGTCATTTGCAATGTTAATAATGTCTACACATTCATTCTGATGATCAATGTGATGTTATAAAATCTGCTTTTCTTTCACAAACATGCTCATTTCTATGTGTGTCCAAACTTTTGACTGGTAGTATATATTACAGTATTTCATTTTATATTAAGTAGTCATGCGCTTTATTGACCTGCTGTCTTGTTTCTTTTCCAGAGAATAAAACGTCAAAGCAAACCAACAAAACCAGCGGTAAGTTTGTGTGGCTCCTATGTGTACCTGTAAGTACTGTACACTAAATACTTGATAAGTTACTCAGCTACTGTGTCACTGTTTTGTAGTTGCAAAATATGAATAGTTAAATAAAATACAATAAAAAAATAAAATACTTGTTGGGTGACTATATGGAAGAAGAAGTTTTATAGGGACAAATGGGGAAAGATGTTGGTGTTGAATTACAGAGTACCAAATAATAATTACAATAGTACATTATTATTGTTGTTGTTGTTGTTGTTGTTATATCTAAATTTCATTTATTTATTTCTTGAAATGTCAAAAGTAATTGATCTAAAGCTTTGTGCTTTGGACCTGTTATACAAAACTACAAAACAACATCTCGCAGACCATCATCTGTAGCTTCATTGTGGTTTCCCCTCAGTTTGCTTCAGTGTTAGTCCCAGAGTACATATCATACATCATAAATCAGTCTGAATACCCCAAACCACAGCTTTCCGAAATTCCAGCAAGTTGGAAGGCTGGTGTGGCTGTCTTCCTCCTGCCTCGTCCCAGCAGTAATGTGGCTGGTCCTGACCAGATTGGTCTCAGCAGGCGCCGGCACTGCCCAAGTAAACAAGAGAAGGGCAGAGACATCATGCAGGGTCCTATTTTGTGTTATTTGGTTGACTTGTCAGAGCGATGCAGGGCAACCCATCATATGTGGGGGTGAGGGTTGGCAAGCAGTTATGCGTGAGGGTGATGATTTATTTTCTCTGTGTCTCAGGGTAGGACAGTGAGTTTAAGTAAGCATCTGTTATTGTAAGAGTCAGATCTGAATGTTGATGTCACATTAGTGTATGTTGCATAAACGCACAGGTATGATAACTAAGCCAACCTTTCTTGCATTCAGTGGATAAAAAAAAACTCCTCACAGATGTAAATAAAGAATCCCCTCTGAATCCTCACCATCTGTGCCTCGTGCATGTTTTTGTTATGCAAATAGTTGAAGGTGACAGCCTACCACGTGAAGTGTTCTGTGGTGTCCCGCTATGCTGTAACCACAGTCCAGAGTTCAGTGTGGAACCAGCTCCCCGTCATTAAGGAGGCTGCCTTTGAAGTGGACCTGCCTTCCTCTGCTTTCATCTCCAACTTTACCATGTAAGTCAGTCCTACATCGTTTTTCACTCTCTCTGACTGTTACCTACAGTTTCAAACCGCTAACATTTCTATGATACTCAGGAAGTTCAAACAATCATTATCTTACTCACTTTCTTACCTGAAGAAATATTCCTCTGCTATAAGACTAATGTTCATGTTGATGGGTAGGATACAGATATAAAACTTTAGAGAAACTATGTAAGGAACTAGAATTCCAGTCCAGAGAAGATGGATAATTTGATTAATACGAGGGCTGGAAACCTCTCTCCTTTAAAAATGCTAAATATAAACCGAACAAACAAGTCAACATTGCAGCCCAAACAGCGAGTTGAAGCTGGATTTGGGAGCGGAAGCAGGTCAGGAGGAGGGGGAACCTGAGAGCAGATGAATACTAGGCTTTGTAAAAGCAAGTCAGAAAGTTAATAGAGAAAATGACAGGGGTTTGCCCAGTCCCCTCCCCTTCCCCCACTGTTTACTAAGGCATGCTGCCAGTTTAGATATGCTACATACACCTACGTCTACTGTATGTATGCATGTCTACATGGAGGTGGACGTAGACTTAGATTCTTAAAGTATGTGAGAGTCTGGTATGTTTACATGCTTTTGCAACCATCACATCTCTCTTTCTATGACACTCTCTTTCACTTTCCACTTATACACATACATATTTCCACATGCACACTCAGAACCTATACAGCCCGTCTCCACATATCCAAAGGAAAAAAAATTGGTGGCAAACAAATTGCGTTAGTTCTTTGGCATTTCTGTGTGTGAAACTAAGAGCTCTGTGTTCTATGTGTAGGTCACTGATGTACGGCCATTCCTTCACTCCCTCAACCACATATATAAATATAAGCACCTCCATTTTCCACTCTGCTCTCTCAGCCCATTCTGCTCTGTATCTCAAACAAGAGCCGTTTCAAGCCTGTGGGTTTATTTTAGTTATCCCTTGAAGTTTTTTTTCTCTTTTCATATATTTGTCCAAAGGACTTGACCTTAATTTAGCACCTTGTCACTTTGTGAATTGGACCCAACTTTTGAGTACTGATTTTGGTTGGGATTTTGCTGGGTGTACCAAAGTTGCGCTCCCTCAGAGCGTGATCAGCCTTCTTGATCTCTCTTCATTAATGCTGTTTTTAGAGGGAAATTACTCTTTTCCACTCACCCTGTTTATGACCCCACCTCTGCTGCAGATGGTATGAACTTCATCTGTAAACAAACATGATGCCTGTTTGTGAAGTTGTTCTGTAATAGCTGTAGAAATACGAGTAGCAAAATAAAGTTAATCATGCTAAACAACTCAATGGGGGCCGAGCATGTTTCTGACTGAAATATAATCTGACTACTGTGAGTAACACAGAGAGCTGTTTCTTCTTCTGCTTTCTCCTGTCCTATCAGCACCTCCAATGGCAAGGTGTATGTGGCCCAGGTGAAGGAAAGAGCTGCTGCCAGGAAAATTTACGACGCTGCTAAGAAGCAAGGAAAAACAGCCGGACTTGTTGCAACCAAGTCAGTCACAGGCAAAATGAATGTTTTACCTTTAGCTACCACTGAATAAAAATGGGATGTTGCATTTGAAATATTCAACAGCATGTTTTTTCCTCACTTTCATTCTGCTGTGATGCAGAGAGAGGGAGACCGAGAGGTTTCGTTTGGCTGTGAGTGTGCCATCAGGCGCGCAGATGTCCTTCTCCCTGACCTATGAAGAGCTATTACCTCGTCGACTTGGCCGCTATGAGCT
Organism: Sandelia bainsii; assembly: GCA_032362345.1. Lineage (NCBI taxonomy): Eukaryota > Metazoa > Chordata > Actinopteri > Anabantiformes > Anabantidae > Sandelia > Sandelia bainsii. The sequence goes on along the minus strand of JAUMHL010000028.1, from coordinate 23,249,125 downwards.
CAGTTCGGGCCTGAGGCCCGGACAACTTGTTCAGAACCTGACAGTAGATGTTAGTATCTTAGAGAGGACAGGCATCAGTTTCATCAAAGTGCTTCCTCTCAGAACAAGCCGACTGCTGTCCAACATCACTGAAGGTAAGATCTGGCATTTGTTACCAATTAATATACACTGATTTATTGGGAGCAACTTTCAAAAAAGGAAATTACGCCACTGTTGTAAAGCACAAGTCAACGACCTGGTACCCTCCACTGGTTGAATAAATGCCTATATGATGAATCCCAATTAACCATTCAGACAGCAGCTTTTAAAGGAATAGTGTGACAACTGTGAATTACCCTTATTCTCTTTTTATGTGTCTTTAATCTGAGCTAAGCTAACTGACTGATGGCTGTATATGCAAGTGGTATTACTCTCAACATCTAAAATCTTTCGTCAAGAAAGCAAATATTTCCCAAATTGTCCCTCCAATGGAAACATTTTAGACATTTACTTAAACCATCTCAACTACTGTTACATGGCTTTCACTGGGATGTTGGTGCCCTTGTCCTGCAGAAGATGCAGAAGCCCCTGCCTCCACTCATATTGAGCGTAGCACCGGTTGTGCTCGAGTTTGCTACAGTCCCACATTGCAGCAGCAGAGCAGCGTTTCCTCCAAAGGTCTTGACGCAGACTTCATCATTCAGTATGATGTGGATCTCAGAGACCCCATGGGTGACATCCAGGTCGTGAGTAGTTTTTATTTCTGACTTGTCATATACGGACGAGTGTGCATGTCTGTTGCGGTACAAACGTGTTTTTGATTGCAGCAAAACAAGTCTTCTGCTGCCACTTTTTTTGTATTCTTGTTCTCTCATAGGTGTATGATGGCTACTTTGTACATTACTTTGCTCCCCGAGGTCTTCCTGTGGTTCCTAAGGATGTTATATTTGTCATTGATGTTAGTGGCTCAATGATAGGCACAAAGATAAAACAGGTAAAGTGGACACCTTTTTCAAAACTTCATGAAGTCCTAATGGCTTCTTACAAAACGTATTATATCATACTGTTCAAAATAATTTGGTTTTTTTGCCAGTAATTCTAGTCATTTCTGTCAGTAGACCAAGCAAGCCATGTGTACCATCCTTGGGGACCTGAGAGAGGGGGATCACTTCAACATTATCACCTTCTCAGACAAAGTTCACACCTGGAAAAAAGGAAGAACAGTGCGGGCAACTCGTCAGAACATACAAGATGCCAAAGAATATGTGAAGAGGATTATTGCAGAAGGATGTGAGTTGAAATGAGATACTGTGTGAGCTGTGGCATTATAGTTAAAGTTGATAGTTAACATCTTTATTCTTAGATTGCACTCCACCTTCAACACTAATACTGCACATTGTTCCCCTTATGTCAGGGACCAATATCAATGCAGCTCTGCTCTCAGCTGCCCAGCTTGTCAACCCTCCATCCCCTGGCTCTTCCATCCACCTGTCATCCCGTCGTGTCCCACTGGTAATTTTACTCACTGATGGCGAGGCAACCATTGGCGTAACAGCTGGTGACACCATCCTTAGCAATGCCAAGAAGGCTTTAGGTGCAGCTTCTCTGTTTGGTCTTGCCTTTGGAGACGATGCAGACTTCCTCCTTCTGAAACGCCTGGCTCTGGATAACCGAGGTATAGCTAGGATGGTGTATGAGGATGCAGATGCAGCCTTGCAACTGAAGGGCTTCTTTGATGAAGTAGCAAGCCCTTTGCTATCGGACATCCAGCTGTCCTACCTGGATGATCAGGCATTCGAAATCACACGCTCAGTGTTCCCAAACTACTTCCAAGGCGCTGAGTTGGTAGTGGCTGGAAGGGTTAAACCAGGAGTTAAGGACTTGAAGGTGTCAATGTCTGCCACTGATTCAAAGCAGCGTGTCAAGTTGGAGAATGATGTGTTGATTTCCCACGGAAAGGCAAACGGCAGTGCATATTCTGTAGGCTGTTCGGGGGGGTTGGAAGGAATCTCCAGCTTTGTGCATCGTCTCTGGGCGTATTATACAATCAAAGAGCTGCTACTAGCCAAACTGAACAGCCCTGACCCTGCAGCTCAGAGGTTACTGGCAGAAAAGGCCACCAACCTCTCCCTCAAATATAACTTTGTAACACCAGTCACATCTTTAGTTGTTGTTAAGCCAGATGCAGATGAAGCAGCCCAAACTCAAACCACTGCAAAACCACCCACCGCACCCACTATAACCACAACAGGAACAGCTACTGCTACTACCAAAATACCAGCTGCTGGTGTTCCAAAGAAACTTAGTTCATTTTCTAACTCCAGGCCTAACAAAACAAAACCAGATCCTCCTCGGCCACCTCAAAATACTCCACAAACTAAAAAAAGAATTATCATAACATCTACACCAAAAACTGTGGTTTCACCATCCAAGAAAACAACTACTACCACAAATGCCAGCTCCATCAAAACACCCCAAGCACCTTTATCTGGTAAGAAACCCTCTCATTCCCAGAATGACTCTAAAACAAACTCTCCTCCTCCTCCTGCTGGAAAGATATCTACATTACCGCGGAATGCTCTAAAAACAGCACCACCCCCTGCACCTGGAAAAGTCTCCACCCATCAGCCCAATGCGACAAAAACAACAACTCCCTCTGAGATAACATTTACCACCACACCTGCACTCAGTTCAGTCAGAACCCACCCTCCACCAACTCTCCTTCCTGTTAAAGGGACCATGCCCTCCACAGAGGCAGAGAATAGCACATCTGTTCCAAATGTTGCTCAGCCTGAAATCACCACTGCTCTGCCTGAGCTGTTTTCTCCGCTCACTTCTCCAACCCCAGCACCAGCTGTGGAACACAACAACACAAACTCAGGTGTTGACACAGATCTGAGTATTGCCACCCTTGTGTCAGCCACTTTTGCTCCCATGCCTGGTGTAACAGATGGACCACGGCTATGGGAGGCAGCGGGGCTTCTGGGTAGGTTGTATACTCTACTGCCTGTCGTACACAAACTCAAATTCACAATCAAAGCCTTTCAGTGCCCTGACTGGTTACAAGCTGAATTGAATGTTCTTTGTATCTCCACTAGATGTCTCTACTTCCATTCAGATTGAGAGAAAAGGTAGAACTGTACTTCCTCTTCTTCTTCTGTTTAACAAATTACTTTTTCTGAGCATTGAATTGCATTTTACCTGTTATAAATATATTTAAATACACCAGTGGAAGACATTCTCAGATCCATTATTTTAATAAAAATACCAATACCACCATGTAAACTAGTCCATTGTAAGTCCTGCATTCAAAATCTCAGCAAAATCTACTTAGAATTGGCTGTGATACTATTCACAGCTGTTTAATTATGACTTACCATGATAATCAGCTACATGACTTATTTTCTGCCTCTTTTATTAAATAGATATTGACCTTGTAAAAGGTGAGTCACTTTTAATGCTTCATAACATTTTGTAAAATCTAAATTCCTTGTTGAGAAGCAGAATATCTCCAGATTTAGTTTCTTATTTCTTATTACCATTTCCCAGACTACGATGCTACCTATGACTACGACTACGACCTCAACTATGATGCCTGTAAGTTTTAAATGTTTACCATAGGCAGTTTTATTGCCTCTGATAAACTGCTTTAATAAAGATGTGAAAATGTTTCTTGTCAAATATGTTTTTTTAGGGGATGACACTGCAGATACAGAGTCATTCGGTAAGCATTCAGTGGGTATTATTTACAGCTGCATGTCCTAAATGAAATATCATTTACTGTAGAAATCCAGCTTGCAGTACATGTCTAGTCCTGTCACTCGTTTCAGTTCTTGAGATTCAAGAGGATTGTCCTTTAGTTGAATGTCTTGTGCTTATAGAATCTACATCCAGACTGAGCACCATCGGGGTCTTCTCCTCATCAGGTTAAGGGTCTACATTATATTTATTAATATAAAAGTTGCATATTTCATGTAGACATGTCATGTTAATGCTCAGTGTTGTCTGTTGTAGTTGATGGAGATCCTCATTTTGTGGTCCAGCTGCCAAAGCTGCATCAGAACCTGTGTTTCACAGTAGATGGCAGCGCTAATGACGTTCTCAGACTGTTAGAGGACCCGGAGAGAGGTATGCACAATAATAATATCTCTAATTTCAGTTAGTGAGTGTCTTTTCAGTACTTACTTTTGTTTTTGGGTATATTATCAAATCTGTACATGGATCACCTTCCTCTTTAAGGGATCATTGTGGATGGTCACCTGATGGGGGCTCCCTCGAAGCATGGCGTAGAAGACCGGCCCCGGACCTACTTTGACGAGCTCACCATCTCCTCAGCCACAGGTGGCTCTGGTGAAATCATGATCACCCTCTCTCTGGATGTTTTAGTGGTTGAAGGGGAAGGACGAGATACGCTTCCCATCAATCAGCAGGGATCGCTGACAAGGCAGGGTGTGACAGTTACCGTGGACAACCATTGGAGCTGCTGGATTGAGCTGGCCAAAGACCTGCGTTTCCTTGTCCTGTTCCACCACTATAAACACCCCAGCTACCTACAGATGGCTCACCTGGGTTTCTACATCACAGATGGGCGGGGGCTGTCTCCCTCGACCCGAGGACTACTGGGTATGCACATATCAGTTTGTCACTGTGAGCTCTGATTAGCAAAATGTTACTTATGCTGCTTGCATAAGCAGCAAAGTATTAAAAGTAAAAATATTGATTGTGCAGAAAAATGTCCCCTATGTATGGCAAACCATTAATAGGACATTACCTCTCATAAACATATTTGTGACATGTTGGCCAGTTTAAGTAGTTTAAATTAAACCTTCTGAGAAGTTTAGAGCAGAAATTACACAGGCGTCACAATCCAGTGTTCTTACTTACTTAAACTGAAATTTGTTACTTGTTACTTTAGTTGAGAATTTCCATTTTACCATATGCTTCTTTAAACTACGACATCACTACAATTTAGAGGAAATATAGTACTTCCAGTACCTCACTTTAATAAGTTTATAAAATGTAAGTCTTAATATAACTATATATAGTATATATATATAAATATTAACATTATATTGGCCACCAAAGTAAGATTTCCTCTCTAAACATTATAGAAGAAGTAAAATGATCCTAGAGTATATTTTATTAAAATGACAAAAATTATGGATTAGTCCAAAAAATGACTATAGATTTGTGTGTCAGATTTTATGTTTTATCTTCCATTGTACCCAGTTAATCATCTCACAATCCCAAATTGTATATTAAATAGACAACTACAGTAGGTCTAAATTCAACAGCTACAACTGTAAAATGCTGCTTACACATTGTTGCAACAACATTCTGAATACAACATTCAATATATAATAATATTCAGTACTTTTACTCTGCATTCAGTACATCTTGCTTAGAATACATTCTGTACTTTTATTGTTAAGGATTTTACCGTGTTTTTTAAAATGGCATTAGTACTTCCTTCACTTTTTAATAATGTATTTCAATTTTGTACTTCAATGCTTGAAAAACTGTACTTAACTGTTTCTTTTCTACCGCTGCTGCCTTTATCTGCCTACAGGCCAGTTTCAGCATGCTGACATGAGTGTAAAGGTGGTGAAGGATCATGTTGCTGGAGGTGCTCACCAGGGTAACAAGGAGAGAGTTTTAGCCAGGGGGATCCTGATGTGGGGATCAGAGCACATGCCGGTCACTTTGCAAGACAAGACGCTGAAAGACACAGTGAGGAAACGCCACCTCAGCAAGTGTTGGGTGGTGGCGAAGGCGGCGATAGAAAAACTGCTGGGTCATCCGTATGAGACCTATGTTGTAGATCATGTGTAATTCTAGCTGAGTCAGCTCCACCTCGGTGCCTCTCTGCTGCACAGCTCAGGTCACAGCTATTAGCGTGACATGGTTATTGGACAAAGAATGAACAAGAACTGGAAAATCCACAAGGCCAAGATGATGGTGCCACAGTCTCTGAATAGGACTGTCTAATATTCAGTAAGGAGCAGACAGACACCAACAAACACAGGTGTGGTCACATAAGAGGAAAAGAGGGGGAGACAGATAACTACAGACTACAGTGGAAACTACAAATGAAAGAATGATGAGTTCTGCAAGTATAGTGAAGGACTAAATGTTGCCTTTATGTTTTCTCCATGGCTGAATCTGAACTGAATTCAAGCTCTGTATCTATGACAGAGATGCAATGTTCTCCCGGTCGCATGGCAACCACAAAATGTCCATTTGTGCTGCATTTAATCCAAAACGCGTTGCACAGTAACTCAGTTCACAGCCTGAAAGATACATATCAGATTAATCTTCTGCGTCGTCATGGACTGATTATTTGAGAAAGTCAGATCCTTCTGTTTTAAATAATAAGTTGTATTTTCTAGTACAAGTGTATAAAAGACTATTATGTGTATGTATAGACAATATTCCCGTGAAAACATTGGATGTAGTGATTTCATCTTCCAAAAAAACAAAAACACAGTTTTTCCAGGTTTGCCATGTGCTTTTTATTTATCATTTCATTCATAGTTTAATTCATTTTATTTGTTACACAAGACAGTAGGCATTTTTCACATACTAGTGATCAAACAAGGACAGTAAGTTTTTCTACTACTCAGCCTGAACAATTTCTTTGTCAATTTCAAGGAACATTGTCAGTGGTGGTTTTCAGAGGCCAAACTGGATCGAAATTAAAACCAGTACAACCAAACACGAGGCTTTTGTTTTTAATAAATAAAAAAGAGGAGACAGTATTTGATGCTGGGGGGAGGAGGGGTTAAAGAGTAAACAGTATTCCAGTTTTTATCTGATAACATGTTTCCAGAATGAAGACCACACGCACACACACACAATGTTGCACAGTGTGAAACTGCAGTGGATACACAGCTGCACAGATTTTGATTTCAGCTCCGTGTCAGACTTGCTGTTACCCTTCCTTAGGAATGCTAAGAATCATATTCAATCATGATGCAACACTGGAATGATCACTAAATAAGGTAAACATAAGACATGACACAGCAAATAAAACAAAAAAAAAAATAAAACGTGATTTCGTTGTGCATCGCTTTTTAAAATCCATTTTATCGTCTGAACATAAACTAATAGTGTAGCATATTCAGCATTTGATGTAAACCTTTCCACGATACGTCAGTGAAATTTAAATAAATAGAGCATAACAATAAGACACATCAACACCCCAAACACGCAATAACTTTGTTTAGAGTTGTTAAGGGATTAGTTGTGGTGGAGTTTTAAAGGAAAACAATCTGTTTGTTTCATGACGTCTAACAAGCCAAGTCACAGAACAATCTGGCTCTAAGTGCGTGTGCACTGCACATGTGGAACTGCCTCCTCTCAGGCGTACCTGATTTGACAGAAAACTATTTCCCTTCTCTAGCATTCAGACAGATCTGCAGAGCAGCATACACTAGTAGACTGGACTGAACATTGCCAGCAAGTTTTTGCCAATAACAGCGACACCATTTTTGGCACAAGAGTCGACTTCTCTCTAACTGTTAGTTACAACAAAGCAGTTGATTTCTGAAAGGGTCCAGATGTATGAATTAGACCCCAAATTAAGGATAAAACCAAGTAAAAGCTTCTTGGTTCACTCTTGTGGCGCAGGACTTGTAACTGTAGCTTTGTACGTTTGCTATGCTACAAAGTCTTTTCAAGTTAAGGGAGATTCCAGCTTTTCCTTTAATGGAACAACTACAGTTTTTCATTGGATTTAGTCTCTAAGGGAACTTATCTCAGTGACATACACAAGGTTTGAAACAACCAATACACAATCTGGTGCTTTCACTATGAGCCGAAATTTCAGTCTTCACCCTCTTTTCACTCCAAAGTGAAACCATGCAAACCGCTAATCCAGCACATTTCCAACATACATTCTACTCGCCGCAGCAACACTTCCATAATCAGCTTGTTTTCATCAATTATTCTAAATTTTCCAGAATACTTCACAAAACCGGACATTCCCTTTTATTTATTTTTTTAAACTTTCGTGAAGACCACAGTTTCAACCTCAGCTCTGTAAACTTCATAACTTCAGCCAGTGAAATCTGCACCAAATGTATAGAAATAAAACTCTTCAATAATTTAAAATGTTAGAAAGTAAACTATTCAAATTCAAAACTGATATCGTACAACAGAGATAAATGAAGCAACAAGGTTTCTTTTTTTTTGGGGGGGGGGGGGGGTTGGTGAGGACAAGAAATAACCACTGGTTAGCTTGCTCACTAGCACAGGGGACACAACAGCATTGCAAAGTGAGCACTATCAGTTGACAGAACAGCCTATTTATATGTAACTTTTGAATCACATTATTTTGCCTGATCAACAGATTTTTGCCAAAAGGAGCAGCGCCTATTGAAGAAAACACGGGTAAAAGACCAAGTAAGAGAAACGTGAAAGCAGGGTTGACAGAAGTGATGCGTGGAATGGTCCAGCCTTCATACCGCAGTGTCATTTGAGTCTATGTACAATACTAAAAGTGTGTAAAAGATGCATGCAATTCAACTGGAGATGACCCTTCCAGAGGATTCTACACTAAGCCATCAAAGCTCTCTAATGTCAGAGCTCGCAATTCAAACCTCTCGACACCATCCGACTTCCATCCACCCCAACCCAACCTCTGATATGAGGAGAAAGACATTACAGAAAGAGTGAAATGCTTCGAAAATCAGCAACAACAAGTATTAAATTCACCTCTAATGATAATAGTTAAGACATGATTATACTGTAAATTCTACAATGGAATGAAAGACCATATCAACCCTGCTTTTCATTGAAAGAGATAGGGAGTGTGAGTATTTGAACAGCGTGTATGTGTGTGAGCATTTACGTGTTTGAACGCGTGAGAGAGAGGGACAAAAGGAAAAGGAGGCAAATGGCTCAGAGCAGGCAGATCTCAGAAACACACCCCGTCCTCTACGCTCACACTTCATTTTCCCACCACTCCCACCCATTTGTTTTTAAAGCAGTGCTCAGGCAGCCCCCCCTCCGGCCCTTTTCCGCTGACTCTGCCGCATCTCTCGCCCTTTTTCGCCCCGCCTCCTCTCCCGGGCCTCTCTACTGCTCACTGCTCATCCTCCCCAAACACATCGTTCTGTTTGCGCTTCATGTTCTCAAAGTCAAAGTCGCTCCCGGTCATACGTTTGTAGATGTCCTTGATGTCGTTGCAAGTGGTCTCGAAGTGAGTGGTGGCATCGTAGGACCTTGACGCAAAGACCTGGGAAAGATAAAATAGCAAGACTGAGAATCTGAATCAGGCAGAACGGTACTTGCTCTCACTGAAAATGCTAAAATTCTGACGTTTACCATCTTACTTTAGCTTGTTAGCATGCTAACTTCAGCAGTTAACACTAAACATAAAACTTAGGTTGACGGGAATGTCACTAGTTTAATTTGAAAGTCTTACCAGACAATGGATTTACAGGAAAATTCATTAAAATTCATTCATTAAAGTCATTAAAATGTGTCCTCAGGGGACCTTGAATATCTGTAAGCAAATATCATAACAATACATTCAATAACTGTCAAGATATTTGACTCAAAACCATAAAATGTCAACCTCATGGTGGCACTGCAAATAAATTGGAGGATCATTATCATCATCATGACAATCCATTTAATAGTTTTTGAGGTATTTCAGTCTGGACCAAAGTGGTGCAGAGTGCAGTCATTCCCACAGGACATCAGCAAGTATGATATTAATTTAGTTAGTTTTTGTTGGTAAAATCACTTTATTTTATCATTGCGATGTTGTTGAAAAATAAGTCTTACCTGGCTCTCAGTACCATCATCTGTTGGCTCATAAAGGTCACTAATAGCCATGAACCTGTTGGAAAAAAATATCTCCATTTACTAAACTTGGTTATGAATCACAAGGTTTCTTATATATTTGTTTATTGTGTGTTTGTATGTCAAATGGCATACAAACATGTAAATTTGTATGTCATATGACCATCCACCGACTTTTGGTCAATGGGCTCCAGCAGCTCCAGAGCTGGTTCTATCTCAGCCTCAGGCTCGCTGGTTTCCACTGTGGTGCTGACAATGGCAATGTACTTCCCCTGGGCTGCCACGTTGTGAGCATAGGAGATCATGCACACGTAGATGTCTGGAAAATTGACAAATAAAGGATAAAGTCAAATCAGAGTTTCCTTAAACATGCATTTATTGATTTTTGCACCATGTCTCCAGGACTTAACATCAAATCAGTTAGACTGAACAGAAAGGCCATCTTTGTAAACACTCATATTGTTTTTTTTTTACAATTTTTAACACTTTAACCCCATCAAACTACATTCCACCATTTAGCTTATCTGATAAAAAAGTGACACCAATCCTCACCTGAGTTGCGGTTAACCTGATTCTGAGGAATGATGATCTGGCAGGAGTTAGCATCATTAGTGTATTTGATGGGATGGCTGAGGATGCAGATCACACGGATCACCTGGCCCGCCTTACGGACGCGGTCAGGGATGTAGCTGGGGTCACAGATGAGCTGCTTACAACGAGCCACCTGCAGCAGGAATGAATAAATGCAACACTTTGAAGAGCTTAATGCTTACAGGTTGAATATACTTCAGCGAATAAACTCCACTCTAATGTTTGCTATGACATAGTTAGATTTGCAAAACTATAAATCAGCATACCTCGCCTTCAGACTTCACTCCAACCACATGGCCGTTTTCCATCACAATCTCATCGACTGGTTTGTTCAGCATGTAGGTTCCTCCATAGATTGCACTCAACCTAAGATAACAAGCGAGTGAGACCTGTTGAATCATATGCTGTTTTCTATTTCAGCATTTACTATTAAATTCAAACATGATTAAATTACCTGGCAAATCCCTGCGGCAGCTCTCCCAGACCATACAGTGGGTAGAGGTAGGGGCTCTTCCCATACCGTGCCAGCGATTCACTGTACAGTTTGATGCGATTGATCATCTCCAAACAGGGAACATCAAGATAGCTGACAGAGAAAAAACATAAAGAAACAGAAGTTGATCCTGGTCTATAAAAGGACAAAACTCTATAAATAATCTAAAAGTGGTTTATTAAAAATAAAACACATTAGGTATCAGAAGATCAGTAACTACATTAAAGAATAATTATATTCCTCATTGAGTAAATGTAGTAAATGTAGGGGGTTGTTAATAGGTTATGAATAAAGTTATAATGTCACTTGCTGTTCTTACTCATCTGTCCTGTAGAGGGCCAGGGCGTGGCCAGTGAAATCAATGACATCCTGACCAAGGTCAAACTTCTTGTAAACGTCCCTCATCGTTGTGGTTTTGGGGTCCACGCCCTCAAAGGTCTTGGGATCATTCTCATCAAAGTTGGCCACAAAGACTAAGAACTTCCGGAACCTTCGCTTCTCAAACATCCCCATCAGATCTGGGAATTCAAACAAAGGCTTTATGTTGCTATAACACCACCATTATTAATTAGTTTGAATACCCTGCTCTTGATACTTTTGCTTGTAAAGCCGTGATGAGACGTGTTCGAGCAGCTTACTTGAAGCTAGCGCCTCAGTCTCGGTGGACGGCACCTTGTAGATTTTTCCTCCTTTGTAGACAAAGCTTCCCTCCACAACTTTAAAGTCAAGGTACCGTGTCACTTCTGTGTATAGCAGCATCTTCACAAGCTGCCCTGCAAATCACAAAGACAAACAATCATTACATCTTATTCATTTATCAGTAACCTTCAACTATCAAACAAACTTCCCTAATAGTATCAGGCAAAGCCACTTAAAGCACTTTGAGTACCAAAAAGGTAGAAAAGTGCTATATAAGAGCAGATTATTTACTTCACATATGCAGTGCTGTGAAAAAGTATTTGGCCCATCCTGATGTTTTTTTGCATATTTGTCACACTTAAATGATTCAGATTATCAAACTAATTTTAATATTACACAAAGATAACCCGTGCAAATACAAAATGCAGTTTTTAAACGATTATTTAATTTATTAAAAGAAAAAAACTGTCCAAACTTGACTAGATGTGAAAAAGTAATTGACCCCCTCACTAAATCATGAATGAACTGTGATTAACCACATTGCCACACCCAGGCTGATTATAGGCTGATTACTTGTTAAATCAAGAAATCACTTAAATAGAAGCTGTCTGACAAAGTGAAGCACACTAAAAGAAAAGCAACACATCATCCAGCAGAACAGATGAGAAACAAAGTCATTGACATGTATCAGTCTGGCTTTCGGACTCCATCAAACCACGGTGAGAACCATTATCCACAAACAGAGAAAACTTGGAACAGTGGTGAAGCTTCCCAGGAGTGACCGGCCTACAAAAAAATACCTCAAGAGCAACCCTAACCCTATGGCTGTAGCATGACCTTAAATTAGGTTCATGCTTGAAAACTCTCCAATGTGGCTGAATTAAAACAATTCTGTAAAGAAGAGTGGGCCAAAATTCCTCCACAGCGATGGGAAAGATTCATTGGCAGTTATCACAAACACTTGACTGCAGTTGTTGCTGCTTTTTACGTAGGACCAGGCTGGTTTGGACAGCTTTTTTCCCTTAATAAATGAAATCATCATTTCAAAACTGGAGTTTGTATTTACTCAGGTTATCTTTGTCTAATATTAAACATTTTTTTGAAGATCTGAATCACTTACGTGTGACAAATATGCAGAAAAATTAAAAATCATAAAGGGGACAAATACTTTTTCAAAGCACTGTAAGTACTAAATTAATTCCTTATTCCTGAACCTTATGGTTAATAATAATTATGCAGTAACTGACTTTCTATTATGTGCACCTAGCTAGTAACCAGAGACTGACCATTGGCCATGAGAAACTTGGGGATGAGGTCAACGTTCCAGTCTCTTCCTCTGCCCATTGACTCAGGCGGGCTATCTGGAAGACTGAAGCGCTTGTACAGCTGTGGCAGAGAACAGGAAAGTGAAACAGCAACAACATCCTGTGAGGCTGAAACCTACAGAGCTCACAGAATCTGAAGTATTACACAGGATAAGACGCAAATGAAGACAGTAAAAACAGCAGATGATGCCAGTGGAAGTGAAATGGGACATACTGAGGGACATAAAAATGTATTGATTGGTTTTATAGGTCCTGTGTGCCCTTTACCTCCTCCAGGGGGGTGATGGAAGAACTCTCACCACCATAGTATGGGTTCCTGTCCATGTGCAGAACCTTCTTCCCATTCACAGACATGATCCCGGACAGAATGCATTCCTGCATGAAACAACATTGAACACCTAACTTTAACCCAACAGCAACATCACATCAATTTGAATATGAACATGACACCAGATGAGCTTCTCTTAGGGAGGAGGAAGTCCCTCAGCAGTCAAGTCAGTTCCTGATATAAACAAACTACATCATCCGAAATTACCATACAGTTGGAGCAACGCTTTTCTAAAACAAAAACAGAAGGAGGATTTACTACACGACTGTTGTGTTAAACTGCATTATTTTTAGAAGGTGTACCTAATAAACTGACAATGGAGTATATTTTTCTCTGGTATTTCTATTAATTTGTCCGCCGTGTTTATATCACTGAGGGTGTGTGTAATAGGATTTATTGCAGAGCTCTTAGACTGTTGCACTACAACAGCTTTTAGCTAGGTGTACCTAATAAACTGGCAAGTGAGTGTATATGCAAGTTAGGAGGTTTTGACAGAAGGCTGCAGGGGAAGACTTTGGGAGCGATGTGCGCATGCGCGACTGGATCGTTCATGCATCTTCTGTCATAATAGTAATAGTAATAATAATAATAATGACAGAGAACATTATACATATGAATAACATAAGAACATTATTAGTAAAATAAGTGGTATTTTGACTATACCCTAACAAAAAGAATATTTGATGACGACTTTTATTGCGTGAGAAAACCTCAAATAATTTCATACACAAGGTGTCAGGCCATATTGTGCCGCACTGGGTGCGATGAGTGGTGCAGTGGCAGCGGAGAAAGGCTCAGTCGTGTGATAAAGCCCGTGCTCAGGCCTGCGCCAACCTCAGGATGGAGGCCTGTCTGTGCGAAGAGGACCATGACACACACGGAGGGGGTTACGCCTAAAAGATGCTGCTGGGAAGAACACAACGTGAGAACGAAAAACAACCGGGACACGGCGACGCACAGGCAGGTCGACAGCTGCGTTTTCAACACACTCCCCAAACGCATCACTCTTATCACTATTTTGTAATGTCACCAGCGCACAGGGATGCAGGAGCCTTTCATTTCTAGGCTAGGAGAGAGAAGACAAGCGGGCCTATAAAGTGGCTGAAATGCTCATTTGCAGGCTCACACAGTCAACACTAATGTCGTTTCTACGCAGAGGAAATGGAGGCTGACTACTTACTGTGAGTCCGGTGCCCAAAACGATCACATCATATTCCTCATCCATGTTGTATCACCGCCTCTCCCGTCTCGCCCTCTTTTTTTTCTTTCTGCCTTGACAAATAAAGAGTGTTGAAGGAGAGAATGCCTGTCAGTCCACGAACCGGGAAGCTGGCTGCCTTTCTCTGCCCGTGTGCGTCAAATGGCTCGTTCAAAGTTAAATGTAGTTTATTAGTAATAACTCATAGAGGACCAGTGGAATATGCTGTCCACACTGTCACCGGCGAGGACGACCAAAGATGGCCCTGATCGTGGAGCACTCTAGAACAATGTCGCTGCGCGTCGGGAAATAGTGCGCATCCTCCTTCCCCCTTCCTATGTTGCCACACAATGGACTCAAACTGACAAACATGTCTGTAATGGGAAACTCCCGCTTTGTCGAGCGTTCATACATATGTGCAGTTTCGTTTTAGAGTTTGGCTTTGAGTTTTACATTATTTGTCGTTTTAAATATATGTTGACCAAGTCTGTGTGTTCTCTATTTTCTTTTCTATCCCTCCTTTCCAGTCGTAGGAGCAGCGTTGCGTGGATGCAGGCAGGTGTATCCCTCCGCCGGCACAGCTGTGTGGATGGGAGTTGCTCTCACTGACTGAACGCACGCAGGTCTTTTCTAGAGCCTACAATTACTGTAACATCTTTTTACTCGTATCCTTTTATTTTCCTTATTTATTTTCTCTATTTTACATTGATAAGTGATACATGAATATTTCATCAAGATGAAACAAGCAGTGAAATAGCAGAATTTAAGTGATGTCAGCACCATGGACAGTTGCCAGGTGTACCTGTCATTCATTGACAGCTGCATTACACACATCACATGTTTGTTTATGGCACATTCAGTATTATGACAGCCACTGTTTTTGCACAGCAATTTCTGATAATACTTTGTTCAAAATGATTAAAAACCGTATAAATATTTAAGAAATCTAAAAATTGTAATCTTGATCATATTTAGTACAGTAGAAAAGCATAATATTTTATATATTCATAAAATATTTATACAATAATACAATACAATATATCATATATTTTGTGCAAAGTATCTAAAATTGTCAAATACATGTCACAGAGTAAAATGTACAATGCTTCCAAGTAAATTGTAGAGTAACAGTATGAAGTAACAGTGAAAAAAGTCTAAGTAATTACTCAAATACAAATAAGGCTCAATCACCACCTGAGCAAGTCAGGCAACTGCCCACGTATCCCAGATCCTCCAAAAGCCACCATGTACTCCATTTCACTTAGGCTTAAACAACTAAGTTAGAATATCAGGCATGCCACCTGAAATGTCAGAAAAAGGTTTAAAAAATAATTTTCTTTATTTTCTTATTTTGTCTGACAAACAGGCAGCCCTTTGGCCAAAAATTAATCAGCAAACTATTTTGATAACTTTGATTTTAAAAGTTATCAACAACTTCTCAAATGCTTTTCTGTTATCCCATCCAGTAGCTTCTCCTGCATATCCTTGTTTCTATCCTTGATCATTGTGGGGTGGGAAAATTGGGAATATAGATATAAATATTGTCATAGAGTTGGAACAAGTGATTGTTTTGTCATTTTATCTTTAAAAAGGATTTAGATTATTCATCTGTTATCAAAGTTGTCAAGAGAGGTTAACAGGAACTTGATGAAGTGGGGTTGATAGGGGCCCAACAATAAAGCTTAGCCCCTGGGCCCTCCAGGAGGTTAACCTGACCATGAGTATATGCCACATCAAGCATCACAGTTGTACAGTACTTAGCTGTACTTAGTTGTTAAACCAGTCTTGGGGTTTTGAGCAGAGGTGGGTAGTAACGAGTTACATTTACTCCGTTATATTTACTTAAGTAAGTTTTTGAAAAAAAAAGTACTTCTAAGAGTAGTTTTACTGCACCATACTTTTTACTTTTACTTGAATAGATTTGTGAAGAAGAAATGCTTCTTACTCCGCTACATTAGACACACAATTCGTTACTTTTTTCTTTTTTTTTTAC
>JAUMHL010000028.1:23175638-23220509 GCA_032362345.1 Sandelia bainsii | reverse complement strand
CTGGCCCCGGGAATACACTTGACTATGGTCGCTGGAGTCTCTAACTTCACGTTTCTGACTATGGAGCTGCCAATAATATTATAATTATATGCTTTTCAAAGTGGGGCTGCAAGTAATCATTATTTCAAATATCAAAATTAACCTGCTCAGTTAATCTATCAGTTATTCAGTCTATAAAATGGCTAAAATTGCCTCCACTTTCTAAATGTTTTTTTCTGTCCAAAATATTCAGTTTGCTAAAAAATAAAAACAGAGAAACAGCGACAAGGAAATGATTAAAATCGTTGCCTTTTAATTCTTCTGACAACTAAGCTAATCGATTAACTGACTGATCATTTCTGCTCCGAGTCACACGGTCAGCTGTTAACACAAATACACAAATTCTGCACAGACCCTCTGTGCCCCACAACGTGCAAACGTGCGTTACCGCTACTGTTATTACCATTAGCTGAGAGATGTAACGATATGCAGCTAATCCATCAATATTCATTCATTAGCGTTAACAGACAAATTAACCATGTCAACCGAGCTAACTTCACATTCTATAACACAGTACAGCAGCTTGATATTGGAGCAAATAACAGTGACTTTAAGTTATTAATTCATCCTTGTAGAAACATTGAGCACATTTGAGCCTCAGGTCTGACTGCTAGCTAAACACCGTAAACCTGTATCCTGCTGACAGAGACTTCACCCTTACCCCTCCTGAATTTAAGGAACCTCCTGATGCCACTGTGGGATCCGCCATCAGTAATTATTTGGAGAATGTTCGCTGAATTAAACTAATTTATAGTGATATTAACTTCTCAGACGACGGCTTAGCCTCCGTTAATAAACACGGAGCTGGTGTAAAACGTCATTTCCGCCACCCGACCGGATGTTGAAATTAAATCACGAGATTTACCTCTGCCCTCTAGTGGTTTCATGTAAAAACAGATTTTTCCCCAAATTCACAAATAAACGTCCGTAGTTTAATGATTGCTGAAAAATTATAAATTTATCTCTGCCTGCCACAAAATAACAGTAGAACAGTAAGAATGACCGGTTCAGGCCTCATACTTCTTCTATCTATTTTCATTATTACTTATTGAGCTAAGTAATATTAATTTGCGTTTATTATCCTTTCATGTTATGAAAAAAGAATATTTATTGCAAATGCAATGCAAGCTTTGTTTGCTTGCTTGCTCTTTTTTCTCTTCCTTTTGCAGAAAGGTACCCATTCAGCTCGGTGAAGCTTTACATGAGCCTCAGCTGAACTTTGGAGTGCATTTTTGCATGGAATGAGGGTTGTACATTTTGTCCCTTATTTCTTACAGCACAGTCACATTTCTGGTGGGAAGCAGAGCTGCTGTAGAGGAACTGTTGATGTGAACAAGACCTATTTTCAGTTAGGCTAACCTTCAAATTAATATCACTTTAATGCATTAACACATCTAAAACGTAATCTTCATGTTAGCATTACCCCTCATGGTCTGGAATCAGTTTCCATTTGGAGCTGCTTTAGTTGATTGTAGACTGTCTCCACTATTTTCTGGAATTTTATAAGCCAGTGAAAAACAATCAGCAGATGGATCAATAATGAAAATTGTTATTAGCTGCTATTATAAGTTGCAGCCCTAGTGATTATAAATACACATATTTGAAATAAATACTCATATAATTCACAACAGGTTACATTAAAATCATGTCTTGAGTCAGTTGTTAGCTGAAAAATAGTTTTATTTGTGCAAAATGAAGTAAATCACACACATTCCATTTCTTCCACATTCATCACATCACATCTGCAAGTATCTGCTGCCCAGCAGCCAAACATTACTGTACCCTGCAGTTTTCAGTTCCCACACATCACACATCTCTTTTTTTTTCAGTAAACAGGGGCAAATTTCACAATGAACCAAATAAACATAAAACATTTAGTACAAAGGGACCAATTCAACATGGTGATTCAATTTACCACCATTACCATCAACAATGTAACTGCAGTGTCTATTTACACCAAGAGGGAGAGTTTCTTTAAGAAGCATGTAAGCGGTTGGCCGAGCCTCTCCGTCGAGTATTCACCAGACGTTTGGCTTTGGCCTCAGCCTCGTTCTCTCCTGTCTCCAGCACGTCCACCACTTCAGAGCGAACCAAGGTCGTGTGTGACTCCAACACCTGCTTCTTCTCCTTCCTCTTCTCCACGATCAGCTCTACTGCTTCATCCTCGACAGTCTCCTCATCCCCAAAGGGCAGTAAAAGCATCTCCACCATTCCACCAATCATTCCGAGCATCGCCAGAGTGGAGCCAAGCATGTACATCTTCAGCACGCTCCGGCTGGGCCTCTGGTTCAGCATCTCCTTAGCAAATGGGATGATCTCGCCAATGGTTTCCATATTGTGTTGTCTGTTGAAAGAAAAGGAGAAATGAGCCCTGATGTTTAGTTAGAGAAAACCGCCCAAGAACACAATCAGTCTCTACTATGCACACACAATGCTGATACTCACTCTGAAGCGCCTCAGATTCTGACTTCTTCTCAGTGTTCGGCCCAGTCAGGCATTCACAGGCAGGTAGACAAGAGGCACGAGCAGCTATTTAAAGATAAGTGGAGTCTGGTCGACTCCCACAGTGGTGACAAAATGCATATTCATGAGGCCATTGTAATGCAGTTGCTTTTCTGGAGAGTTGAGCTTGTTTGGGTAAAAGGGCACAAGCTCAGGAGCTTCTAAGGCCAGAAGTGAAACAAATATTCCCTGGAGGTGAAAGTCTGCATGAGATGTGTAAGTGTCACACAGCTGAATAGACACAGCACCAATTACACTTAAAGATGATTTAGCATGTTAGTTTATGTATAATTATATTATTGTTTAATACAGTAATCTATCTATCTAGCTGGGGTGTAAAAAATAATAATGATAAATTCCATTAATAAATCGATTTAATAAATGATAAACACTCTAATACTCAACAGGAGTAGTTTGATTTTGCTGTGTGGCTCGTTACCATGAGCGTCCAATCACAGTACCTCTGTGCGCAAAGTCACTCCCACTTATTTGTTGACAACTATTGTTTGACAGCTGTACGGTTACACATGGAATACCCCCTACCGTTCAATAGAAGCCCCCCTCTCTTCCCAATCATGCAGCACTTTAGCCGATTTGACTCATGTACGCTGTCTGGGAATGGAGATGACAATGGCGCAGCGCAGCGAGAGTTCGGACAGGGGTCGACGTGTGTGCGTCTTCGTCTGAAGCTCTCAGCCCTTTGACCTCCTTCCCTCAGCGCGCGGGGGGGGGGGGGGGCGAGTGAGTTGTGAAATGCGTCTGATCTTTGTCACAGAGGGACGTGTCATCAGCACTCGCTGCAAACGACAACTGGACCACGTCACGAGACGTCTGCATGTCGGAGCAACATCTGCATGTGCACACGTTTGACACCACAACACTTTGGTCTAGTGTGATTTTCAGTCGTTCTGTGACAACGTCAGCTTACCTGCTTTGTTCCAGACTGTGCGCACACGCACCATGAACACAGTTAACCCAATGCGCGTAATCTCCACGGAGAATGGTGTATCAAATGAGAAATAGAAACATTCATAATGTCATCACACAACTAAAATTAAGCAACAAAATGTCCTGAAATTCCTGCTTCATGGTGGTGTAAGTGCCAACCAGCCCAAACGAACACAACAGCTTTGGCAGCGGGACCCTCAAAGTGCCAAAGTTGAAGACGTTCCTCTGTGCGCCCTGCATACTGGATAACTCTCACAGGTAACACGCAGGTGTGAACACTAAGGTAAAATAGTGCTGTTCAACCAGGCTTCTAGCATGACTGTACAGTAGACTTGTTCATCTGTGACCAGTGTTGTTGTTTTGCAGTGAGCAAAAGGCCACAAAGCAACAGTAAAAGGATGAGCATAAACATTAGACGCATGCTTTTACTGTAACTGATCATCACTTTGGTAACACACTGTAATGTAGAACTACCCTAATTGCAAAATAAGACTTGCAGAAGTTTCATGCTCTCAAAACACAGAAGAGAAACAAACAAAAAAACGCCCTCCTACACATCTTATGTTGTAATGACTCCTTTGGTGATTTGCTGATGAACATTTGACCTTTTTTGCTGAGCAGTGATGAAATGTGGCTAAATTCAAGAACAACCTTTCCCCTTGTTTTGGAGCACAAACTCTGCACAAACGCTGCTGGTATTATCACTATAATTCCACTGTCAATAATGTTCGTCTTTGAGCTGCTCAGTTTGGATTCTGGGCATTTACGTTCGCTACTGCCGGGAAAAGGTTGAGGCTGTTTGGAGACCTTTGCCCCATATTTCTGGCTTCTTCTGCTTGAATGCACCATCAGTCTCAATTCTGGGCTTCACTGAGTCAACCATGCTGTGTTGCAGGGGGTGAAGATGTTTAATGATGTGTGTAGATGTGAAAGCTCTTTCAACAGGAGTTCAGGGGGGAAAAGGGTAAATAAGCACAGGGATTTTGTAATACCGAAAAATAAGTTAAAAACTGACACACACGATGATTTGATGACTTTTAAAGTTGGAGTTGAACTCCAGATGTACATTCGTTTTTCTACATAGTAAATAAAATTAAGGTCTCCCTGCTGTTTCCAGTTTAGCAAAGAGCTGTGATTGAAGGCTACACTGGACCAAAGTGTTTTGTTGTACAATACAAGGCAAGGAAAACTCACCATGACTCTAAAATATGTGGCTAATATAGCAACAAAAAGTCTAAACGTTTTTTTTCATCTTAAAAATTTTGCCCAGATTTAAATATTTTCAGAAATGATGGGAGTGTCAGTGTGAACTGAAGGACATGATTCATACCTGTTGGCTCACTGTAATTTACTCCAACTCAAACCTGCTGCTGTAAATACACTGCTCTTGGTAATCCTGGTTACGTAAAGTAAGTTATCTTCCCTTTTTTCTATGCATTTTCATTTTCTCTGTTAAAATTGCAATAGCAATTAAAATGTAGTGCTAGGCTGCTATGGACTGAGAACCTGTGACCGGTCCAGGGTGTACCTGGACAGGTCATCAGCTTTCATCTCGCCCGATGAAAGCTGGGATAGGCTGCAGCACTCCCGCATCCCTTACAAGGACAAGTGGTTAGGATGGATGGATGTAGTTCTAGTGAAAAAACACAGCACTCAGATGGAATAACAACTCACAGCTGCATTAAGACTAAACATCACTTTTCAGTTTCACATTATTCAATATTTTTGCCATGTTTTTCACCGTTTGGTTTTAGTCTATAGGCATTTTTATTTTTTAAATTTTAATTCCAACGATAGCGTCCATGACATAGCTGCATGCATCCAAAAAGAACTTTGCTGCCTGTCTATAGGCCATGTGGATAAAGATAGGCTACTGGAAAATTGTTCTGTGGATGGATGAGACAAAAGTAGAACTTTTTAAGCTTGAATAAAATGTGTTACTTTTGGCGACAAACAAACACTGCATTCCACTGGATGGTGGTGGTAGTGTCATCACTTGGGTCTGCTTTGCTGCTTCTGGACCAGGATGACTTTCCACCATTGATGGACGTATGGTTTCTGAGTTGTACATGCAAATATTACAGGAGAATGTCACAGTATGCGTCCCTGAACTGAAGCTCAACCAAAGATGTGTCTTGCTGCAAGGCAGCAACCCTAAAATACACAAGTCAATATACCAAACCATGGTTAAAGCAGAAGAGATGTTATGTTTTGTAATGGCTGAGTCTAAGTCCTGACCTCAGTCCTTCAGAAATAGTGTGGAAGGACCTGGAGCAGTTCATGCAAAGAAGCCAACCAACTACCCTGAGGTGAAGCATCCTGTAATGAGGAATATCTCAAATCTCTCCAAGCTGATGTGCAGGGCTGAGAAACAGTCATTAACAACATTAAGCTTATCTAAAAAAAAACGGTTTTTTTTAATGGCAACTGGACTTGTTTTAGTTCCTTGACTACGTTTCACCCTCCATTCCAGAGGGCTTTTTCAAGTCTTGAAAAAGTCAAGGAACTAAAACAAGTCCAGTTGCCATTAAAAAAAACCGTTTTTTTAGATAACCATGACCTGGATGACTGAGAATCTTCACAGATAACATTAAGCTTAGTTTATTGCTGTAAAAATGTAATTTTTTTTGTCACATCTGCTTCATTGAGTTTGCTTCATCTAGTTGTAGGACATAATAATTTTGATAATACTTATACAGAAATAGATACAATTCTAAAGGGTTCACAAACTTTCAAGCTCCACTGTACAGTCTGGGGAACAATTTAAAATGAAAATCTCCAAAACACTGTTAATAAACTTTTCTACTTCCAACATATTATCCTCAGTTTCCAGTTTTATTTTTTTTAAAATATAGTATAGTTCTGGCTCCCACCATGGCAGCAGCTAACATATAACGGGTACACAAGGGACACAATTTCAAAATGTCTACTAATTTGAAATTAATATAATCAGTATTATTTTAAGAAAAATACAAGTACAGTGCTGATTCTGTACAGGTTTTATTTATGAGCAGCGGAATCTCAGTAAAGTACATAAACAAGATCAGTATGTGCTGACATCATCAATACAAAGCCACATACACCTGTAGACACAGCAAGAGGAGAAATATCTTTAACATTGATTATAAATGACATTTTACAGTATATTCTAGCAGGGCGATGGCATGTGAGAGCTATGAGTTGGCAAGTTATGGATATACCTGTGGCATTTACACTGTTAATGATTTGTCAGTTTGAACACACACACACATACATATATATATATATATATATATGTGTGTGTATATATATATATATGTGTGTGTATATATATATATATACACACACACACACACAGAGTATATGATTTTTGTTTTATTGACTGTTTTTCTCAAAACAAATACTTTAGAAAAAAAACAAAACACAACAGAAAACAATTAACACATATAAACAAAGACACAACAAAAATGATACCAGTATGGCTCAATTAAAGCAGTAAGCATGCGGCTTCCCATCTAGTACATTCTATCATGCTTACAAATACAGATGGACTAGGATCATGTTTTACACAGGTTTGTCTTATTGCGTTGTGAACATTTTCATTAATGACACGTGACAGCAATTCTAGAAATGAGAAAACATGATATAAACCCTTCGTGACATCAGAGGTCAGGAACAGCTTCACCCTGAATGAGACGAACACTCAGGTGGATCCAAGCATCACATCATCTTCTAGGAGCGACAATCTTCAATACTGTCTGAAATGTCCTGGTTAACTGAAGTTGACCCTGTGCATATGAATTAAAGTGAGACTTGTGCATCTGACCGTGTGTGTGTCTTGCGTATTTGTGCTTTTGTGTGGTTGTCGGGAAGCTTCGTAGGCACTCTTTCTAAATATATGAGAGGCCACACAGGCTGCGTGGACCTCGCAAGACCGTTCGGTTCCGTCACAGGTTCAACCTCTTCTTATTCTCAGTACGGAGGGAGGAGCTGGACACAAAACAGCTGCATGCTGAGTCAGCACGGCAACACTGAACCTGCAGAGCGCAGAAACACACACAGACGCAGGGTGAGACACGCACATTTGTTAACAAAGATGCCAAGAGCCAAACCCGCACTGGTGTTTCTAGTGTCTGTACATCAGGTCAAATATATCTGAAGACTGTATATGACATATCTGCATATCTTCACAGCTAAAAATATCATATAATGATTATGAATGAAAGTATACTGTGTGTAAAATTCTGCAAAATGTTGCCTTATTCTATGTGTTCAACACACTGAAATCACACCACCTGGGGGTTTTAATGTGGTGGTGGTCATGGAAAAAAATAATGCTGGCAATGGTTAACAGGTCTCAGTTGCTGACAAGTACATTAATAGACATTTAAATCTGCTGACAACTAAAACACTACTATACTACATGACTTAACATACATGTTTAATAAAAATATAACCAAATACATTGTTACTTATACTGTATTTAATTATTATATGCAAAACCTTTCTATAAACTTACCAAGTAAAATGCTTTCTTCCATCTAATCTTCAGACAGTCTTCACATGACAGAGCAAACTCCAGTCTGCGCAGTCTTGCCGTTACGATTTTTACCATACCTGAAAGCAGAACGAAATGTCACCCATCAGTCGCGCTGCAGTGTCACAGAGTCTAAATTTCAGAACAGCACATGAAGCTGATACAAACCCATTGAGGTTGGCGGGCTCTGAGTGGTAGACGTTCTTGCCCTGCTCGGCTATAGTGGGCGCGTGGTGTGCGCCGCACTGGCTCTGGGTGGCCTTCAGGGGGGTGAAATGGCTCTTCAGCTCAACGTGGCTGCTCGTGGGCAGGGACATGTGGTTCGTCCCGCGCGCGTTCCCGTTGACCTGTGCCCCCTTTGGGTCGAGCTTGTCCGGCTCGAGGTGCTTGCGGGTTTTCGGCGGGGAGGACAAGTCCACCACCCTGATGTCTGGGATGCTGGCCTGTCTCAGGACCAGTTCTGAGTGGGCCAGCTGCAGCTTCTTCATGTGGTTGATGGCTACAGCAGCGTTGAAGGCTTGCTGTAAAGAGAACATAGTCCAGAGGTTGGAAAAGAGATCTGAGAGCCGTGTCTACAAGAGACTGTGTCTCCGGTACATCAAAGCACATATTTTAGACCAACTTTTACTGTACTTTGGTTACGGTGACTATGTCAGCCATCCGTGGGCCTAATTACACAACACGATCTTATTAGACTGTTATTAATCAGGAAGGATTTAGCTAGGTATCTGATTGATCTACTATCAACTGCAGGTCCTCAGTGAGCTTACTGAATCAAAGCCAATCAATCAGTGAGGACTAACCTTCCACTTGGACTTGGCAAAGTTCTTTTGGATCTGAACGCTGACAGAATAGTAGATGTCCTGGCTCCGGGCCGTCTTTCCGATTATCCTGGAAAACAGATGACGGAACAGAATGCTTACTTTTATTTTAAGGTAACGTTAAGCCTATTATGTGTACCTACAGCACTTCACACCTGTTTCTATCACAAACGTCACCACCAGTCTGTCGTCTCAATACAGTATAACAGTGTAAGTATTATGAGCTACACTGTTAAGACAATTATAATATAATAATTACTTTGTTAAGTTATTAACTATGGCGCAGCATCCTATGTGGACATTTTTATTGTGAAATTTAAAAAAGTATGATCTAATGCTTCTCAGAAAATGCAACTGAAATTAGGTTAGGAGTAAAAAAAAAAGAGCTAATTCATCATTTTAACACTTTTTGCATCATAACCATTATTTTTTATTAAGATATTTCCAGTGACACTCACCAGGGATGTCTAAGTGCTTGCTCTGTGGTGTAGCGCATTTTGGGATCCTTCTGCATCATGTTACGTATGAAATCTTTAGCTGCAGATTTAGAAAAAAAATAAATAAAAAAAGACACACATGTTAAGGCCAAGACAACGCTCCTATATTGGAATTAAGTGAGCTGCACATTATATCTGTGCTAACGCTCAGTGTGATTACCAGATTCAGAAATGTCATCCCAGAAGGGTGAGTCAAACTCATACTGCGCCTTCATGATCTTGGAAAAGAGTCGTGTTTCACTTTCTTCATAAAAAGGGGGATACCCACAGAGTCTGCGATGACAACACAAACATTTATCATATTTAGTAAAGAAATATTCCACAGAAAAGTGCAGATCTTATGTCTTAACAGCATGAGCATATTGTAAATATGGTAGATTCCCACTAGGTGGTGCTACATTTCAATTGCTGCATCATTAGTCTGTATTTAGGTAACTGTGTCATGCCAAACTCAAAGATGATCAGCAGTGACTTTAATTTTGAAAATCATTACTTACACACTTAATAAAGGCAATCTTAGCAGTCTAATCTTCCCTGTCTATTTCTATCTGCTTATGTGCAGACGCTTTTACCGTGGTTTATACTTACAAGATGTAGGTGATAACTCCAGTAGACCAGCAGTCCACTGCCCTGCTGTAGGGCTTCTGAGCCAGAACCTCAGGAGCTGAAAGTGAGAAAAGAAAGTCAAAGGTCTCATATTTCTCTGAACCGTTTTGAGCCCCACACTCAGTAAGTTTCCATACATCATTGATTACACTGACATCCTTACCCACATATCCTGGAGTGCCACAGGCAGTCGACATGATGCCGTTGTCGACCATCTTTGAGAGGCCAAAGTCGCTGATCATGATCTTGGAGTTTTCGTCCTGGCTGTAGTACAGGATGTTCTCCGGCTGGACACATGGACAAACAGACAGACGAGCTGTTCACACACTCGTGTTCTCTGTGAAGAGTGTTACTTCATCCGCGACGGAACAAAGTATTAAACACTTAAAGCTGTTAGAGTAAAAGATCTATACCAAGATATGATGTGATGCACTGATGTGCAGTGCTTGTTGGTGGATTTTGTTACATTTAGTACAGGACAGCTGTTCTACCTTTTCCC
Source organism: Sandelia bainsii (assembly GCA_032362345.1). Classification (NCBI taxonomy): domain Eukaryota; kingdom Metazoa; phylum Chordata; class Actinopteri; order Anabantiformes; family Anabantidae; genus Sandelia; species Sandelia bainsii. Next base: position 23,210,081 of record JAUMHL010000028.1, on the reverse strand, counting down.
TGTCTTAATGCGAAAGCTAAGCTAACCATGTGCTGGCTGCACCATATTGAAGTACTTGTACATGTACAAGTACAAGTACATTCATTAAGAAATCAAACATATTTCATATTTAAAACACTGGTTCAAGCAAAGACTCTTAACTCACTGATTTTTAACTTGCCTCCTGTTCTAGTTGGAGGACTATGTATATATGACGTGGATTATCCTTCCCTTTGCCTTCACTATATTAAAATAGATCTCTGCTTCTAGTCATCTAGGTTCAGCCTGCTCCTCCAGAATGACTCCAGATGACATCCTCGGAACTGAAAAAATGCCCGTCAGAAGATGTCATCTGGAGAATCTTTTCAGGTAGAAGCAGAAGCTATCTTAATATAGGGTAGTTTAAAGCCCTTCAAAGACATATGCTCCCAAGTTTGAAACTTATGATGTAGTCTGGTTTATACCTTGAGATCACGATGTACTACACTGTTTTGGTGCAGATAGCTGACAGCCTCCAGAACCTGCTGGATCACCCTGCTGGCATCTTTCTCTGAGTACACTCCCCGGTCTAGTATACGGTCAAAGAGCTCACCACCTGTAACACTGTGAGAAGAAATCACTAGCATTAAAATTTGATCTCAATTCACTCATGTGATCAATTCAAATACTAAGACAACAAGTGGAAAACTTACAGCTGCATGATGAGATAGTAATGGGTTCGACTTTCATAGAAATCCTCCATCCCCACAACGTTCTCGTGTTTGATTCTGTTAGATAACAACAAACTTTGATTATGTTGTCGCCACGACAGAGTTCCCGTTTCACAGCCAGCAGGGAAAGCAGCTCAGTGGGATTCATTCTCTACTGTGACTACTGAGAGAATAGGACATGAAGCTGAATCACCTCCTCAACACAGCAATCTCATTCTCCAGATTGAGGTCCCTCTTCTGTTTCTTCTTCACACACTTCATGGCAAACATCTTTCCCGTCTTCTTCTCCTTCACCATGTAAACCTCAGAGAACGCCCCTCTGTTAATGAACACAAGCACGCATTAATAATGACTTATTTACCTTAACAACACAGAGAATCAGCTTCTTGATTGGTCTACTTTGCATTTTTCTCTCAGCCAATCAAGAAATGACTTCAATTCAATGTAAAAAACTAATTTTACAATGTATGGATTAAACAAACCATGTACTGTAAAATGCTTCCCTATGAAGGTGAATAGCAGTAACAAAAAAAAAGTGAAGTTGATGTTTGAAGGAGTTTTAGCCAAAGTGTGCAACTACTATGAACTAAACATATTTTTATGCAATTTTTGGAATTAATATTGTCATTGTTTTAAGCAGATACTGTAGCCTACTCTGTATTTGGACAATCAAAAAGGAATTTATACTGGACTGGTAAAACATTTTAGCAACAATAATCTATGTTTTTTATGTTTTACCATCTTATTTATCAATTTATCAATTAGCTACTAAGATACTGGACTATTAAAATTTATTTTCAGTTCAAAAAGCTGGTAATTAGTTTTAGCTAAGGCTAGCTGTCACAATTTATTTCCTGCAAAATTTACAGGTTGTTTTTTGGGGGGAAAAAATTCTTTGGCATTGACTTTTCAGATTTTGGTCTTAACTCTTATTTTAACCACATATGTGCTGTGTGCTGCCTTTATAGGTTTTTCGAGGCAAATTATTAGCTTCAGATAGAGCGATTTCCTGCTCTTCTGCGCTAAGCTATTTAGTATACTGCTACGAGAGCCGTCTCCATCCTTTCACTTAATGCTCAACAAAAAACAACACATAAACATTAATTTAATTAAAAAACCATTTAGTCCACTGTTAAAACACAGTTTCTGTTGGATAATGACTTTAAAACACCTCCTGTTGTGTTGTTACTATTGGTTTCATTCATGTTATTTCTCACCTAATTGCATCACACAAATGGAAACTTCTTAAAAATGTCTTGGGGAGTAAAATTAAAAGAAACACACAGGAAAAATATTGATACCAAGAGGTTCAATTAGTGCCTGCTAAGGACCTCTGTGGCTTAACTATTCACATGTCAGAGGCTTATTATTCTCTGTGCTGCTCTGCGTTCATGCTATCTTCAGCGCTGTCTGGGAACAGTTGTTCCACCAGGTGGATTATCCCTGACGCAACGGAAACCGTGGCGAGCACAAAGGTTAGAAACAACTGAGCATGCTCAGCAGGGATCCTTAGTAATAAGCTGCTACATGCAGGCCAGGTCAGGTCACAGACAAGTGTCAAGGGCTGAGGCCAGACATGGGATATCGCAACTCAGTCCTCAGCCTGTAAAGTGCTGACACTGACCCTGAAGGATGAAGGAATCCACACAAATGAAGCCTGACACATTCAGCCCCTGGAGACGAACACACTGCAGCTGTTTCAACTTTATTTCCCATTATGCATGTTGGCCACAGTGTGTTGTGGCTCTTTTAGAAGAGATTGCCTGTCACAAACACACACGCACATACACACACGCTTAATAGCGGCTCAGGGAGCCAGAGCCCCCACAGCATCATCAGAGCACTTCACAGCTCACCTGGTTTCTCATTGGTTAACAAAGATCATTTTCTTTGTAGGATCTCCTTAAAGCTTATTGTGTCTCTGGGCTTGACTGAACTAATCAATGAATCTGGGAACATGAAGTCCAAGAAGAGAAGAGGCAATCAGACATCACTGATGCTCTAACTTGAGTGTGAAAATTGGCAAACTTTAGTTTTAGAAATGTTGACTAAAACAAAATAGCTCTGTGCTGTGAGAGATTCTGGGTTAATCTCAGCCCTGAGGAGACTGTGTCCTGATTGCTAGTACATTGTTCACTCCTGTGTGTTTGTGATGAGGCCCCAGTGGGAAAGACTGTGTTTGGCATTTTCCACAATCTCCTGTCCCTTCTGGATTCCCTCCTTTTTATAGTGATGGAAGACAAAACAGTAAATCATACATCTCACAATAGGACAAAAAACAGCTCTGTAGCAGTTACTGTAGCTTTCAACACGTTTTTGTGATCGTGTTGATTTGAACTGTATCAATGTGTCTGATACAGATGATGCAGATGTAAACGCATCACAAGTAGTTTTACATGAGTTCACCTACTTCTTTCAAGTTGTTTGGAGAAGCAGCAAATATTTACTATTGAGAAGCTCGAACCAGAGCATAGTGAGCATTGTTGGTGAAAAAATGACCTAAATCATTAATCAAAATAGATGCTGATTATTCTTCTGTTAACTAACTTACTTGCCGATTGATGAATTTTCTCATCTTTGCTTGATTTCTAATTAGATTTTAAAATTTTTCTCTCTTTGTGAGTAAATCTGTGACAATTTAATGAGACTGTAGAGAAAGAACATATTAGTCATAACAGTTAGTAGCAAACTTCATTTGTGAATGAAATGCTGAGCAGCCAGGCGCCATCAGGAAAGTCAGACTAACCCTCTAACAGACAGAGCGTGTTGTTGTGTAACGCTTCGGTAAAGTAGGGCTCCTCATGTCAATCCAATCAAACAATAATCTGTCCTCTAACTCAAACACTGTGTCGAGAGTCTATAATCACGCCATGTCCACAACGTCTCAAACATCAAGTTTTCCTAGTTCCCCACAACATGGACGTGCAGAGAGTTTCTCAGGGGCAGACACTCGCACTTAAAAAAAAGGTTGTTGTAATTGATTCTAAATATGGTTTATAGAACTGTGTATTATTTTGCAGGTGTCTGCTCGTTGTTTTTCAGAAGTTCTCAGGTTGTTGGACACAGTAATCAATGAATTCGCTTCCTTAGCATTTTATTTTGGAAGCATTTGTTCTCGGAAAATGGTAGATCCATACAATCTGACCCTGCCATAAGTATAGGGAGCTACAAATGTAAAAACATTCAATATTTTCACATGTATGTGTGTGTTGTGGGAAATTGTGAAAATTTCCTAATGTTCATGCCAATAGATTTGAGGCGTCTGGGCTAAGGCCCACACTTTGAATTCAAGTTGAGGGGGCACCATTGATTAACTTGGGAAAAGGGCAGGGGCTTGAGGCCCCAAAGCCGCCCCCCTCAGCACGTGCCTGCCCTAAATACCACATATGCAAAACACTCACAAGGGCATTAAGAAAAACAAGGAGTCATACAGAACAGGAGATTAAAACTACTCCGTTCAGTAAATGGTAAGACTTCTTGAATAAGTTGATGCTTGTTACATTGAGTTAAATGTACTTACGACCCCAACTCCTCCATGATGTCAAAAATCTCCTGGATGTTTTCAGTGTTCTTCTTCCACACATAGTCGGCCTCTTGACGACCCATGTCTGCAGACGCTTCAACAGGGATTTCTTTGAGAATTTAGGAGAAAGAAAGAAAAAAAGACAAGAAGAGATGTCACTCAACCCGAACTTTCCACAGCAGTGATGATCCTCACTTAGTGTCCAGACTCCCCCATCACAAACAGAAAGTCCTCTGGGACTGTAGAAGAGTCCTGAGAGATCAGGTGTGAGAGTTACTGCGTCTGCTGCGCTGCTCAGACTGTCTGCAGGAGGAGCAGGTGACACACACGAGTCTTTGTCTGGCAGACAAAAGGTTAGGACACTAATCCATGGTGTAACTGGCACACAGCAGTGCCAGGCCTGGCCCACACAGTACCGAGGCCAGATGACTCTGCATGTTACTGCTATGACGAGTAAAGGAGACCAAAGACATGTCAAAGATGTGGAACGAGGAGAAAAGGACCTGTTGCATTGATTTGCTCTGCACTGGTCAGGAAACTGAACTAATCATCAAAACTGTGGTCAAACTGTAAACTTTTATTTTTGAATTTACTGAAACATCTTCCCAGAAGATTGTACTAAAATATTGAAATTCTTTAAAAAAGATGTAAAGTCAAATGTTTAGTTAAACAATGAACATGTATAAGGATTAGAAAGCTGGAGAAAATAACTAATCCAATCAGAGTGAGGGATTAAAAACACTTAAATGAGCAGGTTACACACTTTGGTGTCTTTTCTGTTATATAAGGGATTAGTAACTCTTGATCTGGAGACCTGACCTTGTCACTGCTCTTCTCCAGTATTTAGACCTTTAAAGTTATTTGCCATTGACTTGAAATGCTGAATAGGCCTCAGCTATCAAATAAATACCTGTTGAGCAGAGAGGGAGGGAAATATGAAGGAAAAATACATAACATTTGCCAAACGATGTCAGAGCTCTGAGGGTCATGCAACAAATATTCTCGCACTTTAGTTCACTCTGCAGTCATAACGCAGCGCAGGGCAGAAGATGCAGAGAATCACACACTGAATACTGGAGTGTGTGTGTCCGAAAACCACAACACAGTACCGCAAAACTAAGCACTTGATCCAAACGCAGCGAGTTATTTTTCATTTAAATCATGTATCGAAATGAAACTTCCACAGCATTTTCCTCGCAGATAATAACAGCCAACACTGACTGGTTGAACGCAGCCGGCGACGTGCAGCCTTCTTTGAGTTGGCTGCGGCATCGGCAGAGAGATCACTCTGCGGCAAACAAGAGCAGTGATGAGATACTGAGCGGAGCAGTGACGGTATCTGGTGTAAGCAGGTCTGGACACTAAAATGATGCTGAGGGGTTAACTCAGAACACCGAAGCTGCCCAGATTACGCGCAGAATATAAATTATGCAGCACAGCTGGTCCTCTAGCGGAACGTCTACGCATGAAAACACTTACCTGGAGACTCTGCGCTGGAGGAGCTCTGCTCTGACTCTCCTGCCAGAAGCTCGCCGTGGTCTGGACAGATCACTTTGTCTTGGACCTTACAAAGACCTGTTGTCACGTCGGAGATTACATCCATGGGGAGAGGCGAGTGGAGGGGAGGGTCTGACAGTCTCACAGGTGCTCATTGAGACTTGAGCCTCCTCCTGCTGCTGCTGCTGCTGCTGCTGCGTTGTCAATCTTCCCGCACAGCTGCGGGTTTGTGTAGTAATCGATGCGTCTTGCGCAAGAATGAGCAGTTCTGTCCAAAACAGCTCGATTCATCCAAAACACGCTCCCTCGGTGTGCACGCGCACCAGCTTGGGCAAGCTAGAAGTGGACTTTTATTTTGAAATGCATGGTCAGTGGTGATTTAAGGCAGTCAGAGGAACATCACCGAATACTGCTATGATGAATGTAAAAATACTCACTACATACTAAGAAGTACTCAGATCGTGTACTTTAGTAAAAGTAACAATACCACATAAACGTTCTGTTACTAGTAAAAGTCTAGTATTTCATAATATTACTTACAAAAGCTCAAAAAATACTTGAATTACCCGAAGTAACAGTACTCTTTATGCTGAATGGTTCATTTCAGATCAGTGAATGATGTTGCTGGATCAGAATTATTCAGTGGTTTAGGTACATTTACTCTGGACGATTTTATGGCACTTTTATACTGGAGTATTTCCATTTTATGTTACATTTACTTTACTTCATAAAACACTGCACTCCACCACTATTTATTTTAACAGCATTAGTTACTAGTTACTTTTTGAAGATGTAGACTCTTATAAAATGGCGTATGATTATGGACACAAGCTATCAGTATATAAAGAAGTTAAGCGTTGCAAATTCATTGTTTTTATTTAATCTAGAACTTGTGTATTTTAAGTACATTTTACAACATGTACTTCAATTTGAGTAAATCAATTGAAGTGATGTTTTTACATGTAGAGGATTTTTAGGCTAGTACTTGCACTACTGAGTACTTCAGCTGTGTATTTCTGCTGCCTCTGATATCAATTAATACCTATTAAAAGCTTATGCTCATGTATTAATCTGCATTATGTGCAGACATTTAAGCTGCAACATAAGGAGCTGTGCAGCAACATGTTCACATCTCATGTTTACACAGTTGACCTTCTCTGTCCGTGCACACAAACCCAAGGACACTAAATATGTTTGCTTGTGCAATGCAAAATAAATGATCCACAAAAGCCTTCAAGGTAAATAAAGACTTGTTATGATTTTATGTGCCGTGATTTTCCAGCGTGCCTCTACCTGAGTTTCATAGCTCCATGCAAATCACGTAGGCTGCAGCCTACGTGATTTGGGGAGTTGAGAGATTATTAAGTAGTTGGACTGGCTCATCAGGTTGTCATGGATACTGGTGCCAAAGGTTGTCCTGGTCATCTTCCATCCCAGTTGGTTTTGAACCAGAATGAGTTGAAGTCTTTTCCAATAAGGACAGAAGGCAGCAGGCCTGCAGGTAACAATGGCTTCTATAATGAGGAAGGTTTGATGATGAAGTGCACAAAAGCAGCACAGTCACTGGTTCAGAGTTATTACAGGCTGCAATTACACAGTGTTTATTCCACCTCTGGGATTAAAGATAAACACATATAAATGTTTAATTTAACATCATCAACTTTCCTCCTGGGCACCAAATGTGAAGTAATTGTTAATGAAGCATTTATTGTGTGTGGTTTTCTGGTTCCTTCTTTTTAAACCCTGTTTACACTATTAGTTCTGACAAATTAATGTAGGCAACATTACAACATCATGTACTTTTTAAAGAAGTTATCTGCATTGTTTTAGATCAGACATGTTTAACCCTAAAATGATAAACTGGTTTATTCTGTGAAACTGAATCATAGTTGTTGCACTAGAAGATATGAATATATCATAGTACATGCATTTTATACTTTGATATGTTATACAGTGCATATAAAATGCATTCACTGAAAATAAATGAAATAGAGCTCTAAACCACACGTCCACTCGTTTCATTTATTTCATTGGACTCCGGGTTTGCTAACACCCGACTCCCGTTTGTGTGATATCAGAAGCATAATGTTGCTTACTTTTTTCCAATATTGTCATATTATACTATATAATAATGTCATTCTGTATTTTGAATAGATTTGATCAATAAAAACATGAAAGATCATGACTGTGTTTTTTCAGCTTAAAAATATTGTTTTTGTTGATATTTGCGACTTTGGTGAAGCTCAGATCATATTTCCTGACCAATTTATGCAGAAAACCAGAAAATGGAAAATAGTTATTTCACTTTTTCTTGCCAGTGTAAATGGAAATTTGGTTTCAAGTGATTGTAGTATAAATACACTTGTACCTGAAAGGTACAGGTAGAATTTGTGGTTATTCTAATTTGGGGCTGGGCTTTTGACTCATGATCCCCATGCAACCTGGCAGAGATCGAGCAGCTTTTCTAGGAAGAATGGGAAAACTAGAATTACTGCATTGCGGTTGCAGTCCTCTGCTAACCAGTGACATTGTAGTTTACATGCATGTCTGTTCAGACACTTACTCTAATAAGTTTATGCAAGTGGATGATTGTCCCACAAGTAATGAAATTTCTTCCAGGCATTTTCTGAGATATAGCATTGACAAGAATGGGACATACATGAGGTCACAGTGATCTTTACCTTTGATCACCAAAATCTAATCAGTTCATCTTTGACCCCAAGTGACAATTTGTGCCAGATTTGAAGAAATTCCCTCAAGGCGTTCCTGACACATCACATTCACCCGAAAAATTGAATGAACATGAGGTGACTGTGACCTTTGACCACTAAAATCTAAACAGTTTAGCACGAAGTGCAAGCGGACAGTTGTGGCAAATGTGAAGAAATCCCCTCGATGCATTCCTGAAATATCAGTTCATAATGATTAGATGAAAGTGGCCTTGACCTTCAGTTCATCATTAAATCCAAGTTGACATATGTGGCAAATCTGAAGGAATTCCCTCCTAGCATTCCTTAGATATTGCATTCACAAGAATTGGGTGGCGTACGAACACTGCCTCGGGCCCTGGCTTAAGTGCAGTGTCCAGATGTGCAAAGGTGCATCTACTAAATACTGACTTGAAGATAGAGAATACTTATCCATTCATTATCCTAACTGCTTTCCCCCTCAAGGGTTTCAGGGTGCTGGAGCCAATCCCTGCTGTCAGTGGCAAGAGGTATGCAAATCAATTACTTTGAGTTTAGTATTTAAATGAACTTTGATTACTTTGTAGAGCTCTCTTTTCACTTAGACACAAAACACCCTCTGTCTGTTGATCAGTATCAAATCAGCCAATTTAATCCAACTATGATTCACTGAGGTAAAAAACATAGAAGGTGAAAACTCCCAACTGGGGTGAATATTTTTATATGCACTGTATTGAAAGTAGTACTAAACTAACCAACTATAGCAGCAAACTGCTGCTTACACATGTTCTTTGCATAATGAGTACTTTTAATTTTGATCATTTAAGTACACTTTCAGGTAATACTTTTGTATTTAAACACTTGCTTACTTAAACGAAAAGGTTTTCGAAGTAAGCGATTTGACTACATCCTCCTCCACTGTACATTACATGGTATCGTGTCTTTAGTGGTTGAAGCACTGACACCAGGCCTGACTCGTGAAATGTTACATCATCGACGAGGTTACGGGAGAAACAACAGGATCAAGTTGAACTTCTGAACACCTGCCAGCAGGATTATCCACCGCTTCAGTTATGTCATTAAAGCGATGTAAAACAAAGCTGTCCATTCTACTCCAGAGGGAAACAATTAACACACACAACACAGGCTCCTCACATCCACTGAGACTAAATTAAGGGTGAATAGGATTACACTAAAGGGATCAGGTAAATGTTCAGTGCCTTATACAACCTGGACACTGAGAAAGTGTCAGAGGTCAAGTGAAGCAGTTCCCACACAGAACACATCTATCCATTACATTATCAGGCCCTCAATAAAAGACGCAGCAAAGGTAATCAGGATTTAAATTTGCTAAAATAAAATAGCTGTGTAAGTGTTACAGAAATTAATGTGGTTTGTGCTATTCGGTGCTCACATGACCTGAGATTAAAAAAAGATCAGATTTGTTCATTTCACTGTGAAAAGTGCGTTAAAAGCATTAAATAATCTTTTTGTATAAGGAATAGATGTAATAATTCACCTTTACACTTGATTTCAGAACATCCAGAAACAGTGCTTATCTTCCGTGTGAGCTTCCTCTGTGAGATCATATGGTCTGATCAAGATTTACATTTAAATATGAAGCTATTTGTCAGGTTAAAACAGTAACCACTATTGGTTCTGCTTCATTAGTGTCCACACGTATGTTTGAATAATTATAATATTATTTTCCGCTTCATTTAGTATGCAAGGCGCACATGTTGGTTGCAGATTCGGAGGAGCTGAGGTCTTTCAGCCTGATTGAAGAGCTGACTGAGAGGTGAATAAGAGGCTGACGTCACTGTGTGAGCTCCTCTCAGCAGTCAAGTAGAATCCTGTATCAGTTTTATCTATGAAAAACAAATGTACATTCATACAACTGCAGCAATTGGTTTGTTTTTCCAATATTATTTACATAACCAACCCAATAAGATCAAATCTGGACCCGACAATCGCCAGCATTCATTTCATTTTGCAGGATATGAGCTGCACTCACCCATTCAAACACATACACACATGAACTGAAGTACAATATAAGCAGTGGCTTAAGCAACTTGGAGCTCAGTTTCTTGCTGAAGGACACATTGACAGGTGGACAGGAAGAGCAGATCACACATATATGATCTATAATGAGGTAAGTCTGTTTAATAAGTACTTTTACATTTGCTGTTGGGACTTCTGTACGTTTCATGAGGTAAAAATGGTTTTACTTGTAAAAACCATCAATTTAATAATCTGAATACTCGGCTCTGATAAGATGAGGAATTTCAGCAGTGTTTGTCTTATACAGTTTTCTGATAATCTACAAGGACAAGTGTGCACCCTAGAGGTGGAAGTTATAATGGCAGCAGAGGCTGATCCATGTAAATAACTACAGTACACTTCATGGCCAAGGTTAGGACAACGCTCCAGTAACATACAAAAACATCGGAGCACACCAGGGACGCATTAATTACACCTCAGAGGACTTGAATGCAAATTCATTAAAAAAAACATTAAAGCTAAAACATCAAAGTGTGTGATCTTTATTTGATATACTGTGAAGTGCCGCCCAGGTGGCACACAATGGCAGTAGTACAATGACTATGTAAGGCTCCTTTTCACTAGCCGCAAACTGGTCTTGATGTTGGCTATCTTGCTAGTACATGAATAAAATAAAAAAACAAAAACAACTGCAATTCATAAAAGATGTGGTTTATAAATAGTTGAACCAGTCCAGTTTGTTCTTCTTCTTTCGTTCACCCCACATCCCCTGAGTCCAGATACAGTAACACATCACCACTTAAAAAGCAGCCGAGTTGTTGAAGGCCATAAGTGAAAACCCTAATCTGATCCTAGAGGACTGAACTATCAACTCCTGTGACTAACTGTCCAACACGCTATCAGGAAGCGACGTGGTGAAGAGCAGGAAGTGCTACAAAATGCATAAACATTCATAAATAGAAACTGGATCCTAAAAAGAAATTATGAATAACGCAATTTGCTGTAATATTTCAACGACATCTTTTTTTTTTTTTACCTCCATCATTTCAGTTCAGCTTACAAATACCAAACAGAGAATGATGATATCCACTGTATGTTTTTGTGCACAATAGTAGTTATTCGTGATGACACAAGTAAAATCAATATGAAGACCCAACTATCATCAGAAAGGTTATTTGTTCTGTGTTGTCAAAAAGGATCCGTCTCTCAGGCTCCAAAGCCAGCCACTGCCATTTTATGCTGCTTTGGACACCAGACACAAAACCAGGCCAGTCCCAGGCTGGGTAATGATTATCTGTAGTGTGGTGTTACAATAGTGCAGCAGACACTAAAGATTCATTTTCATTATGGTATGTTGCTCCACTAGACTCCACTATCACAGCAGGAACGGCTTTGCTGGAGAGTTGTTAGATGCATCTACACATAGCCTCAGATCTCCAGGTTTATGTCTCCCTCTAGGGGGGAACAATTGCAATTTATATTCATTCAGCCTCTGGCTTATAAGCCTAAACTCTTCATCCTAATCACTGAGGGACCACTTGTGGTGGGTAACCGTCCACAACGATGCCGTATCATCTTTGGCTTTTGCAAAAGTTACGTTTCAGGTTCCAGGTGTGAAAGCAGCAAGTCTCACGTACAGTAGACTGCATCTACTGTCCTGTGCAGTTCAAACAGGTTCATGTGCTGAGTGTGTGTGTGCGTGTGTGCGTGAAAGCCTTATGCCCAGTGAACCTGAGCTCCTGCCTTCGAGTGTCGCTTGGCTTCCATGATGGAGAAGGCCTCTTGCTCCTCGCTCATCTCCTTGAGCCTCTTTTCTTCCAGAAATGACACCAAGGAGTCCCTCATGTCCACCACCTCGATCATCTGCTGAAGGATCTGCTCTTCTTCTGCCTGCTGCTCCGGTGTCTTGTCTGCCAGACAAACACATTTGAACGATTAACGTAGCTGTAATCAATGAATGAACAATTTAAAAGTCTGTTTGAAAGTCTGTCTGATTTTCCATATGTTCATTGAAGCAATAGTGGACTCTTTCCTTGTTTCTACTTTCCTGAGGTTTCTCCCATTTATTAACTCGAAAAGGTTTTTTTTGGAGGGAGTTTTCCTTTATCTGATTCAAAGGTCTGAAGATAGAGGTTGTCATATATTGTTGACAAATTTGTGATTCATAAAACTGGGCTATATTCTGTCTTGTCCGTACTAGCTGCTGAAAGCTGAGTCTTGATTATTTCAATAAAGTTGTAGTTTTTTAGAATAAAATCCACTGCTTGAGTTTCATTTCCCTCCACCACAGCTTAGCACAGAACCAACAGCTGTCTGTGGAGTCACAATGGGAACATTTGGTACTAAAAAGACAATAACTCTGGAAAATACCCACTTGATTCACCTCATTCTGACTGTGCAAGCTGTACAATGAATTTGCTAGCACTGGAGTAGCCAGTATTACACTGGCACCCTCTGCATTCAAAATGAATATCTGAAGTTGGCTGGTTTTCTATTCTTAGCACACAACACCCACTTTTTGTAAATGGGATTTCCATAAACAAAACCTGCTCTCTTCAACTGCATTAAAATCAACAAAGACATTTCAAAAGCAAAGCTTTGTATGTGTGCACCCTTCATCTCCATGTATTTCCTGAGCTCCAACTCCAACATGCCCTGCTTGTCTTCCAGTTCCAGCTGTCGAGACCTGAGAGAGAAAACAAACATCACAGCTTAGCCTTGTCAACACTGTGTCTTGCTGTAGCTGCAGGCCACTATAAGGCTGCATTGCAAATAGAGTCTGACTCTACTGACTGTTAGAGGAGACGACCGCTGTTTGGTGAGAACAAACAACGCAGTGTTTTTAGACTGAGGTCTGCTGTTGCGGTTACTGAGTCACGTTTCGTCTGCACAAAATATCTGGTCTATTTCCAGTACACAGGCTCTTAGTGTGTATCGCTGTTTAAAGTTCCAAGCGAGCCACTGAAAAGGTGCAAACTTACGCCACCATGAGGTCGGACTCCTCAGAAACCAACGCGTTCTTCTCATGGACAAGTTGGATCCATTGCTCAATTGTATCAGGAGAACCACTGCTGGCTGCAAGCGGAAAAACACAGTGTTGGATATCTGTGTGAAGTTGTATGTCTGTGTGAAGTTAAAAAAAAGAGGAAGAGAGGTCTGTATGGAAAATGTGGATAAAGTGTGATGGAAGAAGTTGTTATGTTCTGTATATGACACATGAACATTCATGTGAGAGTTTGTCTGCAGAGAAGCTTTTAGTTAAAGTGATCACTGGGTTCTTTGTGAGCTCCCTGATCAAGGCTCAATTACTCAATTGCATTTCATTTGAAAAAAGGATATTTAGTTTAGATTTGAACTGAATTGTATTCACTTAAACAACAACTCTACAACACAATATAGTGAGCAACAAGTGAAAGGCTCTAGCTGTTTTCTGAAGCATACAATACAGTACAGTATTTCTAGTGCTTATTAAATTCAGCTATTTGGACATTTCTGGTGTTTATTTACTTTTGCCAAGGAGTCATTAAAATCAACAGAAGCTATGGTGTCTGCCAACACACTGCTTTTGATTACATGTTGGCATAAAATCTGTGTGAAAGTTTTTTTCACTAAAAATCTCCAAAAAAGAAAATGACACCTCGGTGTATTGGGAATTAAAAACTATGGCTGTGCTGTTAACATTGGGTTCTTACCTGCCTCCCCACGCAGAGTTTGCTCAAGCACAACACCTTTGTCCTCCAGGTCTTTGAAGGTCACCTCAATCTCCTCGAGTCTCCTCTGGATGGACTGTTACCCGCAGAAACAAGAAAAAGTTACAAAGGAATTCATACAAACGCTTAAAACAGAACATTTTCATAAAATGTTGCATTTTTTGTTAGTGTTTATGTTGAGCTTTTGTTCTTCAGTAACAATTAAACTGACATTCAGAATGATCTCTCTATAAAGTACTTTACATTAGTGAAGTTCACCATTTTACTGTAAAACACTGTTTCACTGTCACCAGCACTGTCAACTGTTGACAGCACCATGGTTGTTCATAGCACAATGACAAAAAGCAGATCATGAACAACTTCTTTATTAAAACTCCTCCGGTTTGTTTGTGCTATAAACCAATGCACCACTTGCTCTCCTGTTGTATTTCTGACAAAGTCTGTAGCTGCTCAAGAAGTGTTTGCCACCCCCAGACTGCTGTGGCCTGCAGTATTAAACCACATTTGCTGTTACCATGGTAACCGCAAGTGTCACCAAATCAACCAGGGCTGAAATCATAAAGATTATAACTAAAATAGAGCAAATATTTGTATATTTATTTATTTATTTTTATATAAGCTGTGTTCATATACAAGTTTATTGCAGATCAACAAAACATGGAAGGGCATCTCAACTCTATGAGAGAGGGACGGACCTGTGCATTGCGCAGTCGCTGTAATTCACTCATCTTTGCTCGACGCTCCAGCGTCCTCATCTTCATCAGCTCCAGCTTCTCAGCCTCCACAGGGTCTGATGGCACAGTCTGAAACTAGAGGTAATGTGTTGTTATTGTGAGTGTGCTGAAAAATGTAGCAGCTCTGTATCAGGTTAAATAAAAACGTCAGCTCCATTTCTTCCCTTACTTTCTCATCATATAAGTCAATATCATCTCGTTCAAACATCTCATCGTCATCGTCGTCGTCATCATCGTCTCCATCGGCACCCTCTTCTGAGGCGCTGTGAACGTGACTGAATGTCGTCTCTGAAAATTGCAGCATAACACGTGTTAAAATCAACCAGAATGGACTTAAAAACACCTTAGAAAATGGTTACGATTGCCTGCAACCATTTTCCTTCCTTAAAAGATCAAAGCAGAGAAGAGTCTTCAACTTACCGACTCTCTCTGGGTGATTAATGAGGACACTGAGTCGCGTGTCTCTGCTGATCCGTGGGGAAGAGAGATTCCAGGGGGAAAACTTGGATCGTACTCTGGTCTGTCCGCTCGGCAACTCTTTTTTCCTAATGCCGCGTCGATGCCTCTTCTCCCGGTAGTTACTAGCAGTGCTTCCACTCCAGTAGCCCTCCTCTTCTTGTCCATCTAGGCCCTCTGGTTTAGGAGGGCTGGGACCTCTTGCTGTTGCAGAGGAGGAGGAGCACGATGAAGATCCGCCAGGGGTTTCTGAGTCGGAGTCTGCACTGAAACTGTGGAGATTCATCAACTGGCTTTTCTCCTCATCGGTCAGTTGAAGCTTCCGCAGCGATTGCTTAGGATGGGAGTCTGGTGCTGCCTTGGGGATCTCATTTGCAGGGGTCGGAGATGATTGTTTTTCTGGAGTTGAAGGGGTGAAAAGGTGGACTGTGCGAGGTCTGGCTATTGGAGGAGAGGGCTCAGAGCTGGGTGTGGCCTGTCGAGAGAAACGGGGCTTTGGGACTGGGTAGGGCCCTGTTGGAGGATGTTCCACTGTCTCCTCCTCTGTAGGTGCTGGTACCTCAGTTTTAGGTGGAGGATCTGTGGGAGGATTTTTACTATGCGATTCCTGGGACTCTTTGGATTCAAGAACATGCTGGTCTTGTCCGCTTGGTTCGTGTGACTTTGAACTACAGTCCAAAGTGTGCTCATACTCCTCATCTGATGGAGATGGTGTATAATCATCACTGGAAAGCCCATTCTCCTCATTCGTCTCTTTGTGAATTCCTTCACTAGCCTGAATAAAGAAAGAACACAGACAAAAATGATAATGCAAACTCAAAACACAACTGTCTTGTTTGGCATGAATTGGCCCACAGACTGCATATGTTGAAACAAACACTCATTAATCCTGCATAACTTCTGCTGACATCAGAGAAAGATTATTATGTAACACAAGCATTAAACTCACAAGAATTCAACATGGAGTCATCAGCAGCAAGCAACAGAATGGTTTACATCTGTTCTGTTCAATGACCCACCTCATAAGATGTTTCAGCCCCGTTTCCCAGCTCCAGCTCCTCTGAGTGTGGCTCGCAGTAGAACCTCCCTGAGGAGGCATCACAGATGAAACAATAGATAGATAGATACTTTACTGATCCCCAAAGGGAAATTTTAGTTCAATAAAAGCAGTTGAAAAGTCATAGTCAAGTGAATGTTGTTGATGTGCAAAAGAAAAAAGGCCCAGCTCTTTTCTTAAATGATTAATCCCCTTCCAGTCTAAATGGACCCCCTATAAAAAGGGTCTCCATTCAAATGATTAATTACACAAATAAATAATTAATAAAGTGCTTCACTTATTGCAGCTAAATCTCATCCTGGCTTTGCCAGAACACATCACACCACAGGTATGATAGCTGTTGAAACCAGAAATACAAGTGCTTTATACTCAGCAACATAGCATCAAGTGGACTGCTCATCAAAAGTCAAGGACTGCTAGATTAGCAAACAAAGCTACTAAAAAAGGATAACAAAAGACCAGGAACAACATTGTGAATGGTTGTCTGTGTCACATTAGTGACTTACACCACATGATCATTTACCCATCAGTGTAACAGGTACACAGACAGTATTCACCTGTAGCCTGGTCGAAGGCGTATCCTCCCAGTCTGAGTGTGATGCCGCACTGATGGCAGGTGAAGCAGCTCCGATGGAAGAACTTGCCCTCAGCGCTGATGCGCTCCAGCGCATAGACCCTCTGACCGCAGAAGTAACACTCCTCACTGTTTGTTACTGACACACAAGTACCAGTTTCAGGTACAGGTTCAGGTTCAAGAGGAGGAGCAGGATCAGGTGTAGCAATTCGCTCAGGGGACACAGGGGGCACCACCGTCTGAGGAAAAGGTCAGACGGTTCAGTATCAACATTGATCATTGAGGTTCTTGTCTTTAGATTTGCATCAATGGATGATGAAGAATTAGGATGGAAAGCTTCCAGAGTGACTTTAATTTGAACACAACTCACATTATCCTCATCTCCCATCCTTGCTCGTCTCTCAGATGTCAACTTTTCCTGCAGAATCACATGACCTGATTACGTGACAGTCCCAAACACACAGGATTCGATCATTTTAATAACTAATTAGAAACCGCTTCCCTTGAAATAACACCTAACATAGTGCCCCTAAACAGAGAAATAACAGACTATGACTTACAGTCAAAAGAGCACAGACTGAAGGTCCAGACATGAACCCCGGCCATAAAAATATCTTTATCAGACATTTCTATGTGCTGTGTAAACAGTGAACTCTAGGCACAGTGGGCGTACCTTGCGTCGTTGCAGAGAATTGTGCTTCAGCTTGTTCAGGAAAAAGATAGCTGACTGTGTCCGTGCAAGAGACAGAGACTTGGGCAACGGCACGGAGAACGCAGGGTCTGTAACCAATAGGAAATAAAAGAAAGAATAATGTAAGGCACACGCATCATATTCAGTTTATCTGACAGAAGATGCTTC
The DNA here is from genome assembly GCA_032362345.1 of Sandelia bainsii. NCBI lineage: Eukaryota > Metazoa > Chordata > Actinopteri > Anabantiformes > Anabantidae > Sandelia > Sandelia bainsii. The sequence continues at coordinate 23,192,294 of JAUMHL010000028.1, read as the reverse complement.
AACGTTATTGTCGGCCTACTTGCACCTTTTCAAAGAGCTGCTTAAAATATTCTGATTGTACCTTTTTATAATCATCTTCAGGATATGTTCTTATATGTTGGATACTCACATGTCACAAACATGAATAATCTCTCTTGTATTTTTGTAGCGTCACAGCAGCGACAGCTCAATTTGTCAATGCACATAAAAAACTCTTTAGCTGCAGCTCTGACCACCAACTAGCCTCTCATCATTCAGATAAGGTTACCAGAGAATGACAGCTCCCTCCTACCTGCACATCAGTCAGTGGATCCCAAGCAGAGCAGCAGAGCAGCACAGCATCACAGACAGGGAGAGCGTATATCACACCCACTTCTGCTCATTCAGTGCCTTCAAACGCTGGGCTCACATTTGCAATGCACAAACTCCTCACAATAGTGTAGTGTACAAATACCTCTGCTACAAACAGCTGGGAGAAAAGCCTCCTTCAGCGCTGGAATAAACCCCCCCTTCAAGAGACGCTAGTCCCACCAGACCCCAGTAAACCAGCGCTACACTGTGGCTCTTTGCTCTGTCTGCAGCTGGGCTGGCTGAGTGCAGGAGAGCAGCACAACCAGCAGAGGCTGGCTCTGAGGACAGCACTAGCCACTTAAGCCCAGTGAATTCTGGGTAACATGCTCTTAAAGAGACAGCGCTGATTTGATCGCTTCTGAACACCCAACACATTTCGGTAGGAGGATATCTGACCCTTTTAAGTTGATGCTAATGCTGTGCAGTGTCTAAGCAACCGGGTTACATAAGATTGATGATGCTGTTGTTAATAGCTTTCTTCAGAAATATATCAGATCATAAATAGCATTAAAATTACATAATTAATAAAAACATTTACTGTGGAATCTTACAAGGTGCATTTTTTTGGCATTTAAATTTTACATACATTGTCTTACTGTTAACCCATGATAATAGTACATGCCCAGACCTTTACCTTTTGCTGGCACAGAGAATGCATTTTGGACCTGGGTGAGGTAGAGGACCAGGGACAACTTGTCTATCTGGCCACTGCTGGCCAGGTCGCTGGGAGACATGACAGGTGGGATGCCCAGCTCCTTCTCCAGAATACTGAAGGCCAGTTGGTTATTGTGAATGGCACTGGACTCATCCAGGGTGGTCATGTCACTGGCGTGGAATTACAGCAAAGATGATCAATTACGTTTGCTTATGGTTACCGTTTGGTTTGGTTACCGTTTGGTTACCTATGATATTTTCATCATTTAAAATACAACATAAATATCTGATGTAAAGAAATATCTCCTCTTCAAGAACTGGTCCAATTAAACTACCACATGATTATGCAGCATGTAAAGTATCTTATGAGACAATGAGGCTGGTCATTATCTATATACTATATTTTACTATTTTCAACAATGCCCATTATGGAAAATGTGATCCTGGCATTTTTTTAAAGGAGCTCTAAAGGGTCAGAAGCTGAGCTTTCTCAATCTCCTTTTAAAAAACTACTAAGGTCACTTCTTAATGCGGAACCATGTAACCCAGAGCCTCTGTGTTGTGTTGATGTTTTTTTGGACAATGGTGGTTTACGACACAAACAAGCCAGATTCAAGATGGATAGATATTATGGTGAATAGAGGCGAGTCATAGTTGGTTTTTGTCTCTGTGTGGGAACAGTGGAAAACAGTAAGAACACAGAAAACGACCTCCTTTAGCTATGTCTTGAGACGTAAACCAAGAGAATGACTCACATGAGCTTAGGTCTGAAGTGGTGAATAAGAGCACACAGAGCCAGCCCGGACCTCCACGACTGGGTAAAATCAGTGACATTCACATTCTCATAACCCGCTGTGTTTTTCTGGCACCATTTCAACAACCCTTCAAAACCACTGACAGAATCTGAGAGGACAAACACAGACAATTAATCATTCAGTCATAAAAACAGCCTTCTGTGATTATAAATATAGTGTAAATTAACAGTTTTATGATGTGTCAGTGTTGGCTACAAAATACTCTCTGTTTTACTCAACACAGTTTAATCAAATAACCGGAATAACAACTACACAGGTCTGACTGCCTGCACAGTGAAGACCAGCTGACCTTGACGCATGTGACACAACTTGTCCTTCTGTTTTTTGCTTGAAGGATGGGATTTATCTACATCATACAGGTGCAGCACCTATAATAAGGGACAGATAGTGAATATATAGAAATCACTAAATAGAATAGACTAACTACATTAACCCTTTACATGCTCACAGAGTTCATCAACACAGCATGGCTTGTAAATCATCCAGTATTTAATGCCATCAATGCGTTATTTATTGTAAACCATCTACACTTGCTCAGGCCTTAAACTAATTCAACTGGTTCATCTAGATACCACTGCTTTACTTCCACATATGAGACCATGTCTAGCAGACTGTAATCATCCTATTTAAATAACCTTTAAAGTGATTAAGATGACTCTGAAACCACTCTCTGTTGAGTAAATAAAGGATAACAGTCCCAACCTGGTTGGAGTGGATGGATGAGAGGTTGACACTCCGATACCGTGTTTTGGGGTTGATGCTGTAGGCAGCATAGTTTTTGCTGGTGTTTTCTGGTGTGGTCTGGGACAAGAGCTGGTAGATACTTTCTCTATTTATTTGAAGAGAAAACAAAGAGATGTGTTGAAATTTAAGAAAAAAAAAAGATCTTGAAAAGGTCACAGACACAAAGTGCGATGATTTCACACTAGATGAAAAGAAACAGAACTTTTGAAAATAATTTTGTCGACATCGAAATGGCATTGGCTAGTATTAAATGCATCTGCAGTTACACTTTATTTTTACTTCAACTCAAATGCGTTCAGTCACGTTTTGGTCATTTTAATGGGTAAAACATGGCAGTAGTAAAACTTGTGGTTTTCTCTATGTGAAACTCAAAGTAAGACTTTGTTGAAGAGAAATTCCAGTGCACTAGCGATCAGTCAATAAGGGTTGTAACAAACAAAGCAAGTAGTGAAACAGGAAGCAGCTGTATCATGAAATCATTGTCATGATGTGGTTATCATGTTGTTCTGATACTACTCTATATTGTGTAATTTTGTGAAACTTGCTCACCGTTCTGCCAAGACCTTGAGATGCGGAACGCCCAGTCCCCAGCTTCTCACCATCCACGCTGTATCAAAAGCAGCGAGAAACCCACGGGCAATTCCTGTACCCAGTGGCCAGAAAGGCTGCAGAGAACAATGTGGCAGACATATTTCATACAGTGAGTGACAATCACTCTAGGAAGTTAGTGAAATCTAAGGGGTATCACGCTCTTGGTATTAAACATATTCTACCATTCAGCACAATGAATCATTGCGAGCTTTGCGGCACTGGTCTAGCTGAACAACAGGTACAGAGTAAGTAAGCTGTTATGCCAGTCAACACCACACACTTCGAAACAAACAGCAGAACCAATTTTTTGCCAAAACATTGTAGGTCAGCATTTTGACATGTGCTGGGTATTCATTTATTTTAGGCATATAGACAGACTTAACCAACCAACCTCTGCTGTTTTCTGTTTACCCTGCATAGCAACTATTTCGCCCTGTTCCAGGACTAATCTGACCTGTGAAGTTGCTGTGCCTTTGCAATGTTCATTTTACTGGTTTTGAGCCATAATTCTTTTTTTCCTTTAGCTGCAGTGTTATTTTTTAATTAAGCTGTTTGTAAATGCAGTGTATCTTTGCATTAAGTGTTTTTTGATTTAGTCATTTCTAATCACTAAGGATAAACATGAACCCTAGAGCTAAACTAGTTGGGAACCACTGACCTAGGGTATAACACAAATTATATTTAGCCCTAATGTGGAAGCTGCCAAGCCAAAAGCTTTAGGAAATCACCAAAGTTACTGAATTCATCCTGAAGGGAACACATCTGTATCAAACTTACTAATTCATTAAAATTTTAATTTCTCTCAAAAGCACAAATGCAAAACTTCACTGTGTCAGATAAACAGTCAGGAGATCACCGGCGTCAATAAGAGTACAAATTCAAAATGTTTATGTAAAGTTTTGTGTCAATTCATCTTCCACAGTCAACATTAGGATATTTCACTGAATAAATGAACAACAGTTAAGGAAGAGCAGAGAGATCATCACACTCATCATCTGAGCACCATGAACATCTATGCTAATTTCATGGCAATCCATCTATGAAGTGTAAAGATACTTCAGACATGGTTACGACTGCTAACCTCCACCAGACAATCTCCAACAAGAGCCAACAACAGTTTCTTTCCTCTCCTCTCCCTGACAATAGAGGCGTTCTCAGCGCGATGCATGCAGGTGAAGTCGAACATGGCTACGTCTGGCTGGCCGACGTGGTTCTGGACAAACTGGAGGTCAGGCAGTTTGCCACCTGTGGAGAAGTAAGCAGCATCATGGGCATAGTGGCACAAAGCCTCATGATCCACGTTTGAAGGAGCCAGCAGCTGCTCTGCATCACTGTAGTCCTGCAGAGACAGAGTGAGAGGTGCGATGTTATGAGTCATGGCACCTTTTCTGACACTAAGCGACATGTCTTATACCGTGTTACCAAATGTGTCATGCTGCAGAGGAGATGATTGACAGCAACTGCATGACTGCTGCACCCATCTGGTTTGTTTCTTTTACTTTACTGGCCAAAGATGCAGTGGGTGCCAATAAGAATAACACTTTATCTGGGTAATGGATGTGTTGTTCTCACCTGTTTAATGACCCCCTTCTTCAACAGGCTCTTCTTCTTGGCAGTCATAACAAAGTAGTGGGTGTCGTCTTTGTAGTAGACAATATTCTCCAAATCAATACCTGGAATGGAAAATGGAGAGAGAGAGAGAGAGAGAGAGCATGGTGGGCACAGAGAGAGAGAGAGAGGAGGAGAATGTAGGAGGGTGGTAGAATCAGTGAGGCTCACATTTTCACAGATCATTTTAGAGTGATATTTTCCCATAATATTAACTTGTTTGCTTATACCTTTCAAATGGTTTGAAAGGTATAAGCAAACTCTCACTGCCCTTAGTGAAAGAAAAAGTAACTGAAATGGGTGCGTGTGTGATCAGAGCTACAAAGGTGACTTGCAATTCCTGTAAAGTTTAAGTTGAAGAGGACAGAGAGAGAGAATGTGTATGTAGTGTGTGTGTAGAGAAGGTCTGAGAGGAAAGGTGGATTGCATCGCTTAATACTGTCACAGGAAATTAATTGTGGATTTAAACACAGATTAGCAGCACTGCTGCTCCTTTCACACTGAACCCAACCTGACATTGTGAACATTCATTTCATGCCTTGAGGGTTGTGTTCAGAGAGGTTAATGATTTTCATTCTTCAGTTTTTAAACAGTATATTGAAACAGAGCACACTGCTTTTTCACTTCAAATCAGGGTGTTCTCATCCATCCTGCTAAACATGACTGTAGGTGTCACATGGATTCCTACCTGTCTCTGTGAGCAGCTGTTGAAAGAACTTCTGGTTGTATATGCGGGCCACACCGCTGATTTCTGCTACTTGCGCCTCAGCAGGCGTGTTTCTGTTAATGAAGTTGGCTGTGATGCCGATAGCCAGTTTCCCTCTCAGCTCTTTATGCTTAAAACCTGTGAGTTTGAAAATAAAGAAACAAGTAAAGAAGAGGAAACCAGGCTAATTGAAGCTCATTGAATAAGGCTGTCAGAAAATGTTTGTGTTTTGTGGTACATCCAGGCCTTGCAAAATGTCTTAGCTGTTGCTGTCTGTGCCCACTAAAGAACAGAAGTAATTCAAAGATGTATGAGTGTTTGTCTCACCATCAGGGACAAACCTGCCTCCTCCAGCAGAGATGAAGACATCAAACTGGAAGGCTGCAGCAGGGTGAGACCCAGGATGCAGATTGGCCATCCAACCTATCAGAAACACGTCAAATAAAACCTTACTGTTTGTGCACAGTGCCTCAGCAGATTTTATCATATTTTTACTGCTTTACATATTGTTTGGTTCATAAATTCTGTTAGTTTATAAAAAAAACTGATGATATACTGAGCAAAACCATTGGGAATGGTGAATTCTGGTTAACAAATGTAAGTACTGTTTTCTTCTGAAGGCTCAATCAGTCCCTGGAACTCCACTCCAGTGTGGAACTCCACCCCGAGGAGCAGCGACACTTTCAACAGAACCAACTGCAGCTGACGGATGCCTGAAAATACACACGTGTATTTAACTGGAAATGTGTGGGACACAACCAAGATGCTAGACGTGCAGTCAGTCATGCAACAGGAAAGTTAATGGGTGCTAGGGCTGTAACTAAAGATTACTTTCATTACTGATTAACCTGTCGATTGTTTGGACATGTGGCAACATTCTGTGGGCACCCATGACTGGAGGCTGGTGAATAAGTAAATAATGAATGACAACATAAAATACCATTGTAATAATGTTGTAATAATATAAAATACAATATGTGCTTAAGGGGAAATGTAAAATGTACCTTAATAAAAGTGTATAACTATAGTAATTTATATTGTGAGGTAAACATGAAACTGAGTGCTGTCTGATTTACAGATTCAGTGAAAACTCAAAAGGAAACTATGATTCCATATATGAACAACTGGCATCTTCTTTCAATAATCTAATCATATAACTGACACTGTAAAACATCCTGATAGACTGGACTTATTACCTGAAGCCAAGCCAGAGGCCCTCGTGCAAAAGGGCAATCACATTTTTTTTTTTGCCATCAGTAGATAGATTGTTTAAAAGATCAGAAATTGGATAACATTGTGAGAAGAACCCGTGAATTTGTGTTCCCACCAATTGTGAAAACATGTGACATCATCAACCTACCTGAGCTACTTGAATAATGAGCTGGCACAACTGCTGTTTATTGGCTAGTGTTTCTTTGTCAATTTTGTCTCCTCGTGAAGATGGTTGTGAAGTAAAAGTGAAAGCTACCACCATGTCTCTGTCCTTTTGTGGAGTAACTTTACTCTTATATGTGTTAAAGGTTTATGGAATACACAACCCCAAACATGGTGTGTGTCACTAGGAAAATTGCCCAGTACCCCAGAGCGGTGTTTTCAGTTTCAGTCCATTTTTGTCTCAACAACAGTTCAAAACTCAAAGGCAATAAATTCTCAAATATACAAATATAAAGGATAAAATAAATGTCAGATGGGAGAAGCCAATTTTGCTTGATAATAGACTAAAACTATGAATCAGTAATAAAGAAATATTACAGACTCCAGTCAAGTTAAGAAAAAGTTTGAGTAAAGGCCTAAAATCTATTTGATATGTATCTTACTAGAATTTTCTGTGGCTCAACTTACTAATTGATAAAGTCGTTATTTCAGCTCCAATAGGAACATTTCAAAACAACACCACTAGAGCTTGCTGACAATAAAGGACAGTCCACACAGCATCATCATCAGTCACTCACTTATGTGGTCCAGAGAGCCGGTGCAGAATTTGCCGTAAAACTTCTTGGCTCCAAGCCCACGCAGGTCGTAGATGGTGTAGGGCCACAGATGTAGGACATTGTTCCTAGAGAATTCCTCTCTCTTCTCCAACACCACCACCTGAGCCCCAAGCAGGGACAGTTCGATGGCCGTCCTCAGCCCGCATGGCCCAGCACCCAGCACGAGACACTGAGAAAGCCAGCGTAGGTACAACAATGTTTTTAATCCCTCCTGTTTTTTTTTTTATTGTGCAAGGTTACAGTGTAAATACATTAGATTAGAGTTTAAATCATGGGAAGATGAAGAGTCTCCACATTCACACAAATGCACCAAATGCAAATGCAACAAAAACAAAATATGGAAGCAAAGCTATTAAAACTTATGAAAGGAGCCGAATTGCAGGTATGTGTTATGATGGCACATAACTGCAACAACCCTGGTTCGATTCTGGCTTAGGACTGCTGCATGTGGCACCCTCTCTCTTTATTGTGTCATGCTTCCTCTCTGTCTCTCCACAACGTTATTGTTGTTAATAGGGCAAAATGCCCAAAAATAATACAAAAAACTGAAAGTTTAAATGTAAAGATAATGTAAAGGGACAAGTGTTCCTCAAACTGCTCCGTCTAGTTATTGTGAAAATAATGGAAATCTTCAGAACAGCTACTAAAAAGACACTGAGGTGAGTTTTAACATGCACCGATCATGTCTGTGCTGGGATGCTTAGTCAACTGTATGTCAATTATCTTGTAAATAACAAGAATTATATCAAATATTTGTGAGTTTCAATGCAGCAGTCAAAAGTCAAACTCTACCTTCCAGATCCTTTGAAAATACATAAAAAGAAAAAATGAGTGGTTGCCAGTACCTTGTTTTTGGTGCAGACTTTTCCTTGCTGATAATCTGCATGAGACGCCCTTTTGTCCAGCTTTGTCCACAAGGCTTTGGCTTTCCAGTAGTTCAGCCTCTCCTTTAACTTGGAGTAAAAGCTCCTAAAATCCTTAGGATTGATGTCAAGTTGACCGCAAAGTTCAGCAAAAAGATGCTTTACATCCTTACAATTCTGGGCCTGTACGAAAAGGTCAAACGTAGCATGTGAAGGATTTCTGGGGTCCTGGCTCGCCATAGTGGAGGTTGATTGGACTGGCTCGGTCCCTTTGTTGACTGGCTTTGTTGGTTAACTGTGAAAGAGCAGGTTATAACATTGTAAGAGCACTTCCTATCTGGAAATGGCGGGACTGTTGTAAATGATCAAAGTCCTTGTTGCTCTTGTTGTTTTCATTTACAGAGGTGGTCCAGTCTTCTACCTGCTGTGCAATGGGTAGTCACTTCCTTGTGCTTTCTAATTATAGTCCAGATGTTTAATGTTAATGATGTCTTGTCACCTGGTTAGCTGAGTCATCACTAACTTCCTCACAGTGGTTTCTGTGGCCTCCTGTAAGGTCTTCTTTTTATGGTCGCCTCACAAAGAACAGCCTACCTACAGCCGATGTGTCATTCTTACACACACACACCCTCGGGACGTGTGCTTTCTTTTAGTGGCAGTACAAGAGGACACAGTTTAACAAAAATATATGACATGTGAACACATAACTTTTTTTCCACGAGTCAACTAAAATAACTGTTGCGATTGTAAAATAAAAAAATTTATATTACATGGTATAACGTTTCTTCATTTAACAAAATTGAAACAAAAAAAACAACAACATGTGGGCATTACTACTTGCATATAGATTGTATTTGATATTTCCTGTAACAAACGCTCTTACACCACATCCTACTAGCCACTTTTGCCTCACATCAACTAATGTGCTGATAATTCTGCAGCTTCTGCTCACCACACATGATGCAGAATCTAAAAATTAGTCACAGACCAATGCAACATGTGTGTACGTGACTCTGATGGTATATGTATGCAAATTATACAGAAACTGTATTTAACCTACTGTCAGTTGCAACATTTCCCCACCACATTTTGGATCACTGATTGCCTGTAGACTGACTGAAAAAGAACACCATGATGACACAAAAACCAGTTGAACCCTCTCCCCTTCCTGTTTGTGCAACTGTTTTTCACACAGTTGCATATGGTTTTAATCACTCAAACAACTTACAACCGGCTATAAATCCATAGACAAACTGCTCTGGTGGTGTGTTTGACATGCACTACCTCCATGGAGACACAAATAATACTGCCCTGACTGTAGCTCAGGTGAGAATAATCCAGCTTTGACATGGCCTGTATTTCTAATGGACATTCAGGGGCATTTAAAACTTGACATTTTTGAGGGACAATTATTATGCTACCTTCTTACATCTTTATATGATGATTGTATCAAGTTATAAGTATCATAGCAGGCTGAAAATGCAGCCAGTGTGCGAGTGAAAAGGTTTTTAACAAGTATGAAGATTTTGAAATTTTGATCTAATTCTTAAGGACGCTTGTTTCCGCAGCTTTTGCCCAACCACCTGACATGCAGACTCTCATAATACAGCTACAGACAACTGCAGCATGTGTGATCACGACTCTGCTCATGTGCGTGAGTGTGAACCTGACAGAAACTATTTTAACTGCTACGTGCAACATTCCTGTCTAGATTCCTAGATATTCACTTTAGTTTGAAGTTGTTCCTTTCTTCTTGTTTGAATCTTGCTTTCACTCTGTTCCACCATGTTCATAAAATGCAGTATGGACAATACCAGACTAATAAGCCTCCTGACATGTTTATATCGCGTCTGCATCAAGGTAGACGTGATATAAACAGGCTGAAAATGAAGCCAGCTTGCCAGTGAAGATGCATTTAGCAAGTAGGAGGAGGCCTGTTAGGACAAGACAAGTCTGTCAAAAGTAAAAATAACTCAGAATATCATCTTGACACTTTCATCTTCTTGTCAAAGAGGCTGCTTTAGTTTCACTCTGTGCTATATTTTCTGTTTCAAAGTGCTTGAAAGGTGTACAGTGGCAGTAGAAGAAACAAAAGCACACACTAGCGTCCCATTGATTAATATCATCTTTTGTACTAAATATAGCTTGAGAATGGTGATGAAGTGGTGGAAGAAGTTCTTGGATCTTTTACTTGAGTAAAAGTAGCAGTCGTTAATATTATTAAGTATCTTTTATCAAAATCTATTATCTTCAATTAAATGTATACATCATAATTTATTATATTTTGCATTATTTATTATAATTAACTACAATTGATATACAGTTAAGTAAAACATATACATTTACATATGTAAAAGTATTAGTAGTAGTCATTAAGTAAAGTGCAAATAACTCAGTACTTAAGTGAGTGTATTTAGTTACTTCCTAAGTGTCATCTGTGGCAAAGGTAGACTCATGTCAGTCACGATCATCTGACTGCTGTTAAGCAAGTCTAAGCAAGACACAGGTTTTAGCAGGAATGGTATGGAAGATCCCGCAGAAAGGAGTCAGGATTTAAAGGTGAATTGACCTGATTTTCCTCAGAGCCAGCAGATTGGATTGACCTACCTTATTACATGTGTAAGCGCTTCACAGTCTGTCTGGCAACGCTGCGTATATCAGGACGTTGGATCACACACCGATATCCAGCCTGGCAGATATTGCAGGGGGACACACAGAGGGGGGACAATGAGACGCGTAGAGAGACGAGAGGAAATAAGATATAGACTTGTCATTTCCTCAACTTGTCCGGCTTTAGCAGACGACCACATGTCTGTTGAGACATGAAACCATACCCTTTAAAACGTCGGCTAAGCGCACACAATGACAGGACGCTGACAAATGAAGAGATAGGTGTGGCACAGAGAGCTGCATGTTACCAGGCGCTAGCAGCCAGATTTAAACGTAAACATGAAACTGATTTCAACACTGAAAACATACTGCACCGCTATAAAAACAGTCATTCATTCCTGATTTTTTATTTACAATGTGAGTGAACTAAAAGAATTAAAATATACAGAATGCCACCAGAAAGCAGCACAGTATTAGCTAACTTATGGACAAACTTTCAAACGTACAAAATAAAGTAAGAAAAAAGTCTCTACGCACAGTCAAAACAAAGGGGGGTGACCGTACACAAAATCTTTCCTAACGACTCAAATATGAAGCAGCGTCGAGTCGTCATGTGCGTCTCGAAGTTACATTACCAACTTAGCCGTGCTGGGAGCGTCTATCCTTCAGACCGCGTCCCTGGGTGTCGTGTCACTGTTTGCAGGTAAACAGTGAGCTCCGGTGTCCCGCCCTCACCTGCGCTCCTCGTTGCCATACTGCACGAGCCTCTTCCGGGGCTTTCTGAACAAGGTGCAAACAAAGCGCGAGCACCCCGCGCACGTGACGAGCTGGTTCTCACAGTGCATCCACGGGTACAGTGAGGAGATGTTTGAGGTGGCACGGACATCCTGAAGACTTACTGCTGCGGACAAATCACTGAGCAATAAATTAGCATACTTTTATTATGTACTTTTAATTAATTAATAGAAGAAGAAGAAGATCATTTTTATATTAATATTATTTTTGTTTCTGCTATATCCTTTAACTCTGACACTGTGGTTAAACTGGACAGAATAGTCAACTAAGAACCACAGGGTCAGTGGTTCAATTCCCGTTTTTTCCTGAACATATGTTGAAGTGAGCAAGACACTGAACCCTACGGAAGACGATTTGGGCCACCATAAAATATTATTTAAGTTCTGACTTTTTTCTGACTGTAGTCTCAGAATTCTGAGTTTACTTAATTACTTTACTTAATTTTGAGTTTAAACTCAGAATTAATTTATCCTGTCAGTAATCAAGATAGGTTAAACTATCAGACTATAAAGTCAGAATATAAATGTAAAAAAAATGGTGGTGTTCTGCCGATTTATCCTACCTTGTGGAGATGTCCTACCCTGCAGTCGATAGCCTGACTTACGTTATCAGATTATCCTACCTTTATAAATTACAAGGGAAGGACATTTTGATAGATTCTAATAGTTAATTTAACTTCTTAACTCCTAACTCTGACCCCAACCCTAACCGTCGAAGTCATGCACAGTACACCAAGGTAGGACGTTTCGATGGGTAGGATAAATTGGCCCCAATCCTCTTCCTTAGAGTTGTTCATTGTGTGTGTAACTTGCAGGCTCAGTTGGATAAAAGTGTAAATGGATGTTAACCCTCTTCATTATGAATTTCATATTCAGAAACACATGTTTGAGTATTCTCATGGGCACCTCACTATTTTTTAGTTTTAAGACATACAAATTTGTGAACTTATCCTTTGAGCTGTGACAAATACAGGGCCAACATTTAGCTATTATAAGAGATAATATAAGTTATTATGAGTTTTCTTCATAATATTGATAATACAAACACTTGTATCTCACCCTCACAGAGGATGATTTTGCCGCTGAAACATCTACATAATAAAAGTGTGTAGTAGTTATTATGACCATTGATCGCAAACAACAACGCATTGACTGGTTCCTGATTACACAAACCACCATTCATCCACTCAGTAATCAAGACAGAATAAAAAAAAATACAGTTGGCAATATACAAATTTTATTCAAATTTGAGCAATATTCAGTAGGATTTAACAAAGCTATAACTCCCAGTGAATACAGTAGAAAAGTGTGTGTGTGTGTGTGTGTGTGTGTATATATATATATATATATATATATATATGTATAGATATATATTAAATTGGCCAGTTTAATAGATAGACCTGTACAATATGATGCACTCCAGTACAACTCCACCGCCCACTATGACCTCAATAATAAACATAATTATCACCTTTCTGACAGCTTTAGCCAAAACTGGGAAATTCCAACCTTGTAAAAGTGAAAGATTCTGGAAGAGCTGCTGTATTGGATTGCATTAGATTGTACACATTTAACTAATAAAGTGGCCAGTATATTTTAGGAGTGTTACAGGAAAATATCTGCATAGCCAAATAGGAGACCCACAGAAGCCCACAGAAAATGTCCTTGGCTTGCAAGCAGGGTCGCATACAGACAATATGACCCTTTACGTGCACTTTTTCCACGTTTTTGCTCAAAAACATTCACTGAGACAGGCCAGGGAAAGAAGAGGGTGATGCCAGATGCCTGACAGCACCCATGCAGATCAATGCATTCATTGTGGCATAACCCATGTCCACAGGACACAGTAGACGCTACACAGATATCAAGCTTCTTCTATTTGTGGCAGTCATGTCCCCTTCTGAGTGAAGTTATTTAATCATAATCAGTAGTGCTTAACGAAACCCAAGGTGGAAAGACCGAACATACCGTTGTACGATGACGGACGTACAGAGGGAGGCAGCACATGGCTCATATTGGTCATGTGTGCTCAGATAAACAGAAACGTTAGGTGAGGATGACTCTTGACTACGTGCTCAATTACCAGCCTCTGTAGCAGGACAAACATGATGTGAAGATTATCACCATGTAAACTGTACTGCTGGTAGATGATCAGCATCCGAGACAGAGCTGTTGATGTAGAAAAAAACTAAAAAGACACTGGGAATACAGAGCTAGCTCTCCGATTCTGTCCGTTATATTGAAAATGTACAACCAAGATAAGTTTCACAGATATACGTGCACAAAAGAATGTAATGTAAAAGTGTTCATAGGCCTATAATATATATTCATTTGATAACATCACTGTCAGATGTACCATAAAAGTACCATAAACATTAAGGTTTGGACAATGACAGCAAAATAAACAGTTGGGTTAATTTAAAAGGAATAAATTATAAAGATGATATACACAAAACATATTAGCATTAAGGATATTTACAATTACGTTTCAAGATGCCAATTTATTTGCTGTATATGCTGCTTATGGGAAAGGTTCCTGGTCTGCCCCCTACAGGCTGGAGGAACCATTACCATAACAAAGATAATATCTCCAGCATGCTCCAAGATACACTAAGAAAACAAGTGCTGAGGCTGATTTAAAATAGAATAATTTAAATTAGTGAAATGTCAGAACTGAAAGAGGGTTCATCTGATTTTTCTATTTGAATGCTTAGGAAAAAAATTGACAAAATTGAAACTACTGGTGAGCCAGTTGGTACTGTACCCAGGGTGCAGGATCTCAAAACAGCGAGATGCATTGTTGAGACAAACAACATATCCTCAGCGTACGCAACTCAAATGTCATTGTAAGAAAGGTTCCAAGTAGTAAAATACACTTTCACACAGTCAGAAGAGAGTACAAAAAAAGATTTTCATTGGCACAAAAATCCTTGCAGCAGAGCTCGACTCTTCTACCATCCTGAGTTGATCGTCGGTGATCAGTAGCCATTTGCTTGTAAGAAAAGTCACAATTAGAAAATAGAGATTCAAATTCTACCTCTACTCTTTTTTGTGTTTAGCTGTACAGTACTGTACGCCGGTCACAGAGATAAACCAATTTGTAGGGAAACAGGGGTGTTAGTCTCAAGCTAAATCTCACAGCAGCTGGGGAAACTGGCCTGCTGATGCATAAGGGAAGCGTGGCTTTAAAGTAAAAACTTGAAAAATTTCCAGTTGATTCAGGTTTAATAACAAAAATAAAACAATTTAACATCCACGATATCCTGGCAAAAATCATTGTACGTTTCAATTAGCTGCTTCTCAAGTGGCAACTGGAAGACAGAGTCTGAGCACGTTTGAAATAGTATTAAACAGACAACGTAGTAAAAATCGACTGGAGATTCCAAATTACGAGACCAGTCAGGTGACTTATTACAGCAACAGTGCCTGGGGAATGTATATTATAAAAACACCGTCCAAACACAAAGAAGGCAGAAAAACCTGCTTGGTTGTATTGGTTGGATTGACAAACAAAGCATTGTATTGAACTGAGTAATACCACAGTTTAGTCCCTCAGAGCTGACTGACAATGACTTCACAAAGAGGCGGGAACTGAGCGGTGCTGATTGGTTTGATCTCCCACTGTTGCTCATCTGATGCTGGAGAGTTACTGATTGTTCCCGGATTGCTGTTGGCTTTCTGCCCTCCGTTGTACATACACACCCCTCATGCATACACACACACAAACATCCATGCTTTCTATAAAGCAGATCCACATGCTCAGTTTTGGACATGCATAATGCGTGCGCATATCCTCATTCAGCCCATTCTACAGGTTATCTCCTGGTTGATACTGAGGCTCTGTGGAGGTAAAGTAATCCTCCAGGAAGCCCTGCAGGTACTCGAAGGTGGGCCTCTCCTCGGGCTCTTTTCTCCAACAGGTCAACATCAGCTCGTGCAGGGATTCTGGGCAGTCCGCTGGGCATGGCATCCTGTAGCCACGCTCCACCTGGTCTAACACCTCCCGGTTCACCATACCTGGGAGGGGAAAAAGAAAGATATGATGCTGGGAACAGACTGACAATCAGTTTGAATTATAACTGTTTATGACTCATAGGCTCCTGGTCATGGTCGTGCTGTTGGATTGGTGGAACATGACATCAGCACCTGACTCTAGGTGATAAAAGCACTGTGTACGCAATGTAAAAATAAACAGGTTAAAGAATAGGTTCACTATCTACCTTCTTATTCATGGCCAGTGTGTGCAGGAGGCAAGGAGGAAAGAAAAATTACTCTCTTCCATTGTTCATGTGGGCTCCTGAAAATTGTGAACCCATCCTTTAATCTGTCAGACTGAAAACAAGGCATGAAAAAACGATCCTTGCCTGGATAGGGCACTCTGCCTTTAGTGGCCAGTTCGGTCAGCAGGATCCCAAATGACCAGACGTCAGATTTGATGGTGAAGCGGCCGTACAGAGCAGCCTCGGGAGCAGTCCACTTGATGGGAAACTTGGCTCCTGAAACAGGACAGGGCCATGAGCAGGTAAAAATGAAAATCACTGCAGCATATACAGTACTGAGACAAACTGGTACATCAGCTCCTTAAGTTTCACAGTCACTGACTCTACAGTGGTTCCCAAATCTGATAGGTCAAGATGATAAAATAGATGAGAAAGACAAGACTTGGTGTGGGTCACAAATTGTATATGTAAAAATGCTTTAAATGAAACTAAAAGAAAAATCACTCTTCGGTTGCATTGCTCATAATACTCCTGTGATGACTTCACTCTAAAACAGGGGTGGCCAATCCTTGTCCTGGAGGGCCACTTTCCTTCTTGTTTTCCAACCATGCTTACACTTACAGCTCCTGATTGGCCCAGGGTTGTCGAACCCTGGTCCTCGAGGGCCACAATCCTGCTTGTTTTCCAGCCTTCCCTTCCCTACCTATTGCTGATTACCTGGTACAGGTGT